>OY759264.1:56447217-57024717 GCA_963662155.1 Lamellibrachia columna
TGAACATGTCTGCCAGGGGGTGAAGTGTGAGGGAACATGTCTGCCGGGGGTGAAGTGTGAAGCACTTTCAGTGGGCCTACAGATCGCACTATATAATAATTTACCTTTTACTATCACCCCTCGCTAACCCACCCGAACAAACGTGGAATTGAACGTTGTTCCAGTGACTGCGTCAACCAATGACGTAGAGTGAAACCACTAGTAACGGTGATACCATGGATCTTACACTGGTGTATACCTTGATCTAATAAATGTCCTTGAGTCTCCACTATGTGCCACTTGCCTTTGAAAGGAGAAGTTTTTTCTTAACCAGTGGTTTTTAGCTACATCACCCGCTGTTGGATAACCCGGACAATATTTACTGTAAAAACGGTAACTACAATCGTTTCATTATATAATAACTGGGATAAAGTTCAAGTTCACGTTAATTCGAGTAGGCCATCCCGGGTGGTAATAATATCACGTGATATCCGAGTCGAAATATTAAAATTTAACATAGGGATCGATAACGGTCGAATTATATTAAAATCGTGGTTCATTAAAAGATATTTGGGCGGTCAGCATGTTAGAATAGTTCTAGTTTATACTTTATAACATGATTTTTCGATCAAATCGACCAGACTTCTTCTTGTCGTATGATCGTTTCGGACGGCAAGTCATTTCTACCGCAACCATTATAATTTATACCTCGCACGCTGTGAATGCCGGGCTTGTTGAAATATCATTATTGATGAATAATTCAAACATATACACATTATGCTTATTTCTAGAGACAGCCTCAGATTGACAGCTATGTGGTTTTCCTGAAGCATAGGCAAGCAACCAGTCAAGAAGACGTTTTATAATAAATGCATAATATGGTCGGGAATTAAGTGTCAATTTGTAATTCGTAATTCGGTATGTTATTACATAGCGCGGTATTCGTTCAAATATAAGATCAATGATAGTGTTTTATAATTTACCCCCTGGCAGACGTGTTCACCTCAACACCAACTCAACGTCTCTGGTAAGGAGTCAGTCACGCTGAAAGTATTACACCAAAGTATTACACCAAAGCTACTATTTCACTTAACTGAATATTCGTGATATTCACACATTGATAACAAACTGGTCTGAATAATATAAATTAAATGTTTTATTTTTCTAAAGTGAAGATTTAAATTGACCATGCCTACTAGTGTTATTACGATCATTTTTATGTCCTGAATTATCGAGTGGTAACGTTTCGCAAGAAAAGACAATGTCGATATTCGTTGAAAAATAGCAAGTATAACGGTATACGCATAATGCACTGCGCTGAGCCGAAACGAGGCGAGCCCCGACGAATGATACCGTCGCCCCGTCTACCGGATGCTCCTGTTGCTGATCAAACGCCACTGGCCGTCACATTCCACCCAAAGTCAACACGGCTGACTCAGAATAATCGTGTCCGATTTCGGAAGTCGATCGTAATGAGACGCTTTTTGTGTGACGGAAATGGCGCTAGGCGCTTCTGTGTTAACATGGATTGCAATTAATCAAGCCCGGGAACAGACGAGACGTGTTAGCGGAGAAGAAGGAATCTGCACTTAGTCGAGGTCGTGGCGCCTCGCTGGCCATTATATAGCTGTGTTTTACAGGATATGACGAAACGAGTGCACAAGTTATGTGTACATTGATCACGGGATGATAATCTCATTGATCACGGGATGATAATCTCATTGATCACGGGATGATAATCTCATTGATCACGGGATGATAATCTCATTGATCACGGGATGATAATCTCATTGATCACGGGATGATAATCTCATTGATCACGGGATGATAATCTCATTGATCACGGGATGATAATCTCATTGATCACGGGATGATAATCTCATTGTTGCACTGTTTTCACGCGAAATGATGCAGGATTTAGTCGAATGACGATGTGGTGAGCGTGGATTCTGCTGAGCTGGTCAACGTCGTGACGTGTTCCCACTGCTAGCGACAAAGAGGTGATTGTTGGTAAAAAAAAATAGGGTGATATTTAGAAAGTGTCTATACCCGAAAAGGTCCAAATGTGTTAATATTTGTAAATCTAAGTGACGTTGTTTTCTGAAAAGCAAGAAAGGTTTAAGAGATCACGAATAACTGACGATTAATTGACAATTCAGTTAAAGGTGCTTAATCAATTCGATGTTTTTGCTAGTCTCATTTCAAATTAAGTTTGCGAAAAACCAAACCTACCTAGTATCCATTACAACATGCTAACTCGTTTGTGCAACTTTTATATATAGTTTTTTTGTGAAATCATCGGACAAACTATTAAATGAGTTAATGCTTGTTCAAGCATTTACTGAAGTGAAAATCGAAATGTTGAAAATCACGATTTTTTTTCCTTGTTGAAATTTCGTAACTTTGTCATCTGATCGGCGAGAGGATGGAGGTCACGCCCATGATCAGCATTGAAACACACAGTGTTTACCATTTTGGATATCCACTATTTTGATCCTTACCAGATCTAACGACTAAAGTAAATTCTTTCGAGGATTTGAACAAAAATATGCATTTTTTTTATTAAATCGACTGCGGATGTCACATACACTGTTCTCACACTGCATATTTGGACAACAATGAACCAGATTTGCGATAGGTTAAATCAATTGAGGAAGCAGTTTTAAACGGACTATGCAGCTAAACATGCCTGATAGGTTTTCACTATGGGGCGTGCCAGTCTATATCCAAGTGTTGCTCACGTCCACAAACACAGTCACTAGGGATCATAAGAACTGAAAGCATTGCTTACGTGCGTGCTAAGACCTAAATGTGGTGTTCTGGCCATGGCTTGAGGAGTGAAAAATTAAATGTATTTGTTTACTTTTGTCAACGTAGACTCGCATTTGCAGAAGTAGAATGCTATTTGAGCAGGCGTTGTTACTGGATAGTCGATCGTTGTGATGTTTAGACAATGAAATAAGCCAGGCTGTCACTCCATGTCAGGTGGGTCCATCGTATTCTGGCGTGTCTGAAGCGTACGATCTGGAGAAATATAGTCTCGTGAGCTTTGGCGTTCATCCCGTCTTTCAGGAGGTGTAAAGGAGATCGTTGAGTTGAAAGCGAAGTAGCGCAGTGTTTGTCGAGAGGCGGTGCAGAGGCTAAAGCTTTTTGAAGGCAGCTGTATCAAATTGTCTACCGTCTCTTATTTTTTTGAGGGATAGTTTCAAGGATTGGTGTCACGCTTTTCGCGTTTGGTACTCGCGCGCGCCCACGTACTTTGAACAGGGCCTACATGACTTGTTGGATATATCTAGACAAGTTCCCATCGCACAGCAGCTGGATGTCAATCACAGAAGACTATTCAAAACAACGGGGTTCGTGTCTACATCATTACAATGCAATCGCAATATTATCTGAATAAACTGAAAACGACAACCTAAATGACAAATAACCACGTATGGCCTGTTTAGAGAAATATAATTTTTAATTTTTAGTCACTCTGACTTCGTGCAAAACAAGTGTACTATTATGTCTAACATCCCCAAAAAATTATTAGTTTATTGATTTTTGCTCCTGTTTTCCGTTGAAAAGTGACTAAACTTGCTACTATATCAATATGGTTGGTTCACTTTACATTACGTCCCGAAGAATACCTTACAGATTGCACAATTCCCATGTTCAGACCAATTTTACAGTCAAAATCACTGTCGGTCCAGACACCTGTCAATAAGGCGGAAGTAAATAGAAGTATGTCCGCTGTCGTGTCACAGGTGTGACGAGGCATTGTTCGCTGCGTCTAAGTCGAGCCGGTGTCTGACCAGAACAATAAACCACCACAGCGGCCCGTGACAGCGAGACAAGGGGCGCCTAACGCTGTGTTTCCGGATCATTTTCACCCGTCCTCAACCCAGTCACATCAGGGTTCCCAACTGTTCTAAGTTCGTGGCCTTCACATTGTCCACATTCTGGCTGACGCCTCCAGCCCATGATTGTCAAGTTATTAACTGCTAACATTTAATGTTGGATAATTACCGAGGACCAGTGGACCTACATGGCGACCCTCACTGGTGTCCAACCGTATGGGAATGACTGCTTTACACACGGAATTAAAGAACTGTGACTAATTAGGTTGTTTGCAGGGTGTTGCTTTTTGATGACAAATCTGTGGCAATTCTGTGAACCAAATTACGGCTTTTATATCACATCACTGATGCTGTCAAATGGCCGTTGATAATTGTAGTTGCCCGACTCTGTGTCGCAGTCGACTCTGTGTCGCAGTCGACTCTGTGTCGCAGTCGACTCTGTGTCGCAGTCGACTCTGTGTCGCAGTCGACTCTGTGTCGCAGTCGACTCTGTGTCGCAGTCGACTCTGTGTCGCAGTCGACTCTGTGTCGCAGTCGACTCTGTGTCGCAGTAGTGATTTAACAATATCTAACAAGATTGCTATACAAAGCAATAAGCTCCTGATTCCATTAATGAATTGTCCTAAGTGAGAAAGAGTACTTTCTCATAAACCTTTCTTTGTATATCTATTGTGCTTCGATAGTACTACTACAGTCCTTGGGTATGATACAATAGTTTTATGAATATCTTCATAACCTTTCAATGTAAAAAACATATTTAGCATCTTAACCTCGTCCTCTCTACTGTTGTCAAGCCACAGTGATTGCGTTGACAGTTTCGAAATATGAATTTACATCAATGTTTTTGATGGGAATTTAGGATGCTCAGATTTAGGAGAGTTTTACTTACTGTAAAAAAATCAACCAACGTCAGTTGCACAAAGTCAAACATAGTATAAAATAATGGATGATAAATGTACACAAAACGCATATTAAACTTTGCACGAATCCGGGAAAACGTTACGATGATTGACAACGAGAAAACAACCCCAGTATGTTGTTGTATGGCGAACGACGTGCACGATGCGGCAGGGCAAGGGTTAACACACTGCGGAATGTAGATGGTTTACCCATTAGTATTGCTAATAACGTCACCTGTCTTTCCATTGTGTGAGTATCAGCGGACCAGGCACGCTCACCTGACGCCGACTGAAACCAACCCCGCCGGTTACCGGGCACGCCAGGCTGTCTGCGCATGCTCACCACTGAGACAATCCAGCCTCATTGCGGTTCACTTGCACAAATAATACCCCAGCCGTGCGAGGAGGTTAACCCTGCAGGATTACGCACAACAATCACTCGTGACGCAAAGATAAATGTCTACCTCGTCGACGCGAAATGCGTAGGTGCGTGCGTGTAATGTGTGATTACTGTTACATGTATGCTCCCAAACATATAATTATGTGTTCTCACAAACGTCAGTTTTACAAACATAGTCTTTGTAGGATTATAAAGCACCTTACCATTAGCTACTTGTTCCCCGTGCGACCGCCACACGTCCGCTGGCTGGGTCAACCTACTTGTTCCCCGTGCGACCGCCACACGTCCGCTGGCTGGGTCAACCTACTTGTTCCCCGTGCGACCGCCACACGTCCGCTGGCTGGGTCAACCTACTTGTTCCCCGTGCGACCGCCACACGTCCGCTGGCTGGGTCAACCTACTTGTTCCCCGTGCGACCGCCACACGTCCGCTGGCTGGGTCAACCTATTTTTTCGACCTGCTTTGCTGTTCGCTTTATTTTTAAATATGAACAAAAGTTTCGGGTGTAGTTGGCACACATCTTTAACCACCGAGTCACAACCCGCCGTCAGCACTGCCATTGTTATCTAATAGGGGTGCAAAATGTTAAACGGATGACTCATCGCAAGAGCGGTGTTAATAATCATAGGCGCTGTCTTTTGTTTTTATTTTCAAAAGTTCGATCCTACAGGCATGTAGGCCAACCTCTAGTTGGTGCGCGCGCGCACGCACGCACACTTCTATAGCTGTCCTGACTGCTGCAACGCAACCAGCTAATAATTTTAGTCACAGCCAGTGAAAACTTTGATATATTTCTTGCTGAATGATTATAGTATCTCTATCTTCAGAGAAAATGTAGCTTTGCAGACCTTCATTTTTGTATTGAATTGTATTTCTCCTTAGTATTGACGTACCTATGAACAGCGCCGGATTAACCATTGTACAAGTCATATATATTCGCACCAGTCCCCCCCAAAAAAAAAGGGGCCCACAAAAGGCGACGATATATCAGATGTTAATTACGATACATCTCACAGATGTTTTCCCCAATGTGGAGGCATTGCTTCGAACACATGTGACTTTGATGATTAGTAACTGTAGCGGAGAGATCGTCTTTCAAGTTGAAACTGATCAAAGATGAACACTGATCTACAATAAGCCAGAACAAACTGGTTCATCTGACTTGATTTAGTACGGAATGGGACCTCAAGCGTAGGATTAATCTTGACAAGGTTTTATCGGACTTCGGTGCTACAAAAACACGCAAACAGTTCATTAGTGTTTGAGAAATTTCAATATATGTACAATTAAATCTGAATATTCACATGATCACATCTCTAGAACCGTTGGAAACTAATTTGGCAGAAAGTATTTGGATGTAACTCTTTGTTAGCTCACGAGAACTTGTACAGTCTCTATTTTAGGCTGTATTTTATTTTATTATTTTCTGGTATGTCAGTGTACGCTGTATTTTCTTGTTTGTAATCATGCGTTGTATTTTCTTGTATATATGTTTGCATGCCGTCGTCGACAGCAATCTGTGAATGTCTATGCGAAAACATAGTTGAATAAACGGGCATGGTTTACCTCCATAGCAAACATAATTGAATAAACGGGCATGGCTTACCTCCATAGCAAACATAATTGAATAAACGGGCATGGTTTACCTCCATAACAAACATAATTGAATAAACGGGCATGGTTTACCTCCATAGCAAACATAATTGAATAAATGGGGCATGGTTTACCTCCATAGCAAACATAATTGAATAAACGGGCATGGTTTATTTCCATAACAAACATAATTGAATAAACGGGCATGGTTTACCTCCATAGCAAACATAATTGAATAAACGGGCATGGCTTACCTCCATAGCAAACATAATTGAATAAACGGGCATGGTTTACCTCCATAACAAACATAATTGAATAAACGGGCATGGTTTACCTCCATAGCAAACATAATTGAATAAACGGGCATGGTTTATCTCCATAACAAACATAATTGAATAAACGGGCATGGTTTACCTCCATAGCAAACATAATTGAATAAACGGGCATGGTTTATCTCCATAACAAACATAATTGAATAAACGGGCATGGTTTACCTCCATAGCAAACATAATTGAATAAACGGGCATGGCTTACTTCCATAGCAAACATAATTGAATAAACGGGCATGGTTTACCTCCATAACAAACATAATTGAATAAACGGGCATGGTTTACCTCCATAGCAAACATAATTGAACAAACGGGCATTGTAAGGGTAAGACCCCACACAAAGTTTGTACCAAGCCCTTAACATTATTAATACGGCACTGCCTATGCACATTTATGTGCTTCCTTCGACGTTATCTTGGCTGTTTACCCAGCTTGGATTCGATACTCACGCGTAGTTATTTGAATATTGTGTATACATAACGTGCAACCAATAACATGAAATGAATAGTTATACCGTTCACGCTGGATTAACTGACATACAAGGTCCCGTCAGTCTGCATCTACGCAGTATAGTGCGCACAAGTGGAACCTTGACTCGCAAGATCTACTCCAGATTGACGAAGTGGCGTGACCTGGACGTGGTCCGGCGGATCGCCAGAAGGACGTCTTTAAACGAGATGTTGACCAAGCTATTAACCACTCCGAAGGCAATGCAAACCAACGCGTATCGTTACTCCTACATCGATAGTTAATTCGGTATCATATTTTATTTGCTTGGTAGAGTGTGTCTGCGAGTGCGGGCGTGTAAGCATGTTCTAGCGGCACATATAATCTTTAGTGTAATAATGATGATGCGCAATAATTGTAGCGTGGCTGAATGCTTCCCAGAGAAGTCGAGTTGGTGTTGGAACGAACAAGTCTGCGAGTTCCAAGGACCGGATACAGTACACAATACCTTTAGCTTATCATCATCATTAATTCTGCTTCCAGAATATCTGATACAATATATATATATATATATATATATATATATATATATATATATATATATATATATATATATATATATATATATATATATATATATATTCAACTTATTCTGCGTACACCTTGTAGACCAAATCTTTTTGTTCGTTATATTAATCACTTGTTTTATATTATAACCACACTTCTTGGACGTGATATCCATTGACGTGAATGAAAGAATGAGTGACATATCGTAAGACTGCTTTCGTTGTTCGACAAAGGAAATGCCACCGTCAGAAAACACCGTCATATTCCTTGGGGCGTCTGTTCCAAAAGTGTGATAATTGGTCAGGGCAAGTCCCTCGCCTGCCATTTACGTTGAGGAGTTTAAAGTTGCGTCTTCAATTCGGTTTTTCGCTCGACCAGTTCAGACTCGACCCTATCTAGTATCAAGTACGACAAGTTAGCTCGTTTGTGCAATTTACTGACTTAGTTTTAATTAATCACCTGGAACATTACTAAATTAACTTTGGTTTGGCCGAACTGAAACTCTGCGAAAAGGCGATAGCGCATTTTTTTCATTGACATAGATGATATAATTATTCACTTTTGCTAGTTTCCCGATTTAATTATTATAGAGTAAATTATTTCGATGATTTCAACAAACGTACACGTACTATTTTATTAACGCGACTAGGCGTATTACTTAAACCATTCACACTGTGTAGATCTGAACATCAACAAACCTGATTCGCACATCAACCGAGGAGCCAGGCGACGTGAAACCTGGTTCGCACATCAACCGAGGAGCCAGGCGATTTAACTCGTGAAACCTGGTTCGCACATCAACCGAGGAGCCAGGCGACTTTAACTCGTGAAACCTGGTTTGCACATCAACCGAGGAGCCAGGCCACTTTAACTCGTGGACCAAAATGCATTTTGGGTTTCTGGAGAAAAGAAACTAGACAAAAGAAGGACCCAGTATTAGGACCAATATTGGCTGACTTCGACGGCCTGTTCTCGCAACACAGGGATACTTTCCGCAATGTCTATTAAGTGTTTATAAGATATGTGTCTACGTGGGAGACTGTCGGAAGGTGCAGACGGGGATGTTGAGGGGAGGGACCGTTCCTCAGGGACGGGATATATTATGACGGGCAAACACTGATATATACGGATGGGCAAAAATACGCACCGTCTGCAAGTTTAAATTATCCCACCCCCAAACCTCCAAAATTAATACAATTACTGGATGGTATGGAAATGCCACCAAGCCAAACGTACTTAATAAATAGAGCAAATGTAAAGCCCGGCGGCGTGTGTGGAGGCACTATATGGTGTAAATATCATATGGCCAATTTTAGACAAAACTATTGAAGAAGAAATATGACTGTGTTAGATTCAGCACCGGTCTTGGAAGACCTCGACATCACCATATATGTCTTCCATTATCAATTCTGCAACAAACATTAACATAACTAGTAAAAATGTCCGTCCCCAGGACGAGATAACTTGATAGTTCATATGTGACAGTCATGCTAGCAATGTTTACCAAATGCTTCAGGCCAATGTGCCATTAATACGCTCGAGATTGTTTAAGGGGACGTCAAACGTATTACCAGAAACAACCGCGTCACGCACGTGATGCAATACTCGTTGCATGTTCAAAATGTTGAAGGTCGCGTGAATTTAGACCCATGGATACTTGTGTTGGTTGTAGAACAGTAGAATATCTTTTTATTGTGTATTGGCCCTCGGTCTGCGACTTCGGGCCAGTACGTGGGTGCGTGCTTTCTAGAATTATTTATTGTATATTGACCCTTGGTTTGCGACCTCAATACGTGGGTGCGTGCTTTCTAGAATTTTTTATTATATATTGACCCTTGGTTTGCGACCTCAATACGTGGGTGCGTGCTGTCTACTATAATTAATGTAAACAGCCCAGATGGCGCTACATACTCTCAAACGGTTTACGTACCGAAGTATTCGCCGCGCGCGCGCGTTGTTTCTGCTATTGTTAGAAGCTAACGTTTTATGTAGCGAACATTTGATTTATCATACCTTTAATCATACCTTGAAAGAGTTTGGGGCAGGGAGCCTGCTGGCTCATATATAGCCCCCAATTAGTGGTTATGGCAATAATTTTTATATTTTGTTTTGGAATTGTTTACTGTTAGTGCACTGACACAATCGCTTGGTAGGGTGTTCCAAGACTTGATTACTCGCTGTAAAAAGAACTTGTGGCGTGCATCTTGTCAGGAGGCTATACTTTCGCAATCTTATATAATATGGGAGCTTAGAGATTCCAGTGATCATCTTAGTGCAAGGCCCTCCTCTGGAGACTTTCTAATTTGTCTATATCTTTCTGAAGATGTGGGTACCATGCCTGTTGGAGGAAAACGTGAACATAACCACATACAAAATGAGGCTAGCTCGATTAGTTAGATTACGAGAGACCCTCGTTCATTCAGTTCTGCTGGATAAACTAGTAAAGGCCCCTTGCGTCAATACAGATAAATTCCGCAGGTTCGTACGAATTTTCGTCATCGTAGGAATGGTTCGTTTGATAATTGACGAGTTCGCACCGGAAGTTCAACACATGGCCGCGGTTGTTAGGACGACTCGCCGTCACTCGCGGCGTGTCGTGTGTGTTTTATCTAACAGGGCGGTATCACAAACTTAAATCACACGTAATATGCATATTGAGTTACATCTGACGAAAGATGCAACATTACGCGGGCAGCATTTGTTTTACTGTTTACGTGTTTTACTTTTGCCGAAACATTTCGAAGATGTACACACGTGTCGTGGCCAGTTCTGCTTCTTATATTGCATGGAATAGGGTCGACTCAAAATGTAAGTCATCCCAACAAACTATATAATCGAACAACTAAAAATGCGCCTATCCTTTAAACAACCTAGACATTCTTTTGACTCCACTCACCTCTAGCTTCTAATCAATCTGATTTCTATCATTTGCCCAGCTAATTTTATAAGTTAACTTGAATTTTAAAACTCCAAATGCATTTGATTCCATTCGTCGGCCTAGACCATTCAGCGGCTCCAAATGCACACCGCCTGTGCTACATATATCGCGGCCACCCCATCCCCCAAGGAATCGGTGCAGCACCAAAAACTAACCCCTCCCAAACTATCATATTAACCGAAATATATGATCCTGCCTGGATTAGCAGTTATTCCTACTCATGTTTTATAATAACATGCCAACATGGCGCCACTTTGCCAAGCAGGATATACGAGCTTGTCCTCCGCTGCGGCACGCCCAAAACTCTACTGCGAAAAAGCATTAGCGGCCAAGTACAGGAGTGCGTTGGGCGTGCCCGGGAAGTGTTTAGTTCCCACACATACGCACAATACATTTATTAAGCTGAGTTCTCCGTCAAAACAAAGGCATGGACGTCTGGTGAGATGCCCACCTAATAAACAAAGTACTTTGTCGTTAACATATTGCTGACTGTTCTATTATAGACACACGTGTTACATAGCAACGGAAACAACAGAACGACGTAATCTATAATTTGGGGAAGGTCAAACATGGTATGAAAGCTACGAAGTTATTTAAGTAAAATAACTAGTTGTAAAATAACTAAAATGATATCAAACACTTCTTTCAACATATCCAGAAGGTAGGGAAAGCCGTTCAGATAAACAAAAACATTTTGGATTTGTTGAAAGAAGTGTCTGATCATTACTGGGAGAAATTCAAACACTTACCAGCTATGGCAAATAATATGTTCCTACCTCTATAAATGCGGTTCAAAACACAATTGCAGACATATCTTAGGGGCAGGCCACACACAAATGAAACATCGCGTGCACTCTCAATAAATAAATACAAAATACCAACTAGCTGCGTATCAATTAACCGATACAAATCGTAATACATCCCTTTAATTGCAACTCTATTAGACATGTAATCGGACGCAGTTGTCCCCTCAGACAGGGCTGCGTGAACAAATTTACGCGCGCCGATAAACTTTGGTCCGATTAGCGATAATATTCGGAAGCTGAACATTCCTGCGGTCAAAAGGTGGTACTTCAAAGTACGACAACACGATAGAGTTTGCATACTTTAAAGAAGCAACGTCTGGTCGCTGTTATCTTGTCTTCTTCACCGCCCCAATGTGTCTTAATGAACCGCAATTGTCTGTTGTCTGTTCAATATTCGAATATTTCGACTCGAATATCATGTTTACACCTTTATGTTGCATATATTGTTTATGGTTACGTTTTTCGTTGTCCTACAATCACGCAAAGCGTTAACATGGCCGTCAACGGCAGAATCCACTGTGTTCTTGTGTTCAGTGTGTTTGTCTCACTAGTATGAAAGACAATGCACGGACACGGACTCATTTGACTGTGCAACACCCGCTGCGTGGAACTTTGCACGTAGAATCACATCACACCAGACACTTGCATATGCAGTTGAGTCAGACCGAACTCTGTTACATGGAATTGGACACGTCGATTTTCTGGTTAGCTTTGTAAAACTAATGTCTTTAAAATGTTTTGCTTTAACATGAGTTATACAGGTCTTTTCTCTGTTCTTCTTCTTCTTTTTCCTTTTCTTATTCTTTGGTTTTTCTCTTCTTCTTCTCCTTCTTTCTTTTTCTTCTCCGCCTTCTTCTTTTCGTCTTCTCCTTCTTCTTTTTCATCTTCTCCTTGTTCGTCTTTTCTCATTCTTCTTTTCTTCTTCTCCTTCTCCTTGTTCGTCTTTTCTCATTCTTCTTTTCTTCTTCTCCTTCTCCTTGTTCGTCTTCTCTCATTCTTCTTTTATTCTTCTCCTTCTCCTTGTTAGTCTTTTCTCATTCTTCTTGTCTTCTTCTCCTTCTCCTTGTTAGATTTTTCTCATTCTTCTTGTCTTCTTCTCCTTCTCCTTGTTCGTCTTTTCTCATTCTTCTTTTCTTCTTCTCCTTCTCCTTGTTCGTATTTTCTTCTTCTTTTCTCCTTCGTCTTCTTCTTATTATTTTTCTTCTTCTTCTTTCAAGAGTCAGAATCGCTACAAGAATTTTCTCCAAAGTTGACATGAATACTCACATGGCTTGAGAAAAAGAATTGACATAATTCTCAGCACTTAGCCTTGTCTGTCACCTGTCGTAACGTGATATTACGGCTAGCAATGACTTACGCAGTACATCATTAGTCATTGCCTCCAAGGCAGCCTACATTTCTCTCTGCAACACAGGGGCCAGACCACATTTTATTAGATTGACTGCCATGTTAGCGATTGGTAAGCAAACTAAAATTGTTTTAAATTTATTGTCGTCACATTGTCACCGATTTTGCAAAATAATAATTCGTGTAATTACCAAACAGGATGCGCATATTCAATTGTGCCTCTGAATGGTCAGTCTGACGACCAGGTCGTTGTTTGTACGAAAATCAGCTAGACAGGAAATTCGAAAGCTCTACAATCGAAGAGGGATCGGGGAGGTCAAAGCGTCTTCCGTTATATCATCAGTGATAGACGTCTGGGGAGACATATTAAAACATCACTTACAGCGCGGATGTTTTGAAACTGTTACGACACTAGCTCTAGGCCCCTACATAGGGCCTACATGTAATGCAACGCTAGCAGCCCAACCAGTTTTGATGCATACATTGCGAGTTTAAGCATGTTAAATGTTTTTTACCAAGTAAAATATGTGTTGGTGTACTAGACATGCGAACGGAGTCTTGACAGCAAACGCTGACCGTTTTCATGGTTATGTTTAAAATTCATTTGCAAAGTTTGTCTTTTCCAAAATGTTTTTCTCGTCCTACGTCGTTACAAGCACTTCGGAATGTTGTTTAATAAATCAATCCATGTATGCTTACTAAAAGATATTCTGCTGGCTAACCGCTAAATAATTCGTGCACATGCGCATTCGTGGAGTAATCAAAATTGCGGCGCTTTCCACTGATCCATTTCACGCCTACGCGTGTAATTTATTCATTTACAAGAGAATTCAATATGCTGTTGTACAAGTTTTTAATCTCCTCCGAGACTTCCTCCGTCCTTGTTCCAACGGAAGTTCACGTGACGCCATTTGCATTTGAGAGAACTCGAGCCGTTCGTGTTCTACTTAAACGTCTAAGATGACGATGGCTTGTGATTGTCTTCTCCGTGTGAGTTTTGCACAAGGACGTCGCGAGACAATGGACGCAGTGTGAAAACTGAGCCCGACGACAAAGCGTAACGTCAGACAACCGAATGCCGGTGAGGTATTGTCTGCGGCAAAGCAGACGACATCCTATTAGGCTCCTTGTTGTGGCAGCTGCGCTAAAAGGCTCGGGTGTACGACAGTTTGCCGGAACGTCGCATAGGTTGATAAAAAGTGATACAACAACAGAACAGAAGCGGCCTGGTCTGAGAAGGCTAGAGCTTTCAGCGTCTCATCCGAAAGAAAACTGTCGATACAAACGAAACAGACATGCGCAACGATGCGATGTTCCCCGCGTCTTTGTATACATAATACGGATGCTGACTTTGCTAAACAATCCTTGCTGTCTCCAAGACAAAAAGATCCAAAAACAGTTCCGTAAAAACAGTGCAGCGTGTGTAAATAGGCGATGATGCGTATAATGTCGAACATATACATAACATACAGAACACACACTCGACGTTGGATGGAGTGGGAAAGAAGTTCGTGTTTTCCATCCAGTTAAGTCGTGTTTACACGAGGCGGTGCATCCTGGCAGGACCGGTAAATTAAACACTCTCACCCTCGAAAACACTATGTGAATGTTTTCAACCTAGGTTCAAAACAATGCAAAACTGCTCGTTTTTGTCATAAGATCATATATAATTTCAACTATATCTATTCTAACATCGTGACCGTCGAAATGTGCTTTGATCAAGCTTGGGTTCAAATTATTATTACCTGCCTTAGCCTATAAACATCGACCTATGTTCAACCTGACAAGGGTGTTTTGAACCTAAGTTAACCTAGGTTCAAACACTACAGCATTGCTTTGAACCAACGTTCAAAGCAATGCATAGTGTTTTGAAGGTGCTACAACGGCCTCATCGTTCAAGTTATGATGGATATTCGAGTTAATGAAGTTGTTGTAAGTCGTGTTGTAAAGAGCAAGGCCGTTGACTGTAGTTTGGATTAATTCCATACAGTTCAGATAATTCTCTGATAATTTTCTCAAGTTCTCTATACGTTATAGAGTTGATTGATGAGTTAAGTCAACCTGCCTGAAGAGTCGGCTAACATTTGTGTCCTGATGGTAATATAGTTCCGTCCCACCTGGAAAACTGTAATGGATTTGGATAAATGAATGGATGAACGAAGTAGGGATAATGTCTTGACGTGACACGACAGCTTGTGCAGTGGTCCGTTCAGTGACAGTGACACAATGTTTATCAGAAATATTTGTGAACGGGCGACTTAAGACACGCTTAATCCATAAAATTAGAATATTTATTACGTCAAATAGAAACATTAATTACATCACTACTACATATTTGCATATTATATAAGAGAAATATAGCAGGAATTGTATTTGTCCATTGTTCAGTGACACGCCATGTCACCCTTCAAGACATCCTCAATGCCGTGTCACCCTGAGGGCAGGGACAACCCTAAAATTAAAACCCTATCCCTCCCAAGCAGTCACAGAATCAGGGGCACACAAGAAGTGGCCCACAACAAGCATTCAAACATTAGGACACGCGTTCAAACATTAGGACAGTCAATATGACGTCACACATTAGGACAGTCAATATGACGTCACACACGAACGTAACCCGACTTTGCGGTTCCACACGAAGCCAACATTCTTCGAAGCGGCGCCGTATTCAAGGGCGCTCGTCCCGAATATTTTACTGTTTAACAGGCGAGGTTGGTAAAGAGTTTGAAAACGAAACATAGCGAGTGTTTGCGATGCGATGCTGCAACGTGTGAAGTGAATTAGCAACGAAACATCATATTTTGTCGATAATCGAGATCATTAGGTTATATTACTCAGAACAAGACTATTTTGGACATGCCACTGAGACCATGGCCACTGGATCTTGCCATTGAATATGCCCAGGTTCTCTGAAGAATCGTCAACACAAAATACGTCACAGCATGCAGTAAACATGTTTTAACTTCGTGTGAAACCATCAAAAATGGTGTCACCACCACCACAACACCGATATCATACCAAACATAACCCCATGACCCTGTTATAACCAGCGACGCTCGTATGATAGTCCACGCACACATTGTCCACACCGAAATAGTTACTGACTCGGTCCCCATTTTCATGATACATCCACGCACGCAAGCACGCGCCCGCGCTCGCTCGCACGCACGCGATCCACACATTCAAAAATCTATGTGACTGTCCCGTGCACGTGACTCACTCGTCATCAGTTTATGCGGGCACTGCGCACATACACGTGACCCACATTATAGCAAGCAGCATGTTCCACCCCCGTGACTAGTAACATCGTTAGCTCCAACATGGGATATGACCCTTCAATGTAGCTCCCCTATTCATCCGGAACCCCATATTATAAGCGTACCACAACTTCCTCCGACTTGAAGGATCTGACCTGCGAGTAGGGGCTGTGACGTATATTGTGACCCTGCATGGACAGCCAATCGACAGGCACCATCACTACTACGTCTGCAGACGTGGAGAGACGAAAACAACAATTGAAATCAGACAACGGTGTTCCGATCAATGCAATTATATTGTATAAATGGAAAACATAGAGTTTGTAAGATTGTGTGCTATTTGAAATTTTGAAATTTCGCGAATGTATTTTTTATGATGAGCATATTTCAACTGTTCCGGTGCCTAAAATTAAATAGATCCAATTTTGCAAATGATAATTTCGCGAGGATTTCAGTGTGTGCTGTGTTCTTAACCGGGCTGTTCAATTAGACACAGTTGGGAGACTCCTTCTTTGGCAGACATTATAATTGGTTCACTGCAATAGCTTCAGGGGATGCAGGTACACCAGAGAATCCTGCGTCACACGATGCTTCAACGACCCTTTGCAACTATACCAAACGTGCATGCAACGTTTTGCTCTGCCCTGCAATTTACTGAATGTGAGATGTTTAAATAGGTTCGTTAGATCATAGCACATTAGCCGCAACGATATGAGAATTTACTTCCTTGTTCCTTTCTTGCAGTAGCCTGTCTATTATCAAAATTACCTTGCTTTTAAGGCCATGAATTTTTAGTTGATAGCTTTGCGTTCGCAACGTTGTCCATTCAATGCCACGTGTAAAATGTGGATGTTGGACATTGATGGGAAAATGCTGAATTTTGGATATATTAAAGACGCATGTCATGGCGAAAGTGCTAGAAATTCATTAGAAACAAATACTTTCAGGTGCAATGTTTGCACAAATTAAAACCTGCCAAGAAAAGTGTTGCATGAAATTAGCCAGTTTTCAGCGACATTGTGGCATCGTGTGACAGGATAACACAGATATGTATCTTTACGTGTTGGCTTGCGTCATACCCCGAGACACTTGCTTCATACCCCGAGACACTTGCGTCATACCCCGAGACACTTGCGTCATACCCCGAGACACTTGCGCTGTATTCCGCCATGATCCTCCGTCACGTACCCGTGGACAATGTTCTGTGTCCCACCATTATCCCCCGTCCCGTTTACCGGGACATCATGTTCTGTTCCGTCATGATCCTCTGTCACGTACCCACGTACGTTGCGCTGTGTCCCACCGCTATCCTCCGTCACATGACCAGGATCATTGTACGTGTCGACACGTGTATCTGACTTATCGTCGTCCGTCAATGGTCGACAGTTTTCTTTCAGTGATCCTTCATGGTCGCCAGGAGGCGTAGTAGTGGTCACAAGTGACTGCCTCATTGTGCATGTCTGCAGTTGGGGACTGATGCGATCGTTCTGCTGGCTGATGCCAGAGGGTGCAGCAGCGTGACGACACCTAGTGCGTGACATTACCACCAGGTGGTGTTTCGGTGGAGATTTTCCGCCGTTTCTGTTCGTTGCGTGTTCTCCTTCGCCGTGGATCGCGCGCATGCGCATCGCGCACACGGACGCCGAATCGACATCGGAGCCGGAACTGCTTCCGGTCCTGCGCAGAGCGACACGTCCGAGCGCGGCGAGGTTCTCTTCCGGGACCTCGACGTCGACGCCAGTGCCGCGGGCGAAGGCGTAGTCCTCGAGCGGTTGCGAGGCATGCACGCCGGCGAGCCACCGCTCGCACCGGGCTGCGTTCTCGTCCAGACACACGACCGGTGTCGGCGTCGACCGCTTTCGGAGGCCGAACTCGC
Organism: Lamellibrachia columna; assembly: GCA_963662155.1. Lineage (NCBI taxonomy): Eukaryota > Metazoa > Annelida > Polychaeta > Sabellida > Siboglinidae > Lamellibrachia > Lamellibrachia columna. Next base: position 56,465,501 of record OY759264.1, read on the forward strand.
GCGGACGCGTGTCCGCCAGACTGACCGTCATGGCTTCCGACTCGGGCAGGTGGGTCGGCTGGATGGTCAGCTCGCTCTGTGTCCGATGCAGCTTGATGCGGTGTTTGCGGTGGAGTCTGGCCGTCCGCTCGCCCGCTTCCGAACCGCTGCCGCGACCCAGCTCGGCGAACCCAGGCTGCTCGGCGGCCACTGGCGGGGTCCGGCGGGGTCGGCCCGTGACAGCGGCGTCGGGCAGAAAGTCTCGCCAACACGGCGGCTTCGGCGGCTTCGTGATCATGTTGAGGCGACTGTCGCGCTGGTCGGGGAAGGCGGAAGAGGAAGCGGGTGGCCTGGCGTGACGACCGCTCATTCCGTGACGGACTCTCCTTATCCTGTCTACCGTCAGACACAGGCCGACCCGAGGCGTTTCCGGGCCCGGCCTACACCAACACTAATCCACACGCGAGGGCCGCCCGACACCGCGACCCAGCCCAGCCTAACGCACAACGCGAATGTAAATCCAAAATGGTGGCCGACGAAGCTCGGCTCACTAGCCACAGATAATCCAGTGTAAATCCAACGTAGATGCCAGCAGACTCGACGCTGCGGCGCTGGCGCCGACAGTCGAGTGCAGGTTCGATGGCCCTACTAACACTCACAATATTGACGCTTCAAGCACAGCTCCAAGTCCGGTCTGCGTGCGTTAAGTTCAATGCAAATACGGCGAAGTCGGCTCGCTGTAAATCCATCGCGCCGATATCCGCCTAACAGTGGGTCGTGCTCGGGATAAGTAGCACAAGGTCACGGCGGCACTCAGGCTCTCTCCTCCGCTGTTGGCCCGGGCAGTCTGTCCCGTGGATGTCGGCCGGGGAACGTGCGACAGGGGCGAGTCTTCTGTAGGGTTAGCGGCGGAATTAACGCTGGACGTCGCACTGGAGTAGACTGTGCCGGCAGCGAGTGTGACTGGCAGGCGGACGAGGCGAGCCGCCGAGCTAGTAAACACGGCGAGCGAGGCGGCTGGGGCCGGCTACAGTTTCACGGTCATTACGACCGAGTCGACGCAGTTGACGGCTGATGGGTTTGCGGGGTTTCTACCGCCCGCATGCCGTTCGCTCACAGTCACCAGGAGCACCAGTCAACGGGCAGTCGTTGCCGCCAACAGATCACGATGAATTGCTGTCATATATATTATAATTATGTGATTTCATCACTGTATCCAACTTACCGTAGTAGTCGTTGTGTAGTCATATATATGGTGGCTAACTGTAACGTCGTCACCGTAATCACGTCTACTGATAGTTAATATATTATTACTGCAGTCACGGGTATCGCCTCGCCCGAGTCGCCACTTCGGCCACTGTCAGCAACGCGGGGATCGTCGATGTCAACTCAACGTGATGATGACTTATGGTATATGTCCACGCAACTGTACACGGAGCTTGTCCACGGCCGCCTTTGTGCTGGCCAGTTGACGTTTTGACAGCAGCCGACATTTCCCTCACGCACGTGTCGCCGTGTGCAATGTTTACACGGATCTCGATCGTGTCCGAGCGAGCCGATTTTATCAACAGCGACGGCGGCAGACTTTAGACGGGTCGAGCACCGCACGCCGCTAGCGACGACCCATCGCCAGTGTTTACTGACGCGGCCGGCTGACGACTCCTGGGGCGGCACTAGGGCGGTACGGTCGTCGGTCGACTGAACCCATGGGCGCGGTCTCTCGGCGTTAACGATCGTGTCGCGCGGTAACTCCGTCAAAAACTGCTGCGAGTGACTGCGGTCCGCGTGGACGTGTCGCTGTCCGGATGACGCTGGCCAGTAACTGTCCGTCGACGTAGACGTTGACGTCTGGTTGCAGGAGGCTGTGTGATACTCGAGTCGGTAAAGCGAATGCCACCGGGCCGTAAAAACTGTCACGTAAAACACAACGAGCGCTGAACGCGCATGAGACAATGGGCTCCCAGTGGCTGCGGCCCACGGCGCATAATGACACATACCGCTCGGCTCGGTGTCGTTTACACTCGCGCGCACTCACGCACGTACACACGCTCTCCCTGGTAAGCGGCACAGGCAGGCTGTTTTTCTCTAAGCCTCCTATCGTAGGAGTCGCAGCTCTAGATTACCGGGTGGCCGAACCTGGTCGTGAGAAAGCATGTTCGCATATACTCGATCAACAACAGTTCACTCAGCTGTATATTATAAATGAGTACCTGACTATGGATAGTGGTGGATATGTGAACGGACAGTCTTCGCGCAGTAATTGTAGCGTGGCTGAATGCTTTCCACGGGAGTCGAGTTGGCGTTGGAATGAGCAGGTCTGCCGGGGGTGAACTTTGAACTGTCCTACATAAGGACGTACTTTAAAAAAAACAAGGTGGTGAAGCTGCCCCCTAGCTGCTACTCCCCTGTCACCCCCTGTCACTCCCCTGTCACCCCCTGTCACTCCCCTGTCACTCCCCTGTCACCCCCTGTCACCCCCGTCCAGTCGCCCATGTCAATGTATTTACCACAGCAATACTCGACTTCAATACCGACAAAACATGAATTCTAAGCGCGCCTATTCCTGGCCAGGGAAACCCCGCTGCGATAATTACGCCATCTATAGGCGGATGGAGCGAAATCAACCCCGCGGTGGAGGCACGCTGGAGTACTCCAACGGTGGAGGCACGCTGGAGTACTCCAACGGTGGAGGCACGCTGGAGTACTCCAACGGTGGAGGCACGCTGTAGTACTCCAACGGTGGAGGCACGCTGGGGTACTCCAACGGTGGAGGCACGCTGGAGTACTCCAACGGTGATAGTGTAGACCATCGGCTAACATATATTCCCGGGCATGTTCCGAGATAGGTGTGTTAATCCGCCCGCCCGCCCGCCCGCCCGCCCGCCCGCCCGCCCGCCCGCCCGCCCGCCCGCCCGCCCGCCCGCCCGCCCGCCCGCCCGCCCGCCCGCCCGCCCGCCCGCCCGCCCGCCCGCCCGCCCGCCCGCCCGCCCGCCCGCCCGCCCGCCCGCCCGCCCGCCCGCCCGCCCGCCCGCCCGCCCGCCCGCCCGCCCGCCCGCCCGCCCGCCCGCCCGCCCGCCCGCCCGCCCGCCCGCCCGCCCGCCCTGCCCGCCTCTTGACGAACGTTGCCCGGACATGAAGGTCGGATGTGGAGCCACTGTAATGCAAATTTACAAAAACAAAAAATAAATGTCGCTTATGCCGAAGCTATTAATGAGCTTCACAAAAAGCACCAACTGAAGGTACACACGACAAAAAAACGCTTCATAGTACACATTAAACGCAACTTGAGGCATTAAACTATTTTGATAAAAAGAACACCAAAAAATCAGACCAACAATACTCAAGTTTATCCATTATTTAATGTTAAAATTGTGCATGTATATCGGCAGTTATAGTGGCGACGCCTTGCGGACTTTTTGTGAGGCTCATACGTTGCGGTGCCTCGGCATACGCAACTTTATTTTTTATGTAAAGTTTGATCATTATGTGAAAGTAAATGTATGTTTTGATCACGTGACACACACGCGCGCGCGTGCGTGCGTTTCACATAATGATCAAGCTTTGTATATGGAGTGAGCCGTCGGTACGACGGATCTCGACCTCAGTCAGTATCGTGTGTACGGTTGTGGCTGAACAGACCGATCCGCGATGCACATTGTCGTCCGCAGACACGACACACAAAGGTGACAGTGTTTGATGAAGGCTGGGTAGCCTTCCGACTTAGTCTCTTCTCTCTCTCAGGGCGTCGCACCGCTTTTTTTCGAATTCGTGTAGGCCGACGTGGCATGTGCGACGCCAGAGGGCACGGTCCATCGCTGTGGACTCCCAGGTGTTGTGAGGCACGCCACATGATTTTAGTGTTGCCTTGAGCACGTCCTTATATCTTTCGCTGCCCTCCCCGTGTTCGTTTGCCGGCGTCCAGTTCTCCATAGAACACTGCTTTGGGGATGCGGCCATTCTCACAAGGTGCCCGTACCAACGGAGTTGTGCACGCTTGATGTGGTCTTCGATGCCATTTTGTGCACAGCGCTGTAAGACCTCGGTGTTGGAAATCATGTCTTGCCACTTGATGTTAGCGATGCGCATGTGGAACTGGTCGAGTCTCCGTATGTGTCGGCGGTATGGTGTCCACGCCTCGCAGCCATATAGCAGTGTCGGTAGCACCACGGCACAGTATACACTGATTTTGGTGGCAAGACGTACACCGCGTTCATTCCAAAGGCGCTTGGTGAGTCTGCCGAATGACGCGCTCGCTTTCCCAATCCGTGTTGAGACGTCATCGTCTATCATGGCATTTTGTGATAGCGTGCTACCCAAGTAGGTGAACTTGTCAACGACGTTTAGTGGGTTGTTGTCGATGGTGATGATTGGAGCCGAGTAGTCTGCTCCAGGCTTCGGCTGATACATCACCTCGGTTTTCTTCAGACTGATAGTCAATCCGAAACGGCGGGCGGATCTGGCGAAAGCATTGGTAATCGCTTGTATGTCATCGATCGTATGTGCAAGAAGTGCACAGTCGTCAGCGAATAATAGGTCTTTGATCAGTAACTTGGAAGTTCTTGTCCTGGATTTGAGTCGTCGAAGATTGAATACGTTTCCATCAGTTCGGAACCGGATGAGTGCTCCCAAGTCGTTGTCATGGAACGCATCGTTGAGCATGGCTGAGAATACTAATGTGAATAACAGTGGTGCCATCACACAGCCTTGCTTGGTGATCAAGCTTTACCAAATATATATATATATATATATATATATATATATATATGTGTGTGTGAACATGCATGAGGAGACGCCAGCTCGTCGTCTTCTTCTCGGCCATCTACCGCACCCGTCTCCCAGCTCCTGTGCATCCACATATTTTTCCTAAACGTCTTCGGTGGTCTTCGGTGGTCTTCTCACAAATCAGTCGTCCTACTTTTCGTTACCTTGTCCTGACATCTGTCCTGACATCTGATCTGATCTTGTCCTGACATCTGATCTGATCAAAGGACTTTTTGCGCATCTTGTTTCAGGGCCATTTATTCCGCGATAACGTGTTTAACTGCTGTGTTAGACGGTCGTGTACCGTAGCGAGAGACCGTTATATCTGCTCAGATGCGGGGGTGTCACGTACACCAGCCTACTTATAACCACTTTAGGAGCCATCGGGACCTGGGACAAATATCGTTTACTTATTAATCAAGACTTTTTGGGAGAACAACCGAAATGCTGTCCGTCAATGGCAAATAACAACTGTTGTCGTGTATTGGTGTGAACTGTTGCACTTATCCAGACGGGCTGTGGGAACTAGGCTCGTGAGAGTAGTTTGATGGAGGCGGAGGTTGGCCTGGAGCTAGTGCTGTCATCTACGGCGACGCTACGCGTTTGTTGACACACTTCAGACGTATCCTCGACTCTCTGTCCTTCCTACTGTAACCGCGGAATCGCATGAAGACGGGAAATGGTGATTTCCTTTATTTTGTATAACAAAAACTATATAAAAAAAAACCTGTAAAACATACAAAAATATTATTACTACATGCACTACTACAATAGTTACACAGGATCATTAATCAACAGAGTCAAAAACATCTATTCCCTGCATAACATTGGTACATAATTATTACCTATAGATTATCTCCGACACCAAATAGCAGGTTGGCACCTGTGGTATTTGTATCTAGATTTCTATCCAGCAATATGCCATGACCGACTTAATACCAATAAGATACATAGGTTTATAGTCTTTAAACACTGTGTCAACTCCTAAGTGGTGAAGTATACAACAAATATACTCAGCTAAAAATGCAGCTACAATTAATAAAAATTTGATGTACTCCATGAATAACACAATATCAGTTATGCTTAACATCCCTTATAACATATAAAGGTACACAATCCTTGGAGACTACGATTACACAAATCAGTACTAATACCCACAAACACATATATATATATATATATATATGCAGTGTCTATAATTTGTTCCTTAAGATAGTTATGGATGACCGTCAAATTAAATGTTTCCTAACCTAATAGTAATACTTCATGACAACCCATAAAACCAAAATAACAATGCTCACCCCAACTGGGCACTGCAGGCCTAATCAAAAATGTAAAACTGTGTCTGAGCACCAACTCAGTGCAACCACATCCTGCATTTTACAGGGGGTCATCTGCACCTGTAAATGATATACAACCAATTATCAGTTGTAAATGAATAAACAAAAGAGTGACTAACTACATTATTATATGTATGCTAACACAATGGTGTCACCAGAAATGTATCAAGATACCAATACTACATTAAATGATCAAACCAACACTAGATCCCTGTTTACAAGTTACTATCTAGTGTGGCCCCAGCTTGCTCTCAAGCATTTGTCCCTTGGGAATATTTCACACACCCTACCCAGCCAGTGCCACATGGTGATTAATCACGACAACATCAAAGAGAGGGAGAGTGCTCCAGTCTGATTCTGGCTTAACTGTACAGAATGTTATATAATTATACCACACATGCACAGTCCCTGCATAATGTATTTTGTCTATAATAATACATTAACTATATGTAACAGTACTAAACATGAATAAACTTAACTTTCTAACCTGTTCTACCAGCTACTGGCTACAAGCTTTCAAAATGTCATTAAGCCCTAGCTGCTAACAAACAGCTGGTGGAGACATTCCTCCTAACGTCCAGACAGTTCATTTGCTCCCCATCTTCTTAGCACATCAGTAATCTGAGCCACTATTAAGTAATTACAACTGAACATATAAATATGTTTACATAGAAAGATGGAAGATTCTCTAGTAGACATTTTGGTACCATTGTAAATTGAAAGAATTCATTTTCTAAGGTATAACAAAGTATTTAGAAACTTACCAAAACAGGGTTGTTGTTGTCTTGTTGACAGTGGGATCAGCCTGGCCCACTGGGACACAGCCCCTCCCCCTGACCACATGTGACCACTGTCTCTTGGGTAAATTTTGTATTTAAACAACTTAATTATTAGTAACAGGACCAGCAACGGACACAATAAATGCAATTAACCATAAGACAAATAGTTATAATAATAATAACTAATTAACTAGATTATCTATAGATTACCCAGGGTGCTGCCATATGGTGGCAAGTAATGGCACCATCAACCCTGTGCTCTTCTGGTATTATCGCGTGACCTTTGCTGGGTGACCAGCGGTGTGATTGGTGGGGCAATTATAAATTACTAAATGTCCAGTAACCATGCCGGTTACATACCCACCTGATTAAATTGTTGCTATCCCATGAGCAACTGAACAAATATACCCAACTTTTTTTTTTTTTGCAATAGTGATCTATATATGATTATTGTTAGCTGTTGCTGCCTGCGACTGCAACCAAGCTGTCTGTAACATGGAGCCTAACTTTGAGCTCAACTCGGCTCCTAAGCTTGACATAGCTTCACTCAATTCGCCAAACGATGGTTGCACCAATAGCTCTGTCGTCTGGAGAGCAGCAGACCGTGGTAGATTATAGGGATTTGGGTTGCGGCCAGCAGTGGAACGCTTAGTTCTCCTAAGTGTCACTGTTTCATTCTCATCTGCTGATCCGGCCGTTGATATGGAAGTCGCCCGCCTAGAGCGCTCAGACCGGCTCTTGATCTTGACGAAACGCTTCCGGCGAGACTGTCTCAGAAATGGCTCCGAAGAACCGTTGCTGTCTGAATCTACAGACAAACAGCTGCGCGCCTGGGTACCACTCCACCCCACATCTTCAGCCTGGGCTTGCCGATCACCCCTGGTTTCCAGAGCCGTTGTCGGGTCACTCTGGTGTGACTTGTCTATTGTAGGAATGGGTGTCGGCGATTCCTCTTCCTTCAAACTGTTATGCCCCTCGAGATGTGTTGGATGAAACACTGGTGGAGCAGGGGAGGTCGGAGGTTCCTCTTCATGGTAATTTCCATTGCGAATTATCATCCACCTGTTGGCTGGTGTGGAGCTACCCTCCGAGATTGACTCCCCGTGTCCATCTGTTTCATGTTTCCGCAACTGTTTTCTCTCTTCTGGTGCCTTAGCAGTGTTCTCATTAGGGATCCGTATATCCTTAATATCCAGTATCGCAGAGCGATGCACCACCCTGGCTTGTCCCAGACCATCGAACCGATGGACACGATATAAAGGACTATTTGGACTCATCCTTTCTTCGACTCTGTATGGAATAGCCACCCACCGATCCTGGATTTTATTTCGTCCTAGGATTCCTCTATTCCTAAGAAAAATTCTATCCCCAGGCTGCAGTGGCGCATCCGATCCCTTCTGGTCATGCCTGGCCTTCCTGATCCCAGCTGCTTTGGCTAACCTCTGTCCTGCTAATTCAAATGCTGCCTCAAGTCTGTGCTGATGCTCCTGTACCCAATCACCATACCCTTTACCTATGTGTGACAAAGGGCTATCCCCATCCAGTAGCTCATCCACGGGAAGTCTGGGTTCTTGCCCGAACATCAAGAAGTAAGGCGAGAAACCTGTGGCAGCGTGGGGTGTAGAATTGTACGCAAAGACCAGCTCCTGCAAATAACGTGGCCATTGTCTCTTCCGTTCTGGCGGCAGAGACCGCAGTAGATCGTGCATAGTACGATTGAATCGTTCGCACTGGCCGTTCCCTTCCGGATGATACGTAGTGGTACGTGACTTCTTTATTCCGTAAACAGAACACAGAGCCTTAACTAAATCGCTCTCGAAATTTCTTCCCTGGTCACTATGGATGCGTCTAGGGACCCCATACCGATAAAACCAATCTTGAGTCAAAACCTTTGCTTTTTGATCTTTTGTTGGAATTGCCACAGTGAATTTGCTGAAGGCATCTGTCATAGTTAGGACATTTTCACGTCCATCCGAAGCCTTCTCTAGCAAAGTGAAATCTAGTGCCACTAACTGGAGGGGTTTCTCCGCTAAAAGATGGCCCATGCTCGGTTTCACCGTAGGTCTTAGCGCCTTTGCCGTACAACATCTTGAACAACTGGCACAATACGAGTTCACATCTTTGCTCATTCCAGGCCAGAATGCTCTCTTTCTCACCAAAGCAAGAGTCCTATCTCTTCCCTGATGTCCACTTCCATCATGAAGAGCTTCCAGTATTGACTGTCTCAAACTGGTTGGCAATGCAAGTTGTAGCGTTCCTTCCCCATTCTCAAAGGACTCAACATATAGAACGTTGTCCATACACACGAATTGGTCCCATTTGTTGTACCAACGACGAGCAACTGCTGGCATCTTCTGCAGTTCAGTCCGACCTGGCCTTGTGCCTTTCCTCCACACAGCCACGACTTTACTCAAAATAGGGTCTTGACTCTGTAACTCAGCAAGTTGCTGCTTTGTATACCCTGGAAGTGGGGATACTGCTCCCATCTGTTTGGCTTCTTGGCCCAATGCTGCTGCTGTCATATTTTCCTCTACGCTCTCCATCATCACTTGGTGTCGCTCTTGAATCTCGTTGGGTATTGCAGATGTAGACAACGTACCCACCACTGTTTGATCCACTACCAACTCGGTCAATTCCACTGCTACAGAGTTCGTTTCCACTACAGCTACCACTGGTTCTCCATGCCACGTCTTCCGACTGAGGGCATCAGCACTGGCATTAGTACGACCACTGCGGTATTTGATACTGAAGTCAAACTGAGCAAGCTGGGCAACCCAACGCAACTCCGTAGCTCCCAGCTTTGATGTTTGAATATAGCTCAAGGGATTATTATCTGTATACACTGTGAATTTCGACCCGAGCAGATAGGGACGAAACTTATCCGTGACGGCCCATTTCAGCGCAAGTAGTTCTAACTTCATGGAGCTATAGTTGGCATCGTTCCTCTCCGCCGGCCTCAAACCGCGACTAGCATATGCAATAACTCCATGTTCTTGGGAAAGTACCGCACCCAACCCTTGGAAGCTGGCATCGGTCTCGACAATGAACGGCTTCGAGAAGTCTGGGTAGGCTAACACAGAAGCACTGGTCAACTGCTCCTTCAACCTCTGGAATGCCAGACTACAATCTCGATTCCACTTTTCATGGAAGAGTTGGTTGTCCCGTGGTATCTTTCTCCTGGTACCCTTCTTCGAGTTGGTTGCTTTGCCTATACACTGGTGAAGAGGCTTAGCTATCTGGGCAAAGGAAGGTACATATCTGCGATAGTACCCTGCCAATCCAAGGAAGGATCGTAGATCGCTCTCACTCTTTGGCTCTTGCCACTCTTGTACCGCCTTTATTTTGTCTGGGTCTGTTGCGACTCCTTCCGCAGACACGATATGTCCCAAGAATTTAACTTCTTGCCTGAACAAGCTACATTTCTGTGGCTTAATCTTGAGTCCAAAGGCCCGTAATTTACTGAATACTAGGTCCAACCTCTGCAACATCTCCTCCACTGATTTTCCGAAAACTAGAACATCATCCAAGTAGATGAGAAGAGAATGGAAATTCTCATTTCCCAATACATGATCCATCAGGCGGGAGAAAGTTGCTGGAGCATTGCAGAGTCCCATGGGCATCCTAGTGAACTCATAAAGTCCACTATTTCCCACCCGGAATGCCGTCTTTGGCACATCTCTGGCGTCGATGGCACACTGATAATAGCCATGGGCCAGATCCAAGGTACTGAAATATTTTGCCCCAGTGAGGGCCTCCAAGCATTCGTCTACTCTTGGTAACGGGAAAGCGTCCTTGATTGTCTTCAGATTTAGTTGCCTATAGTCTATGCATAAACGCAAAGAGTTGTCCTTCTTCCTGACTAGAACAGCCGGTGATGCATAGCAGCTGGTGGATTCTTTGAGGACCCCCAGTTTCAGCCACTTCTGGAGATGCGCCTTAACCTCCTCCCATTGGTTAGGGTGAACCCTTCGGTGTGGAACTCTAACGGGCCTATCATCCAAGGTGACTATCTGATGTGGGACAGCATCGCAGTAACCAATGTCATTTTCGTCTTTACTGAATACATCCTTGTGTTTGACCAACAACATCCTCACCCTCTGAAGTTCCTCATCTGAAAGGTCCAACCCTCCCAAATCCACAGATGGTAAGCTATCAACTCCAGATTCTGTGGACCCAGTCTGCCCAGACAGTCCCTCGCCGTTTATAGACTCAGATATTCTACAATCCTCAGCACACGCCGACTGAATGATAATATCATTGAGGCCTACTTCAGTGATGAGATTAGGTGGCTCCAAGACATCCACCTCCTGTATAGTTCCCAATACACTCTTAGGTTGAAGCCAGATATCTTCCTCATTGAGATTTAATACTTGCACTGGAATTACTCCACCCTGAACACAACTCTGGTCAGCACCGGCAACAGAGCATACAGTCTGCACTCCCCGTGGCAACCCGCCCGACTCCCGATCGAGTGGTTCAACCAATAATTGGCAGAGCCCAACTGGCTTCACCATGTGAGCCAAGACTGTCACAGCTGACCCTGCCGGTAACATATGTGGCTCCGTCCCTGCCAGTCTCACATGTCGCTGCTTTAAGCTGTCTCTGGGGTGTGTGACCAGTGACAACACACTAGCCCACTGTGGTCCATTTTCATTTACCTTGATTGATTCCAGGTAACGTGGCCCAAGTTCTGAGGCTAGAGTGGTCCCGACTCTATGTAATATGTTGCAGCCAATTATTCCAGGGCGTTCAACTTTCCGCTGTCGTAGGACAGGGTCCTCTGGATCCCTTGTCACAAGGAAACCCATGTCCTTAAAAACCTTCCCCAATACAATCACCTCACATTCTACATAGCCGAGATAAGGCACAGGCAACCCATTTGCAGCCGTGATGGAGATCCATCCTGTAATATCCTTTAGTGTCTGTCCACGTGGCAGCAGGTGGTTCCTGAAGAATCCCTCGGTGATGGTTGACACTTCTGCTCCAGTGTCCAACAAACAGTTTGCCAACTGCCCACTCACCTTCACCTCCACCACTGGACATTTACCGATGGCTTTCTCCATCAAGGCTTCCACATCTGATGGGTCCTTTAGTTCGCCATCCCCTACCTGGACCTGTGCAGAGGTGGCGTCTAGTTTCCCGTCTTTACAATCTTCTGGGGACAATTGGGGCTGATATGGTCCATGGATCCACACGTATAACAAATCCGTTTCCCCTCGGCATTGTAACCATGCTTGGGCTGACGCCGGGCTTCCCAGCTTCGTGTGTTCCTAACACTGTCTAGCTGCTGTTGCTGTTTTGTTAGAAGGTCTTGCATTCGCTGCAGTTGCTGCTGCTGGGCTTCTAACACCTTCACTATGGCGGCATTACCATCACCAGTACCAGCGACCGTGCTGATTACATCCTGGGAAACCATCTTCTTGGGAACTTCCTTCCCTAACCAGGAGACTCCCCTGTCACGGAACTCCCAGAAGGACATTCCCGGCTGATCCATCTCGAGCCGGCGCATTTCGCGTTGCAAGTGCGGCTCACGCACTCCTGAAGCAAACCGCCCCTTCAGGGTTTCATTCCTCAGTGGGGCTAAGCTAGTCTGTCGCTTGCTCAGTTTCCCAAACAACTTCACTAGGGCAAGTGAATAATCTAACAGCGTCTCGCCTGGCTGCTGAACCCGTGTATAAAAGGCCTCTTGGGCCGCTCCCACTGTGTCTACATCGCCGAAGACATTCCTTACAATCTGAAGAGCCTCCTCGGCTGTTCTAGGCTCTCGGAACCTTACCTCTTGTCCAGCTGCCCCACTAAGGTGGTCCATGATGAAGTCCAGCCCCTCTCGATCAGAAAATGGACTGGCCTTCAGGTGGCTCTCCATATCTGAAGCCCAGTCATCCACATCCGGATCATCTGGCTTCTGGGGTCGACCGCACAGCTTAGGCATCCGCCGCTCCCTTTGCACATAAATGCGCTGTGGCGGTACGGCTGAAGGTTCTCTGAGTACGGCCTCACCGGTTCGTTCTAATTCTCGCTGCAGATGTGCTTTCTGAGCATTCCACTCAGCTTCCGCTGCAGCCTTCTCCTGCTCTGCTTCTGCTGTTTGAGCCCGGGATTGCTCAAGCTGCAGGCGCAACACCTTAAGCTGCTCCTCCAAGACATCCATGACTACAGGCAGGCAACCCCAAGCATGAAGAAATTAATAATTAGATTTAACAAATGAGCAAATATCTTGCCTTAGCACCAAGCAATGGTCACACGTGTAACCAGGAACAACTGCAGGATTACCTTTTCTTAGGACACAGTCTATAAAATTAATCCGAGGAGTTAACCGGCACCATGTACTAGCACTGCCAAGACCAAGCTAGATAACCAAGACCAACCTAATGACCCAGCTCCAAAGCAGGAGTGACATTAAAAATATCCTAGCAGTATTCATCGCAACACATGGCCTGTACCATGATACCCAAGCTGCAGGGAAAAGCTGCAAGAAAAACATTATACATAACATACAATATCTGGCCTGTACCAGTTCAAGGATACACACGCTACAAGAAAACAACATTACACATAGCTATTACAGGCATGACATTTTCTGTAGTGTCCCTGTCACAGTTCAAACGTGTCACTCGGTTCTGTTCGGAACTGGTCCTACTCATGTAGGCACCAAACGAAGTTGTCACCTCGGAAGTTGCCGCCTTGAATGTTCGTCACTTCGGAATCATCATCGACGTCTTACAGTCACTTGCATTATGCAACCCGCAACACAACAGCAGATGTTAGCAGCATCGATGTTCCTTGCACAGCTATCGGAGCCTCACATCACTTCTGCTAGCGCTGACTGATGGACGTCAAGTTATCTTCATTCTCGTGATGTCATCATTCCTTCCAGCTGGGGTTTATTTTGTTGTCTTCATCCCACTTCTGACACCATTTTGTAACCGCGGAATCGCATGAAGACGGGAAATGGTGATTTCCTTTATTTTGTATAACAAAAACTATATAAAAAAAAACCTGTAAAACATACAAAAATATTATTACTACATGCACTACTACAATAGTTACACAGGATCATTAATCAACAGAGTCAAAAACATCTATTCCCTGCATAACATTGGTACATAATTATTACCTATAGATTATCTCCGACACCAAATAGCAGGTTGGCACCTGTGGTATTTGTATCTAGATTTCTATCCAGCAATATGCCATGACCGACTTAGTACCAATAAGATACATAGGTTTATAGTCTTTAAACACTGTGTCAACTCCTAAGTGGTGAAGTATACAACAAATATACTCAGCTAAAAATGCAGCTACAATTAATAAAAATTTGATGTACTCCATGAATAACACAATATCAGTTATGCTTAACATCCCTTATAACATATAAAGGTACACAATCCTTGGAGACTACGATTACACAAATCAGTACTAATACCCACAAACACATATATATATATATATATATGCAGTGTCTATAATTTGTTCCTTAAGATAGTTATGGATGACCGTCAAATTAAATGTTTCCTAACCTAATAGTAATACTTCATGACAACCCATAAAACCAAAATAACAATGCTCACCCCAACTGGGCACTGCAGGCCTAATCAAAAATGTAAAACTGTGTCTGAGCACCAACTCAGTGCAACCACATCCTGCATTTTACAGGGGGTCATCTGCACCTGTAAATGATATACAACCAATTATCAGTTGTAAATGAATAAACAAAAGAGTGACTAACTACATTATTATATGTATGCTAACACAATGGTGTCACCAGAAATGTATCAAGATACCAATACTACATTAAATGATCAAACCAACACTAGATCCCTGTTTACAAGTTACTATCTAGTGTGGCCCCAGCTTGCTCTCAAGCATTTGTCCCTTGGGAATATTTCACACACCCTACCCAGCCAGTGCCACATGGTGATTAATCACGACAACATCAAAGAGAGGGAGAGTGCTCCAGTCTGATTCTGGCTTAACTGTACAGAATGTTATATAATTATACCACACATGCACAGTCCCTGCATAATGTATTTTGTCTATAATAATACATTAACTATATGTAACAGTACTAAACATGAATAAACTTAACTTTCTAACCTGTTCTACCAGCTACTGGCTACAAGCTTTCAAAATGTCATTAAGCCCTAGCTGCTAACAAACAGCTGGTGGAGACATTCCTCCCTAACGTCCAGACAGTTCATTTGCTCCCCATCTTCTTAGCACATCAGTAATCTGAGCCACTATTAAGTAATTACAACTGAACATATAAATATGTTTACATAGAAAGATGGAAGATTCTCTAGTAGACATTTTGGTACCATTGTAAATTGAAAGAATTCATTTTCTAAGGTATAACAAAGTATTTAGAAACTTACCAAAACAGGGTTGTTGTTGTCTTGTTGACAGTGGGATCAGCCTGGCCCACTGGGACACAGCCCCTCCCCCTGACCACATGTGACCACTGTCTCTTGGGTAAATTTTGTATTTAAACAACTTAATTATTAGTAACAGGACCAGCAACGGACACAATAAATGCAATTAACCATAAGACAAATAGTTATAATAATAATAACTAATTAACTAGATTATCTATAGATTACCCAGGGTGCTGCCATATGGTGGCAAGTAATGGCACCATCAACCCTGTGCTCTTCTGGTATTATCGCGTGACCTTTGCTGGGTGACCAGCGGTGTGATTGGTGGGGCAATTATAAATTACTAAATGTCCAGTAACCATGCCGGTTACACTACTATTACCTTCTTTGTTTTCCAATATTTACTTAACCTCGTACGTTTACATAGGATGTTGGTGCGCAGCGAAAACAAAGTATTAAAGAATAACAACAACAACAAAATATTCTCTTAGATCCATGATACTGAACTCTCTTATAACTTATACCTGCTGAACAATTGTTAGAGTTTAAACAAATAAACCGTTTAACATCAGATGGGACCTCCACATAAAATTGATGCAAACATTTAATAGATAATTATATAAACTATACTTGACTTATTAATTAATCCTTAATTATTTAATCGGAAAGTTTGTGTAGGTTGTGTCTTTGTTTCTCTTGACTTGCTATGTGGACTAAAGCATAATTTGCCTACATCATTAGTTTATATCCTCGCCGTTAGACTGGTTCCCGGCTTTACCCGGATATATATGATACGTCCCGGAACCAGACTACGTCGTCGTGGCGTACGACGTAGCTGTTTGGTGCCTACGTCATCGGGAACTTTCTAGACCTAGCTCTCTTTTTCTGTCTCCAATTTTACTATGAGAACGTCGTCTAGTTGGGGACTATTGCGTAGGGCTCTTGTCGCGTTGATGGCACAACAGCCAGGTCTGTTACTGGCTAAACAAAACGCACATCCGCTGTTTCATATGCCTGATCCACGGAGGGGTTCGTAACCCAACATTTTCGTGAAAATTGGGTGTGGGATCGTTTCCAAAAAGGTGTTCGCGTAAACCCACAGAACCCCCCTGGCTAGAGCCATGAGGTGTATTATCTATATATTAATACACTAACTTTTGGGGCAGTCTGGCTGTATCTCCTCCCAGGCGTCGACATCCTCTCGCCACTTTCTGTGTTCCTTCGCCTCCTTGCACCAACAGCCTCTCATCTACCGATTGGCAATATATTTAAAAAACCACAAAGGCAGTTATTTAGATTTATTTATTACAATGTTTTTCTTCCTGTCGGACAAAGATGGAAACAGTAGTCGAAGTGTGGCTGAATTGACTGTAAGCCACTCTCCAGATGAGTTGAGACCATAGGTGAATTACCTGTTTATTGTTTCACGAATGTAGGGCGTAGTAAATTGTGATATGCGAAATTAAGAAATTCGCTTAATATAACATAAGTGCAACTGAGCAGGTATACTCACATGTTTGTTTGTAGAAGCTACTGGCTGTGAAACAGTGCATTTTTTTTAGTTTAATAGGCGGAGGGATTTACGGGAATGTTTATACTATAGGATGTTTCTACATGAAAGAGAAAGATTATGGCCTCAGACAGAAAGAGGAAATACCTCTATATAAAAAAGTTTTGTACCTTGCTCTAGCGTAAATTACGGAAGTTTTACTAAAAAGTAAAAAGGTACGTTCTTGCATAGCACGGTATCCAGTCCTTGGGACAGTTCTTATATAGCGCGGTATCCAGTCCTTGGGACAGTTCTTATATAGCGCGGTATCCAGTCCTTGGGACTGTTCTTATATAGCGCGGTATCCAGTCCTTGGGACTGTTCTTATATAGCGCGGTATCCAGTCCTTGGGACTGTTCAAAACGTTTTACACTTCTCCAACTGGCAGACCTGTTCAGTCCAACGCCATCTCGACGTGAAGCTTTCTGCTTCAACAGGAAGCATTCAGCCATGCTGCAACTGCTAAACGAAGGCTATTCGTTCACATATGAACCTTTGTTTGTGGCCAGCTACTCATTTAATCAGCTGAGAGAACTATGGCAACCAATTGGATGAACGAAACTGCCAAAGCTTCGAAATGGCGGCAAGAAGATTTGAATCCGGGTTCTCCAGATGGAAAGTTCGACGTTCTAAGCCACCGCGCAACAGACGACTAATTACTAAGCAATTCTTTCATGCTAACCGAGGCACGAATTAGAATTTTCCCAGTGACACATCTACCGCATAGTTCCCCGGGGTTTGCGGTATTCCTCCCCTGCACCCCGCGACCCCCAGACACGACGCCGCGCAAACAAACCGCGGGAAACAAAGGCGCGGCGCTTTTATCTCGCGCGCGATGTTATTTCATTTTATGTACGGCCGACTACAAGCAATACGATCCCGATGCCTCGGTGATTGAACAAAGGTATTCTATTAATTTAACAACACCTCCAATCTCCTTTCGCTTGACAGGTGGGTTCTTGGATTACGGTACGACAGGTATGCTTTTGTGGCAACGCAACGTCAGAAGTACGGGTCTGCAGACAATCAGACGAGTGCCGGCCATTTTCTTTGATTTTTCTTTAACGAGCTTTTTTACCCGTTTCTTCACATATGTAATATTGTTTCAACATAATGTTGTCTTTCCTGATCATAGTTGTTGAGTGGTTTACACGTGAACGTAGTTTGTTTTGCGGAAGTCGGGGGCTAGTAACCAGAGTTGAAAAAAAACATTGGAATTTGGCCAACTCTTTGGGACTCCCTGAGTCTCTCTCGCTGTTAGTCTCTCTCGCTGTTAGTGTCTCTCGCTGTTAGTGTTACGTCAGTAGGTAACACGTTAACATTTCGCCTTCACCTGAACACATAAGTGTTAACCTTGCATAAACTCCTCCGTATAACTCCCTAACGTACTCATCCATCTGTTGACACCTGTAACATTGTGTAGTTTAGGGCCTACCGATTTTGAAATTATCTAACCCTTTGTTTTTGACACACTTCTGGGTTCGGGAACATGCAATATTGCATGCAGGCGAATAAAAAATTTAAATAAATTAACAAGAACAAGCGTGAACACCCAGGTTGATTACCTAGCCTGAATACCCAGGTTGATTACCAAGCGTGAATACCCAGGTTGATTACCAAGCGTGAATACCCAGGTTGATTACCAAAACGTGAATACCCAGCGTGAATGCCCAAGTTTGACATCTTAAATGACGTGTTTTGGCAGAGGGGAGATTAACTTCAACAGACGAGTGTGTGTGTTGATGAGCGATGGTCGTTCTGACCGCAGTCTATTCAGAATACTGTGAGAATTACACGTGTTTTACTTCCTCGTTCGTCACACTGTTTATCATACAAATGACGTGGCGGTGAATTCAGCGGCGCCTTACCCGGTGTGCTGTTTCCGCTGTAACCTGTATTGTTTATTATCTTGGAAATGGGCGTGTCAGGTGGCGTATCGAGTGTCCCAAAGGGAGAGGCCATGTGGGTAAGCTAGTCATCCACAAAAATAAATTTTTTTATTGTCTAATAATTGCACAATAAATTTTTGTAAAATAAATAGGCAAAGAAAATTTTTAGTCCTGAGTATGCACAAGTACTTAACTTTATTTTATTCATCATAGTTTATGGTTTATCTTCGTTATGGACGTACACATTTTTTGTACGTCTATAGCGCTGTATATCCATAACACTTTGTGAATGAGTTCACACTTTTTTAAGTTTGATCTATTTCGACAATTACACTCATTTATATATAATGATTAATAATAATGATTGGATTATAGTTAGATGATTGTACATATATTTTAATGCATTTGCCTATATTTATTTATTAAAGAACAATGTTAATATGTACTTTGCACAACACAGACACTTGCCGTATATTTGTAAGGCTTAATCTTAACTTATACGTATACTTTTAATGCGTGACATGTGTATATATTTATGACTTATGTATATTTTACTTGTATTTTATGTGTATTGTCAGATGTAAAAAAATCGTTCTAGCCAGAAACACACTTCTTATAATGTGTACTTTTATTGATCAAAATGTGGTTAAGTAGATACTGAATATTGACACAAACTTTTACATTTATAAAAAAAAAACTAAAAACAGCCATTTTCCATCATCAATATTTCGATCAATAAATGAAACATTCCTTTGCTGAGAGTTCCTTAGATGAGTGTCATATGACAATGCAGTTGTTATACTGCCAGGTCAGAAATTGTTTGAAGAAAAGGAAATTTGGGGGTAGAAAACAATGACATTTATATGAAATCTGTGATTTATCAAAACGTGTGCATTTATGGTCAAAAGTCTAAAAATAGCAATTTTCATTAACCAATATCTGGAGCAATAAACGACAAATTCCTTGGTCAAGAGTTATTTATATAAGTGTAGTTTGACAATGCAATATGCTAGATTCTACTTACAAAGTGAATCATGTAGGAGAAGAGTGGCTAATTATTGAAATATGCTGATTTTGTAGTATACAAATATACCAATTCCATACAAAATTCGCAGTTAAAGCCTCCCAATTCAATTTCGAAACGTTATCACGTCACATTTACTACAAATTTTGCAAGACAAATATCTTAGACATTTAGTTTGAGTCAACAGCCCTTACTCATGTACTGATTGTATGTAGTAAATTGGTTGGTTTCAGTTACTGCGAAGCACAGAACAGTTGCATGTCTGTGTAGCGCGCCATCTTGGATTGGCCAATACCGAATCCGTTCTTAAGCGTAGCTTACGGAGCGCCCCTACGGAACGATCCGAGAACCATATTATAATAATGTCTGGTAAGCATGCAAAGTCGTTTTTAATTTTGGTATGAATTTCATAAAAGTGTTCCGTGTTATATTATATATCAAAATATATTATGCTCAGACAAACCTCTTTATCGTTATTATCGCAAACATACAATGTGACGTCCCTAACGCGAAATCAAGCGAGATTTCAATGGGTTGAATTTAGGAATTGGTTGAATTTAGGAATTGGTTGAATTTTACGCTGGTGATTATAGTGTCAGTCAAGCTTGTTAACAAATGCAAATGCATTTGAATGCGCAAATCAAATGTTTGTGGGTCGCATGCAAATGCAAATGTTTATGGTACGCATTCAAGTGCAAATGAATTTTGATTTGTATGTATTGTAAAGAGTTACAATAAATTTGATTTGATTTGATTTGCATTTTACAATTTCACGGAAGCATTTGAATGCCCATTCAAATGCCTCCGTGAAATTGTACATGCCATTGGAGGAAAAGTGCTCTGTAGGTCAACTGGTCAATGGCTGAACTGTTATTCATACAACATGAAAAGACCAACTTGTCTATAAGTCGATGGCTTCAGAGATTACCTGTTCAATGAAACAATGTAGACACATGATTCCATTTGTGTTGTTGATTCCATTTCTCATTGGGGGAGTAAACATTAGCAATGCCAGCCCTAAATATTTACAGCCAGAGAGAGTAATTAGTGTTAGCTGTAATTATCCACCAGGTTATCATCCCAGTGACTCCAACAGTGGACAGTCTATTGTTTTGGGTTCCCTTTCCATTCTGGCGAACCTGAATTATTAGCCTTTCATGTTCTGCCATAGTTTATAGTAAACTGTCAATTGTATATTCCCCCCCATTTGTAACACCTCTGCAGGCCCGGAACTGTGTGACTCAGTATATGATTCTACAGACATGTTCATGTAGTGGGACTGGTATGTAGTGGGACTTAGTCAGTGGTTACAATGATGTACTACTGTATTTATTAATGCGTTTATATACAATGCATTTTACTATTTCACGGAGGCGTTTGTATGGGCATTCAAAACGTTAATATAAAGCCAAAACATTTGAAATTAATTCAAATGCATTTGCAAATGTGTACCCAAAACGTTTGCATTTTAATGCGTCCCTGTGAAATGGGATTTGCATTTGAATCAAGTGAAACATTTGCATTTGCATTCAAATGCGTTGACATGCATTTGATTTGTTAAGAATCCTGGACTGGTGTCAGTGATTTATAATATCGGATTCCTTGCGGTGTCTTCATATTTTTGAGAAAACGGTAATGACACTTGACCTTTAGGCTTCATTAGGCTTAGACTATGCAATGACTATGCCTGTGGCAATGCAAGCCATGGCTATGTGCAAAACTTAGACGGTGTCGGTAAGACGAGATACACTCACCTTGTCCTTTTAGCTTTCAGTCAGTTTTTATCAAATTCCGCTTGATCAAGTTGCTGAAAGTCCGCCGTACTTGTGCCACTTTCTCAGTTGTGCATATGGGTTAAATTTTTGGCTAATTATGGACCTGATTAAGATTTATTTACTATAACATTCATATTTTATTTAACAAGCTTGCAGACACAGCTTCTTGCTTACGGTAATTTACTGGCGTTTTGGCGCGCTTTTGCATTTACCTGCTTCTTTGCAGTACGATATTTTGTAACGATGGCTATTATTGGCTAGTCGAAACATTGGGCCATGGATGGCCGAGGCTACCGTAGGAGAAATTTAATTTGGCCGAGATGCAGTAACTAGATAATCCTTCTTCATTGGTTATAAATCAATAATGCCGCCATCTGTTGGATAATTAAAAAAGTAAAACCATTCGCCAGATGGCGTTATTGGTCAACATATGTGGCAACGATTGCAACGCAACTAATGACTGCAAAACCAACATTCGAATGTTCAATGTATGTATGGCAGATCCAAAGCAGAAGAACTTATGTATGGCAGATCCAAAGATCTAAGCAGAAGAAGCGCCTTGGAAGTTGCAGGGCCAAGAAACGCCGTCGATGTTGATGTCTGCCTCAATGGCAATGCACCAGTAATCAAATTATTAATAACTTTTGTTTAAAATGGCTAATATTTTCATGGTGCCGTATTTTGATCACACGCGCGCACGCACACCACACATATATTGAGAACACATTTAGAAAGATATATTGTGTACACATGATGGTGATTGATAATTGTAAGACTTATTAATGTATAATTAACTAAGTCTGACGGAACAGAAAGAAGTACAGTATTCTGTTTCCACGTATGTTGTCAGCCACAGACAGTGAGTAAAACATATTAAAACAACATAATTATAAAACATTTATTGCAGCACACCTTCTGCCCGCAGCATATGATCGACGCACCTACTAACACCAATTAATGACAATAATAACTAAACTCTCATGTATAAAATATAGCAGTTAACATTCTCATAGTAATATAATAATATAACTTTATAGCCTTTATATGTATTCACAGATTTAAGACGATTTTAGTGTGCCAAGTTATAGCAAACAGCAACTTAAAATTACATAATTATGAAAACTAACAATTATTGAAAATTATTAGTTAATATTTAGCAGCCATGCAACAGATACAATAAAAACTCTCCTCCACGACTACAAGCAACTGCTATAAAACATAAACCAGTACCTAAGAACAGATGCTTGTTGAAAATAAACAACCGACTAGAAAATAATAATTAAGCACTGTCTGGTTTGTGCCATCAGGATAATAATCTAATGACATAATAATCTAATGCCATAACCATGTTCCTTCTAAGCACATAGACCATGTCTGACACGATAGGAGATATTCATTCATTCTATTAATTAAAATACAAAAATCGTGTCATTATAGCCGATTTTCATTCATTCTTTTCAAATTATATTAATACAAAAAACAATGTATGTCATCATAGCAGATAATCATTCTGCGATATGATCATCGAATTTTCCTCATAATCTTGTGTCAGAAATTAGACATCACACTGTCAATGAAACAACATGGCAGGTTGTCTGACATTTGATCCATATTCTTCTGTAAGACTTTCCCAAAGCAGTGGCCAGTTTGAGGTATGAGCAACATCTATGTGGTCCATTCCTGTCTGAGGATGCGGCAGTGGGTCTACAGAGTTTTTCTTGCCACACGAGGAAGTTGTGTCCAGTCTATGGGATGTCTTCCCTCCATGACCAGCCAGTCGTTGGCCTGGGAGAAATGTTTGCAGCCGAAGAAGCCTCTGTAGGCCGAGAGAGGAGATGGGTGTACAGCCTTCAACACGTGGTGTCTCTTCTATAAGGTAAAACACATCAATGAAAACTATTTACAATTTGACAATGACAAACAAAAGTTGACATACAATTTTTAAGAGCTTTGTGAAAAGTATTCCTTGCTTAACTTGTTTTTGTTGTCAAAAGGTATGATCTTATTTTTGTTGTCTTTAAAACTGACGTAGTTTTATTATATTTCTAATTTTTTTTCAGCAGACATCAGACACTCACACACAAAACAATGTTAACATTAACAAAATTTTTTTATTATTCCTACTAAAATTAAAAAAGTGCTCTATCTTGTTACATTCTGGTCATAGGCATTTGTGTATAGTAAATCATAGAAAATACATAAATGTATCTATCACTAAACTTACAGTAACATTTTTATTAATTAAATTAAAATAACGCAAAATACAGCCACAAGATTGACTATTAAAATGGCATGTCAAAAACAGAACTGCAGTAACTATTGTAAACTATTAAAATAACAAGAAATAAGAGTGATTTCAAAACTATCAAGATATATCATTATGTACAGCAGGAACCAGTTCACATAATTATGTAACTATTTCCAGCGAGAAAAGGCAAACCTTATCAATGACAGCGCCCTTCTTGTGAGCGTACGATCCCCACAGCATGAAGACGACACCGTGAAGGTTGCGATTGAGCCAGGCAATGACCGAGTCTGTGAAGGTCTCCCACCCCTTGTCTTTGTGTGAGTTGGCCTGGTGAGCCTGCACCGTCAGCACAGCATTCAGAAGCAGCACGCCTGGAGCAACCAGAGAGCACTGCCATCATCAACCAGAGAGCACTGCCATCATCAACTATGAAATCTTAATCGCAATCCCAATAACACTGTCAAAAAGCATGAATATAATTGTGCGAATCAATGCTATAAGCCTGAATGCGCCATACAACAAAATTTTATCTTCAAATATGGTCGCTAGTGGGGTGCGGTAGAGGGCTTTCAGTCAAAGGGACCAGGGTTCAAAACCACCTACTGTCATTTTGAAACTTGGGCAATTTCGTTCAACCCACTTTGCCCATGTCTTTCGGAAGTGACACTAAAAGCTGTTGGTCCCCTCTATCTGGTGTCTATGCCAGGGGAAGTAAAAGATCTGACACGGAAATAACCTGTTGTGGAATCTGTGCACCTCATAGAGCTTGTGATCTCGATCCCTAAACTCACTATATTACCTCCCAGTTTAGCTGCTATCAGCTGTAAAGAGAGGATCTCACCAAGGTGCCTCTACTTTCATTCCAATCACAAATGGCACTTTCTGTAATGTTGCGCACAGCAATATTCTTGAAAACTGCATTATCATTGTCCAACTGATTGTCTTAGTTTCACTCTAATGTCACTTTCAGGGTTATTGCATTGATACAATTTTTATTGCGATTACAGACATTTTGTTGCTGTAACCTACATTATCTTGTATGTAGGAAAGGTGTTAGTAAATATTTTTTTTTCAGTGGTTAAACTCTGTTGTGTAATAATTGCAGAATGGCTAAGTGTTTCCCAGAGAAGTTGAGTGGTTCATAATAACTTGATAATGTTACATACCAAATAATATGCTTTTACTTTAAAAAAAAAATCTTTTTTGTACATTTTCATATTTTATTCTTACATTCAGCTCTTGTGATGACAAAAAGTCCACCAGGTGACAAACCTGTTTTGTTCATAGCTGTCTTGTCCACTAGATGACATCACTGTCCAGTTGTTATACAAATGTACAGATTGTTCTTGCTGACCCAGCTCCCAAACATAGAATTCCATGTATGAAACTGGTTTCGGGAGATTGCTCGGTCCCAAAATTTAGTCTTGTTGGAATATCTCAGAAACCAAAGATGATGTGAAAGTACTACTCATGACACATTCAGGGCTGCACACAAAGGGGTTAAGAACCAGGGGCTAAACACACAAAGCCCACATTAGTAAAGGGGTTAAGAACCAGGGGCTAAACACACAAAGCCCACATTAGTAAAGGGGTTAAGAACCAGGGGCTAAACACACAAAGCCCACATTAGTAAAGGGGTTAAGAACCAGGGGCTAAACACACAAAGCCCAGATTAGTAAAGGAGTTAAGAACCAGGGGCTAAACACACAAAGCCCACATTAGTAAACGGGTTAAGAACCAGGGGCTAAACACACAAAGCCCAGATTAGTAAAGGGGTTAAGAACCAGGGGCTAAACACACAAAGCCCACATTAGTAAAGGGTTAAGAACCAGGGGCTAAACACACAAAGCCCACATTAGTAAAGGGGTTAAGAACCAGGGGCTAATCGCACAAAGCCCACATTAGTAAAGAGGTTAAGAACCAGGGGCTAAACACACAAAGCCCACATTAGTAAAGGGGTTAAGAACCAGGGGCTAAACGCACAAAGCCCACATTAGTAAAGGGGTTAAGAACCAGGGGCTAATCGCACAAAGCCCAGATTAGTAAAGGGGTTAAGAACCAGGGGCTAAACGCACAAAGCCCACATTAGTAAAGGGGTTAAGAACCAGGGGCTAAACACACAAAGCCCAGATTAGTAAAGGGGTTAAGAACCAGGGCTAAACACACAAAGCCCAGATTAGTAAACGGGTTAAGAACCAGGGGCTAAACACACAAAGCCCAGATTAGTAAAGGGGTTAAGAACCAGGGGCTAAACACACAAAGCCCACATTAGTAAAGGGTTAAGAACCAGGGGCTAAACACACAAAGCCCACATTAGTAAAGGGGTTAAGAACCAGGGGCTAAACACACAAAGCCCACATTAGTAAAGTGGTTAAGAACCAGGGGCTAAACGCACATAGAAAACTAAACCTACATTCAGTGCACAGTTTGATAACATGGCCAGTGGAGGAATCAATCATAACTACCCCCCCTTACTTACCCTGCTGTGCCCAGCCAGTCAAGTTGCCGTGACCAGGGTGCATGAACCCGTCAATGTCAGTTGTCAGCTCTTTAAACATGTTCTCCAAACTGCAAGAAAAACAGGTATCTTGCAGCATTTTTATCCCCATTTCAAACAGTATGAAACAGCCCCATTTTGTTTATAAGAGTGTGCCCTAGCTGCTTCCATTTATTGAAATGCTTGTACATAGCTGTAGGATGCTTGACTGGGATTGGTTTAGCAACACACGCACCAGAGCATCAGCCCTGCTAAAAAAATTGTTATGACATTTCTGTGAAAGTCTGTCTTTTCAGGTGCTTATTATCTGCCAGCAACATGCGATGTCAACCATGAAATATATCTGAGTGAATGCGTCTGACAAGAAGGCAACCATGTATTCCGTGAAAAGAGCTACAGCACACATTTCACACTGATATAGTTCCATGTATCAAGTTATCTCTGACAATAACATGACAGTCAGTGAATTTTATGTCGTGACAGTCAGTGAATTTTATGTCGTGACAGTCAGTGAATTTTATGTCGTGACAGTCAGTGAATTTTATGTCGTGACAGTCAGTGAATTTTATGTCGTGACAGTCAGTGAATTTTATGTCGTGACAGTCAGTGAATTTTATGTCGTGACAGTCAGTGAATTTTATGTCGTGACAGTCAGTGAATTTTATGTCGTGACAGTCAGTGAATTTTATGTCGTGACAGTCAGTGAATTTTATGTCGTGACAGTCAGTGAATTTTATGTCGTGACAGTCAGTGAATTTTATGTCGTGACAGTCAGTGAATTTTATCTCGTGACAGCCAGTGAATTTTATCTCGTGACAGTCAGTCAGTTTTATGTTGTGACAGTCAGTGAATTTTATCTCATCACAGTCACTAAGATAAATTACATTTGTGCACTGCTTTCTCACCTGGGTGGTGGTGACACACCGTTCTGCACACTGAAGCACAAACCTTCAAGAAATCACACAAACGACAGTGAATGAAGAGTCCCAAACTAGCGACCTTAATCAAACCAGTGACCTTAATCAAACCAGCGACCTTAATCACACCAGCGACCTTAATCAAACCAGCGACCTTAATCAAACCAGCGACCTTAATCAATTGATTATACGAGTCAAATTAAAATGAACGATACACCAAAAATAGTTTCAGATCAAGGCTCAACCAAGAATTTCATCTAGAAAATATTTAGAACACCACATAAATATTAAAAACATTCTTTAGAAGTATTGCTAACAAGTATGTGGAATCAGGTAACAATAGGTTACTTTATCAAATGTTAATGTTGATAAATCTTGGCTACGTGGTGTTTTTTTTATAAAAAAAAGCCACAAAACTATAATAATTATGCAAATGACATTATGGTTTCCGGACAACACAGACATCAAGTTAAGAAGAACATTTAAAGTTATAAGAGAATATACAGAAATCTACACAATCATGTTTATCAGTTTATTGAAGACTCTGTGCTGTAACAAAAACCTAACATGTTGGCATGAATAGTTCTGTGGAACGACAGACAAATAAAACAGACCGTGAGCTTGTTTAGGGCCATGATATGGGTCTTGTCCTAGGATGACCACTTTCACCTAGAGAATGAAAGTAACATAAATAAATAACCTTCAGGACTATTGTCAAACAACTGCCCTCAAGAATAAATCATCATCATAAAAATCTGCAACTTATTTAAGTTCAGAATTTGTATGTATTTATAAAATGTATTAAACCAACTTATATACATACAAGACTCATGCATACTGTAGCTTGGAACAAATATGTTACACAGTTACTTAGGTATCTCATCTGCAAGAATTGCTTCAGGACACTCATGTCTGGTGGTATTCATTCATGTGATACTGGAGTCATGTGACAGCAGCGTCATGTGACAGTGTTGTACCTGGGAACAATGGTTTATTTACTGTTTAGCATTTTGTGTGATTCAAATATTTGAAATTTGGTCCAAGAACAATTCAGTATGTTTACATAATAAGAGTTTATACATATTTATTCGCAGAGGTGTTATTTTACAAAGCAAGTCACACAAGGATTCCATTATCATGACATTTAGACAATGTGTTGACCACAACTGGAAATGTTTTCTTGTCCTTACAGGAACCAAACATGTTTCTTTGTCTGTTCAACACAGCTGCTGTAATGGATAATAAAATTACAACAGATTTACTTAAAGGTTTACTTAATGTTTCTTTCCAGTCCAATGCAGCAGTTGTAGTGGTTAATCAAATTTACAACAGGTTTACTTAATGTTACTTGGATTACCAACCTGATGTTCCTATTAAAAGATAATTTATTCGGATTACCATTCTGATAGTTTTACCGTATAGCTAGAGTTGACTGTCTAGCATCCTTAATGTTGCAACAAGTAAGTTAACACAGAATATTTAATGGCTAAGACAAAATCATGCAACTCACTTCTCTAATGGGGCACATCTGTGTCCATGAGAAGACGTCCTGGACTGGGGGGAAAACTGTATGTTTCCTTCTTTCATTGTCCACAAATTTACTTAGCTGAAACAATAGATATACATCAGCTCCACAACATAGTTAAATGTACCACTGCATCACATCTATTTACAAGTTTTATTGTCAAAGAACCTTAGTAGGTCAATGAAAATGTATACATTTAATTACAATAATATAGGACTACATGTATACAACAATACGACTACATGTATACAATAATACGACTACCTGTATACAATAATATGACTACATGTATACAATAATATGACTACATGTATACAATAATATGACTACATGTATACAATAATATGACTACATGTATACAATAATATGACTACATGTATACAATAATATGACTACATGTATACAATAATATGACTACATGTATACAATATTATGACTACATGTATACAATAATATGACTACATGTATACAATAATATGACTACATGTATACAATAATATGACTACATGTATACAATAATATGACTACATGTATACAATATTATGACTACATGTATACAATAATATGACTACATGTATACAATAATATGACATGTATACAATATTATGACTACATGTATACAATAATATGACTACATGAATACAATAATATGACTACATGTATACAATAATATGACAACATGTATACAATAACATATGACTACATGTATGCAATACAATTTTAAAAAGGACAAATTTATTGGAGATATTAAAATTTAAGTCACCAAGCAGGCAGAATAACACGGCGCTGGCGCTTGGTAAATTCACAATAAACATGAGAACCTGGTTAAAATCAAGTGCTTATTCTATTAAGGGGAATTTTAATAAATAATGTGCAAATGATAAACAAGTATTTGCTTTCTCACAAAACAAGTCCTGCTTTACTCTCTCGGGTGCAGTTTCTGACCCACCTTCTGGAAGTAGGGTTTTGAGAATTCTGCTTCCAACGCCTTCAGCCATGTTCGTCCAAGATTTACAACTACCCCAGATGTCTGTCGTTCTATCAGGTTCAACTTGGCGTTTAGTCGCTTCTCTTCAATATTCAACTGCTGCTCAGGACTCAGTGGCACCACCTGGTGATGGTCGTCTTTAGCAGAAATCGGCGATTCGATTTTACCTTTCTTTGGTGGTGGACTCAACTACAAAACAAATGATAATTTTACTGAATGCTTTGATATCTCTGGTGTAAGGTAAGGCATTATTTTCACCAAACATATCTTTTGTCAGTATAAAAACCACATTCATGACATTCGGATTATACACATCAAGTTGTTTGTAAGTGCAGTGTTACTGTGTGGCATTTTGCACCAACAAAATAATTAATCATGAAAAATATTAGTCTCTACTTTGACAATTAATTAGTGCAACTTGAAGGTAACTAGCTGCCCCATATTGTTCACTAAAGTAAGTATTGGCAAGTATGTTACTAGCGTCTCTAAAAACAACAATAGTAAAAATCTACAAATATGACTGCAATTCATAGGAGCAGTAGTTTTCGTAGCCAGCTTATATTATGAAACGACCACACAAAACAGATGTCAGATGTCTCTTAAAATACCACTGCCTGGAGTGTAGCCTCTGCTCTGGTAGCAATGCCAGAGCTTGTTAGATGGTGCTAGTGGTGGTGTTCAGAAAGCTGAGCAAAATGGGTACCTGCAGAGCCCCAGCTGACATAGACCACTTATGACAAAAGTGTGCATATGCCTGTAAAGCTGAATAATTGTTTTATTTCTTTAACAGGAAGCAATTTTTTATTCAAGGTGAAAATTTCATTCACAGAAAAGACATTTATATGTCTTTAATTAATGACTTATTAACATTAATAGTCACTTTTTGGGCTTGGCTAGCTCTGGCTAGTAACATATATGACTCCTAAAATTGAGGCCCCCACGTGTGTCAAATATGTCAACAATTCATATGCATCTTGGGCTGCTAGATGGCGCTGCCCGTGCAGTAGTACATTTCTACTACACAGATAATGATTTACTGCACTAATTTTTAATATTTAGTGTCTGGTGAAGGGAGAACTTTGATTTACAAACATAAATACATGTAAATTCTGCATTGTGTTGATATATTTACATACTCTAGCAGAAAATGGCGCCACCTAGCAAGCATGTTGCAAACTGATACTTTGTCATTTTGTCAGTGAGCACTTTCAAATTAGCTTGTTTAATTTATTAATTACACACATGTATCTATATAAACACAGTCCCTTGATCTATGCAATTTGATATATGACCTGGTAGTAACATTCTGAAGAAAAAAAAATTATATTCAACAATGTATACCATAATTTCGTGAATCGTAAAATACAAGTATAGGCCTATATAGGCTATACCTAAATATTTCATTAGTAGATGTTCTAACTCACATTTGTTGCACAGTATATAATGTTATATAAATGGTAAAATGTCACCATATTTATTTGTTGTTGACCTATTTTAGCATTACTTATATAGGCACCTTGTAAACAATACATCATTTCCATTAACATTATATATTACTTAATGTTCAATTTGACAATAATACTATATATAATGTTTAGACTCACAACTATCATTCAAAGGTATTTCATCACATAAACATACATCACACATTGTGTGTATACATTTTATTTCCTATGTAACCATGCATGATGCAATTTAATCTTCATCATCATCATCATGTGGTGCAGCTAGCGCCTCTGGCTCTGACCTCTGCCCAAGTACGATACTCGTCACGAATTGGTTACCTGCTGAGCATCTGTATTTTTATTGTCATCTTGGTTTCTCTTCCCAATGGCTGTTGTGAAAAATGATGATATCTTCGCTTGACCAAGCATCTCTAGTTGCGTTCTACTGATGTTGGAGCTCTTGACGAATTGAAGAACGCAGGAACGACCAACCCCAAAATTGCCACTCGCCTGTCGAGCGAACAGCAACAACAAACACGTGGTCGACATTTCGCGCGGAATCTCTGACCGAGTTATTCGACCAACGGGAGGGCAGTTCACATTAATCAGGTCTTGTTTACTTTACGTACAGTGAAGCAAACTTGTAGAACAAATTGTCGTTTCTGTATTTAATATATAAATAAATGTAGAAGAAAAATATCGGGTTAATCGTCAGCTAAAATAGGTCATACAAAAACAGAAGATACGTATGCGCGGTGGTCTTTACGAGACGATGTTTACTCGTCACCATCTCGGCACTGTTAGCGAACCAAGCAGCGGAAATAAAGTAGTTATGTGTATTTACTTCTATTAGTTAGTTCATATATATATTGTTGGTACTTGTGTAACACTTCCAAGCGTGAAGTTTACACAGATGTCATCTCCGTCAGCAACAGACGATGTGGAAATGGGAACTCCCGTCTTGGCAGGAAAGCATGTAAGTTTTGACAGAACACTGAACAGTGCAGAGGCGGGCGGAACATGCGAGTCCGTCGTGTGTTTCTGGTTTCACGTCATGTTTTTTAGATTAGAATCCACCTCCCACTAATATTTAGGACGAACCTCGCACTTCCTGCCACACCCCCTCAATGACAATAGTTGTGTGTACATTTCATAACATGTTTCAAAAGGAAATTGATAACACAAATTACTAAAAACTCATCCACATGCAGTCTAAACAATTTTATTAATTTTGCTGTGACGCGCCACGAAAAAAATGGATCTGCATAGCGCAATACCAAATAAAATATTGAATACTAGATCACACGAATTAATGTAATTAATTATGAAGTCCAATAAGTTATCAGGGTGAATGCAAAATATTTAGAACTAACTTAAGTGTTTGTCGCTAATTAGCGTGAGCTTATACTTAGTAATATTGCTGACAAAACGATGTTTCTGTGAGTATAGCTGTATTCATAATTAAATAATATATTTTGACATCTACACTTTGAAGACAGTTTTTCGGAAAGAACAAATTATAGCAAATTATGTAGGACAATGTATTAGGCCTAGTAAAACATGTAGAAACTAATTTCTCGTCTTTAAATTTTTTTAAAGGAAGAGGGAGGCCCTTTATTATTTGTGGATTTTTTTTAAGATGACTGCCATGTTTTAAATGCTCATTGTTGCTGATTTAAAGAAAAGCTGTAGTTTTTACGTTGCAATATGGAACATGCCATTGATGTATATTACTATAAAGCCTGCAGTACTTTTTAGTGGGAATGGCAGATGAATAGAAGCATTTACGTCAATGGCCCGTACATGTTACACCAGAAAACAACTTAACTTGACTAGACAAAAATCAAAATCAAACACAAAGTTGAATGTATTTATGAATGTCATGTGCGAGTTTCACCATGGTTTCATTAGTTTGTATCACAAGCATACAACTGAATGGCATTTATACTGATTGAGACTGGTAATATGTATCTAAAGTCTATGTAACGCAAGGGGCTGTCGATCTTATTTTAGACTCTGTAGAAGGTACATAGAACATACACCTTGTGTGATGATTAAAGAGTGAATTGAAAGAGTGTAATAGTAAGTACTTCGCACTGCAAGTTTTGGACAGAGATTTTTTCACAGAACTGAATTTTTGTGTAAATAATCTTTTTCAATAGTAAATAATAAAAAAGGTTGTGGCGGCCAAAAAATAAACGTGCGGGGACGAGAAACTATTTTCTTACTAGGCCTTATTTTACTTTTAATTTCAGATGAGCTCAAGTTTGCGTGAGAGATTGAAGCGGTCTGGTAGATCATACAAGTCACCAGTCACTACAAAATGTTTGTGTCGATCAGACATAGAGTCACCGCCACCTAGTTGTCTCACACCGAATCCCAGTGCATCCTCACCACCTGTGTGCAGGGAGACACCTGTAGGGAGTGAAATAAGCCCAGATGCTGCCAAGTGTATATCTTCCACAATGACAAATGCTAGACGTAGCTTTGTTGAAACAGACCAGGCCAGTGGGAACATACGTGATAAGGCTAATATGTCCACTGGTAACGGTAAACAGGGCAATGCGTTCAGTGAACAAAAATACTGTAGTGACATTAAAAGTAGGAAGCTAGATACGACAGGGAGTTTATACAGTAAACCATTATCTGCTGATTCATGCCTGACACCAACCCCAAAAGAGTGTCATAATTCATGCAAGGACATTGACATTGTAAATCAACACCTTTTGGTGACTCCATATAAAGTGAATGTCAATGCAATGAGTGACATCCGTGTTACACCTGTCAAAGAACTGAGGGACTCTGTTGATGATGAGGGGCGTGACACATACAGTACTCCATCCAGAAACAAGCATAACACATGTGACGTGGACATCCCCTGTAGTGATGGTGTGTCCAGTACACCGGTCAGACCCTGCAGCAGTGACCAGGCAGGAGTAGACACTACTGTGGAGAGTTTAAAGAAACATAAGACGGCCATCCAGGAGAAAATAGCCAGAGACGAGGAGAGACTGAGGAAGCTGAAGATGGTGAAGATGTATCGGACCAAGGTTGGTGCTGCAACCATAATGAGGCTGCGATACCCAGATGGCGCCACCCACAATCCAGTCCCACAAATTTGTGTACATCAATCACATAGGGGAGGGGGAAACTCTTATTTTGGTGACATTGTCAGATCAAAGGGCCTCCCATCTTATTTGATGGCTAAATATGTCAGGAGAAAGAAAATACAATTTTTGTTTTAAATCTGAAAAATCTGTGTGATTTCTTGCTTTCTCGTGAACTAGAGCCAAACAATTTTATTTTTTTAGTGAAAAACAAGTTTTTTTAAGCATAATTTCATCAATTATAGGGCTGCAATCATGATTTGTCTTTTATTTTTGGTCCTATAATAATGGTTAATGAGTACGTACCTATGTTTTCAGTCATGAGAAACTCGTTTAGATACTCTCTGACCCCCCAATCCACTCGCATATATGTTTTGGTCAACCCATGATTCTAACATTTATACAGTGTTCACGTCTACTACCAGTCTCATCAAGACAGGTTGACAGCAGTCGTGATGTCATTGCCATTGGTTAATTTGAAAGTCAATACTTCTCCTTCACCCCAGTCCCCAGTTGTCTTTACAGAAAGAAGTTGTTTGCATTCTGCTTCTACAGAATCCCCACTTGTGGGACATTATTATTGATAATTATAGCCACCCATCTGGACACAGTGCATATGGTAAGTGACAGATTTGACAATCGAGTCATCAGTTGAGGTGCACTACCCAATGTACCAGATGTTTTCTCCATTTTACCCCCCAAAGTATTGCATACAGTTGATTCATCTAAATTGCATAGACCAATTGCAGTTGTTCAATTTTAATTTCTCTGCCTGACACGCCTCCAGGTGCGCACTGACGAATGTCTATTACTGCCTGGTGGACTAGCGCAGGCTTATCGCCAATAATGAATACTTCAGACGTGGTACTGATCCACCACCAACTAACTAGTTGCTTACTACTCCTGCAAGCAATAAAAACAAAATCTTTGACATTCTATATGACAAGAAGTTCTGTTTTCATGATTATTACATTATTTTTAAACAAATAAATTATTTACAGACAGCTTGTCACAGCTTCTTTCAACATTTTCTTTTATTATTGAGTGGTTTTTCAGTTTTATATGTAAAGTAGCTAGGTTACGTTGTTAATTTCACTATCAAACCATGATTGTTAATGTCACTATCAAACCATGATTGTTAATGTCACTATCAAACCATGATTGTTAGACCTTCATTTTTATGGAGGTCATTAAAATTCAACTTTCAAAAGCATAGGAAATTCTATGTTCATGGAAGTGACTAGTCTTAGGCTTTTGAATATGCTTTTAATGAATCCCTTCTGTCTAGAAATGTAGGATTAGATACATAAATCATGATTGTAGCCCTATAATTGACATTATGCCAACAACTTTTTCACTAGAAATGGATTTTTCACTGATTAAAAATGAATTATTTTCTTTCTCCTGACGTATTTGGTCATCAAATAATAAGGGAGCCCCTTGGATTTTAAACATTGATGTTTTTCCTCCACCTCTAAATCATGATTGTTTTAGCTTGCATATCAGACAATTGTATATCTATGCCAACTCGTGTTCATTCGCCTCTGTTAAAATATCTCCATTTCTGCCAATACACTGACATCCCTCCATCAAAGTTCTCCCCTTAGTTGCGGAAGAGTTCAACATCTATATTTTATCGTGGCAGACATTGTTGAACAAAAACCTAGTAAAGCCTCGAGTGCCGAGACCGGATTGTTGTGTGCTGCCACCATGTGGTTTAGTTTGCAAAGTCCCTTGGGACCTTTATTACTTAAGTACTGTTTCACCTGTAGTCCTGATTCCATTGTCCCTTGAGACCTTTATTACTTAAGTACTGTTTCACCTGTAGTCCTGATTCCATTGTCCCTTGAGACCTTTATTACTTAAGTACTGTTTCACCTGTAGTCCTGATTCCATTGTCCCTTGAGACCTTTATTACTTAAGTACTGTTTCACCTGTAGTCCTGATTCCATTGTCCCTTGGGACCTTTATTACTTAAGTACTGCTTCACCTGTAGTCCTGATTCCATTGTCCCTTGAGACCTTTATTACTTAAGTACTGCTTCACCTGTAGTCCTGATTCCATTGTCCCTTGAGACCTTTATTACTTAAGTACTGTTTCACCTGTAGTCCTGATTCCATTGTCCCTTGAGACCTTTATTACTTAAGTACTGTTTCACCTGTAGTCCTGATTCCATTGTCCCTTGAGACCTTTATTACTTAAGTACTGCTTCACCTGTAGTCCTGATTCCATTGTCCCTTGAGACCTTTATTACTTAAGTACTGTTTCACCTGTAGTCCTGATTCCATTGTCCCTTGAGACCTTTATTACTTAAGTACTGTTTCACCTGTAGTCCTGATTCCATTGTCCCTTGAGACCTTTATTACTTAAGTACTGCTTCACCTGTAGTCCTGATTCCATTGTCCCTTGGGACCTTTATTACTTAAGTACTGCTTCACCTGTAGTCCTGATTCCATTGTCCCTTGGGACCTTTATTACTTAAGTACTGTTTCACCTGTAGTCCTGATTCCATTGTCCCTTGAGACCTTTATTACTTAAGTACTGTTTCACCTGTAGTCCTGATTCCATTGTCCCTTGAGACCTTTATTACTTAAGTACTGCTTCACCTGTAGTCCTGATTCCATTGTCCCTTGAGACCTTTATTACTTAAGTACTGTTTCACCTGTAGTCCTGATTCCATTGTCCCTTGAGACCTTTATTACTTAAGTACTGTTTCACCTGTAGTCCTGATTCCATTGTCCCTTGAGACCTTTATTACTTAAGTACTGTTTCACCTGTAGTCCTGATTCCATTGTCCCTTGAGACCTTTATTACTTAAGTACTGTTTCACCTGTAGTCCTGATTCCATTGTCCCTTGAGACCTTTATTACTTAAGTACTGCTTCACCTGTAGTCCTGATTCCATTGTCCCTTGAGACCTTTATTACTTAAGTACTGTTTCACCTGTAGTCCTGATTCCATTGTCCCTTGAGACCTTTATTACTTAAGTACTGTTTCACCTGTAGTCCTGATTCCATTGTCCCTTGAGACCTTTATTACTTAAGTACTGTTTCACCTGTAGTCCTGATTCCATTGTCCCTTGAGACCTTTATTACTTAAGTACTGTTTCACCTGTAGTCCTGATTCCATTGTCCCTTGAGACCTTTATTACTTAAGTACTGCTTCACCTGTAGTCCTGATTCCATTGTCCCTTGAGACCTTTATTACTTAAGTACTGCTTCACCTGTAGTCCTGATTCCATTGTCCCTTGGGACCTTTATTACTTAAGTACTGTTTCACCTGTAGTCCTGATTCCATTGTCCCTTGGGACCTTTATTACTTAAGTACTGTTTCACCTGTAGTCCTGATTCCATTGTCCCTTGGGACCTTTATTACTTAAGTACTGTTTCACCTGTAGTCCTGATTCCATTGTCCCTTGGGACCTTTATTACTTAAGTACTGCTTCACCTGTAGTCCTGATTCCATTGTCCCTTGGGACCTTTATTACTTAAGTACTGCTTCACCTGTAGTCCTGATTCCATTGTCCCTTGGGACCTTTATTACTTAAGTACTGTTTCACATGTAGTCCTGATTCCATTGTCCCTTGGGACCTTTATTACTTAAGTACTGTTTCACCTGTAGTCCTGATTCCATTGTCCCTTGAGACCTTTATTACTTAAGTACTGCTTCACCTGTAGTCCTGATTCCATTGTCCCTTGGGACCTTTATTACTTAAGTACTGTTTCACCTGTAGTCCTGATTCCATTGTCCCTTGAGACCTTTATTACTTAAGTACTGTTTCACCTGTAGTCCTGATTCCATTGTCCCTTGGGACCTTTATTACTTAAGTACTGCTTCACCTGTAGTCCTGATTCCATTGTCCCTTGAGACCTTTATTACTT
The DNA here is from genome assembly GCA_963662155.1 of Lamellibrachia columna. Taxonomy (NCBI): domain Eukaryota; kingdom Metazoa; phylum Annelida; class Polychaeta; order Sabellida; family Siboglinidae; genus Lamellibrachia; species Lamellibrachia columna. Next base: position 56,503,579 of record OY759264.1, read on the forward strand.
AAGTACTGCTTCACCTGTAGTCCTGATTCCATTGTCCCTTGAGACCTTTATTACTTAAGTACTGTTTCACCTGTAGTCCTGATTCCATTGTCCCTTGAGACCTTTATTACTTAAGTACTGTTTCACCTGTAGTCCTGATTCCATTGTCCCTTGAGACCTTTATTACTTAAGTACTGCTTCACCTGTAGTCCTGATTCCATTGTCCCTTGGGACCTTTATTACTTAAGTACTGCTTCACCTGTAGTCCTGATTCCATTGTCCCTTGAGACCTTTATTACTTAAGTACTGTTTCACCTGTAGTCCTGATTCCATTGTCCCTTGGGACCTTTATTACTTAAGTACTGCTTCACCTGTAGTCCTGATTCCATTGTCCCTTGAGACCTTTATTACTTAAGTACTGTTTCACCTGTAGTCCTGATTCCATTGTCCCTTGAGACCTTTATTACTTAAGTACTGTTTCACCTGTAGTCCTGATTCCATTGTCGACTTTTATTTTACAGGTGTCTGTAATCAGCCAACTTTTACGAAAATTCTGTGATTCCTCAAGTAATTGTTAACTATTTAAAAACAGTTTTTTTGCTGTTTCACACAGATATATGTCACTAAATGTGATAATTCAGTGATCTCGCAGCAGGTCAACTAATCACTGACCGTTGCAGATGTCATTTCCAGTTTCTGTCGCTCAAAAGAAAATTTATTTCCTGGTGTTAATTGTAATTTTTTTTAAACTACTATTTATGTATCCAATTCACCAAAAATGAGCTTGAAGAACTGTAAGACAGTTTGTTGATCACTAGCCAGTATCTCAGTATCTGTTGTTTGCAGAATAACCTGACAGAATTGCAGCGTCTGATAGAGTTGTGGAGGAGCGTGAGTCAACGAGCTCTGGAGCAACTCCTGGAGCAAGCACAAGAGCCTGGAGCCACAATGAGCTCACTCATTGACCACCTCCAGCTGAGTCACGAACTCATTGGCTATAATGCTGAGGACGACTCATTTGTCTGACGGTGACACACCAGTGCACGTGGTGTGGTGACAACATCAACATTCTGTTGACATGAGGCATTTGTCATCATCAATGACAGGATTTTTGTAATCAAACCGATATGGCACAATTATATAATTTATGGCACTTATCAATTGGTCGTAGCAAGTTTGCATACTCATCTGCACAAACGTAAAATTAGAGCTCCAGAGAAAATGTAGACTAAACGTTGATGTGTAAAAAGTTCAAGCCTAGATTATATTATTATACACTAGCTGAGTTGCCCGATGAAAAAAAGGCCAGAGCTGATGACTACAGGCACTACCAAGTTTTGTAGGGCAGTGCCAATGACACCTTCATGCCCCCAAAATTACGTACAACTGCCGGTTTCACGAAGCGTTCGGTGGACGTTTGACGTAGATCACGTAACAGTGGTAGAAACACACATAGCAGTGCTAATAATTGCACATGTGATATCCCCATCATCAGGGAATTTCAAATATTCTCTAATGTACGAACCACCACCACGGGCCCCTTGGCACATCCACAAAATTCCTGCCCCACACACGGGAAACTGACACAGATATGAACAGTCACAAACTACTTTATAGTAATGATGTGTATATAAACAATATATACTTCGTTCTTCAGAACAGTGCCATGTAAATGGTGAATTGTTAGTTTGTGCCAAGAGGGTTAGATTTTTGGATATCTCTATTTGTTATGAACATCCATCAGAAGTGATTGATGAAGTATTTGGTATTTATGCTGGTGATGCTGTAGGATATACATTATATGTTGGCAATTGGTACACCATAAATACCACAAATGTACTGTTTTACCCCAGACTTTGGAATCAAAGTTATGACAAAGCATATGCAATGTATGTGGTTCATTATTATAAACAATTGTTCAGGTTTTATACAGGTTCAAGTCAGTGTTAAATTTAATGTTAAATTCAATAAAATCAAATTAATATGATGCAATTGTTTGTGAATAAAATACAATGTAAACTGAATGGCATTGCAACCTAATGCAGAAGTTATATTTATAAATACATTTCAGCTTCAGTTAGCATGTTTAGAATGTCAGAAATCCAGGTTTACAAGAGTTGGTCTTGGGGTTAAGATATCTTTGCAGCAAACTGTCATCTCATTCATCATGAACCAAGCTGAGAGAGTCATTGTAACATAGTCACAAGCAGATTGTTGTCAGAGAAATGACAATGACTTCCATATCTTTCAATGCACATTATCTGGCCACATGACACACATTTTAGCTACTAAAATATATCTTTATTAATAAAATACATGCATGACATTGTCAATAGGATATACAAGTATAGATTTTATGTACACACACATACTATACAAATGGTTACTAAACATGTTTACTGCAAGACTAGTGCTACCAGTAGCTTTCCAAAGAAACGTTCACACTGCCTACGTATCACGCTAGTTTCTACATGACTGTCACTCCAATGGTGCGTGCATTCTTGGTGGAGTTTTAAGTATGAGTTTGTATACTGAAGTGGTATTACAAGCATACAACTATATGAAGGCGATTTGTTTTACAAAACATACTGTATAACACCAAATTTACATGTAAAAATGTTGGTATTTGCATGAACAATTTCATTCAGCAGAAACATAGTGCTTTACACAGTGCTTTTAGATGAGTGCAAAGTATATTATGGTTAACATGAACTATATTGTGCTGCGACGCAGTTGACTCGTCTTGTTGGGCTACACTCGCCATGTGTTGGTATACGCGTGGGCTAAAAAAGCATGATACATAAAAACAGTTGAGAAGCCACCTAGTGAGTGTGACATAGGTTGTACACTCCACCTAGTGAGTGTGACATAGGTTGTACACTCCACCTAGTGAGTGTGACATAGGTTGTACACTCCACCTAGTGAGTGTGATATAGGTTGTACACTCCACCTAATGAGTGTGACATAGGTTGTACACTCCACCTAGTGAGTGTGACATAGGTTGTACACTCCACCTAGCGAGTGTGACATAGGTTGTACAATCCACCTAGCGAGTGTGACATAGGTTGTACACTCCACCTAGTGAGTGTGACATAGGTTGTACACTCCACCTAGTGAGTGTGACATAGGTTGTACACTCCACCTAGTGAGTGTGACATAGGTTGTACACTCCACCTAGTGAGTGTGACATAGGTTGTACACTCCACCTAGTGAGTGTGACAAAGGTTGTACACTCCACCTAGTGAATGTGACATAGGTTGTACACTCCACCTAGTGAGTGTGACATAGGTTGTACACTCCACCTAGTGAGTGTGACATAGGTTGTACACTCCACCTAGTGAGTGTGACATAGGTTGTACACTCCACCTAGTGAGTGTGACATAGGTTGTACACTCCACCTAGTGAGTGTGACATAGGTTGTACACTCCACCTAGTGAGTGTGACATAGGTTGTACACTCCACCTAGTGAATGTGACATAGGTTGTACACTCCACCTAGTGAATGTGACATAGGTTGTACACCCAAACACCTAAGAAAAATGCATTTACAAATTACAAGTACTTATAATCAAACTGGCATTTTAAACAAATGCTAAATGGTAAATCTGAAAAACAAAATAACACAATAGAGATTTAGAAATGAAACTGTTCACTGTGATACACCTCCATCTGGGGTACAATGGACGTTGTGTCACTCTAGGAAGAGGTCGTCTGCTGACTGTAAAAGGATGTCATCCAGTGAGGGCATGTCTGCTTCACTCACTGAGTCTACTAGTGCATTGTGTCTTACAGCATCGTCTGAAAACATACATCACTGCATCAGGGCTTGGTTGCACAACCCTGATTACAACCACATCACTCCAGAGAATTATCAAAGCAATCCTTTATGTAATTGTTGACACGGGATGGTTAGAGGGCACAATTACACCCAATGTGGGAACATAAACAGGCAGTGAAGACCAGCATTTTAAACTTGCTATAAAGTCTGCAGTGCACTGGCTGATTTTTCGTCGGGGGACAACTAATCTCCAGTTGTCGGCAAATCTTGTTAAAGTGTGCTGCGAATTCCAACAAGACCGGGGCTTGTCGGATAATGTCTGATAGTGCTATATCCCAGGACATCCTGATGGGCCTTGTCGGCTAATGTGCTGCAGATTCCAACAAATTGTCGGGGCTCACGCGATTAGCGACCAATAGGAAGCCTGATTGCAGTCACACATACAAATGTCATTGTAGACATTGCGGCCCCCAGTGCCACGGCCACGATGACAAATGGGATCATGTCTCGGTTAGACTTCCTGATGTGTTACACATGAATGTATGGCACAGTATTTTACATGTGTAATTTTTTAAAAAATCATCATCTGACATAACTGCATTTGAGCAGGCACATTGGCAAGTTTGCTGGTAGAATATGTTGATAGTGTAACTGTGGATTTTTAGATGATTTCAATAGGCGGAAGGATTTTGTTTGTTTGCTTTTCTGTGTCTCCTTATCATAATCAAGACAAACAAAGCTAGCTTCTGTCTTTTTCTCCGCACTGCTGCCACATGTGGTGTGAGTGCCACCTTGTTCGATTAATTCCAAATTTACCTCTAGAGGCGTGCTAGTCGTGACAGAATATCGGCTAGTGTGCTGCGAGCTGATGTCGGCTAGTGTGCTGCGAGCTGATGTCGGCTAGTGTGCTGCGAGCTGATGTCCGCTAGTGTGCTGCGAGCTGATGTCGGCTAGTGTGCTGCGAGCTGATGTCGGCTAGTGTGCTGCGAGCTGATGTCGGCTAGTGTGCTGCGAGCTGATGTCGGCTAGTGTGCTGCGAGCTGATGTCGGCTAGTGTGCTGTGAGCTGATGTCGGCTAGTGTGCTGCGAGCTGATGTCGGCTAGTGTGCTGTGGGCTTAAGATGGCTAACCAAAAAACGGGCAATCATTTTAAAGTTAATATATGGCAACATCTTGGTGTATTTCAAATAGAAACTTGGAGGGAAGTTTTTGTTCTGGAAGCTACTTGAGCGTGCAGCTCAATAATCACATACCAGGGCAATTCCGGCAGACTGCCAAAACACATACACAGTCTATCAGACACAATGTTTGATGTCATGTACAATATTGCTATTGCATCTTAATAATTACAGTAATACAATATTTTGTTCACAAAGTGAAGACTTGCGTTTAAAAAGTATACAATATAGGGCTATCAAAATAATACTTGGATGTTTCAGAATGTTAGTTGAGTTGACTACCAGTAAAGTTTTAACCGCGTGGTTGCAGCTGCAACATATCTATATAACCGCTTTGCCAAGTCATAAATGATCCTTAACATCATCCCCGATATGTAAAATGAAGCCTTACTCATCAAGAGTGTGTCAAGGTCATCGTCTTCATCACTTGATGTGTCACAGCAATCGTCTAGTGGGTCTTTGTGGGAGGAGAATATGGGATGTAGACCAGTGGGCCGCCATTCCACCAGCTGTGGCAGGTACGTAGACGGTCGCTCCACGCATGACCACAGGTCCTCAAACGTGTCTACATGGAAACACACGTACAGCTAGTGTCCATACGTAACACCAAGACCTTGTCAAATTTCTCTGCTAGTTTATCCACTGACATGCAAACAAACGTATTGTTTCGAAGTAATCATTACAGAAGTCATGGTAGTATGGAAGACGTTGTTTTGACATTTTCTGTTTTCCGGAAATCAGCGACGTGACAAACCCTGTTTAGACAGTGTTTGACACCATCCTGTATGACACTACATTAAACCAATGTTATTTAACTTCAGACTCCCATGAAACTGATTTACATTGACCTGTGTGCAACTTTGTATTCACCAGGTGGTGCTGTACCCACCATAATGCAATGATGCCACTCAAAGTCAGCACCCTTATGAACTGTGATCAGATTTGTTTTAGAAATCTATGTATGATGCTACATGAAATAGTTTCTGAAACAAATAATTATTTTGTGTAATGTCTTGAGATCATCCCTTAGACCCAACTGTGTGTAAAGAAAATGCTGTGGGTCAGTACTATGACTAGCATACAAACCTTGCACATTATCACACGGAAACATGTTTTCTTTGTCCTCGTCTAGCATTGTCCATTTCTGTGGCTTCACACTAGGTGGCAGTAATTTCAGGTGTAGTTTCGATTTCTGCAGAGAAATTAGCTTTGGTGAATAGCAGAGATGTATGAGAAACGTCTTCATAACCTACACAGTAAGTTGTTCTATGTGTATATTGCCAGAATGTATTAATAAACAAAGCTAGGAAACAGCTGTAAACATGTATGTTACAAGGGCATCCATAAGAATTTTTTCCAGGGAGGGGCAAGAAAGAAATATATGTGTATGTGAAGTTAATGTAAAGTTAACATACTTTCAGCTCACGAATAAACGTCCGAAAAAAATTCTAGATCCCCTGTGGACACCCATGTATGTTACCAAACATACAAAGTGTAATTGTTTTTATCATAAAATCATGTTATACTATAAACGGTGTCCTAACAGCCTAACCAATGACCGCCCAAATGTGTTCTAATGGACTATAATTTGCTTTAAATAATTTGACTGTTATCTGTTTAATTTAACTGTTTTGCCAGGCTGACAGTCATAAACAAATAGCAGTTAAATTATATTTTTAAACTGTGGCTAATCAAGACACCTTTGAGTGGTCCAGATGCTAGAATATAGTTTATACTATAACATCATAACATCATTTTACATTAAAAACAATCAGGCTTTGAACCTTTCACAAACGAACAGCTGTGGCAAATACAATATCATAATGGTTAGACAAATACAATATAAATAATATAATGGTTAGACAAATACAATAACATAATATAGGTTTTACCTGTTTATCTTTCAGTTTTGTTTTTGTGTGTTTGGAGACGGGTGAGGGGGGCTTGAGGTGAAACTTGCCCCCCAGCACAGGCTTTGGAGCTGGAATCTTCCCCTGCTTCAAGCCCCCAGGTTTCATGGGAGTTGGGCCAGTAGGCTTGATGGCATTCCAGTTGCCTAGAGCTCTCCGTGGGGTTGGTGCCTCAGTGTGTTGGTTCGACTGGAAGAGTTTCCCAACTGGAACCAAGTTTAAAAAAAATTACATTAACACCTACGACTGAACCTAAGCTGTGTTAGCAGTGGCCAATTTATATCTGATTACTCAAAATAACAATATTGCACCGCAAGCTGCACTGAAGCACCATTATACACTAATCTAACAACGATGGGTCATTATCATGATTGCTACATGGCAATTGGCAAATATAGGGTATTTTGTGTTTGAACTATAGGGTATTTTGTGTTTGAACAAATTGAACTTTTGTGTTATCTCTCAGTGACTGACAATACTTGAAACTAATAACATGTTTAAGATAGGCCTTGTATAATACATACAATTCCACATTACAAAATAATTCTGTATATATGCTTAATGTTTTAATTTAACTGACTTTATTATTTATTTCATTAGGGAAATTGTATTAAAATAAACGTAACTGGAATAGAGTTGTACCTTGCATAATTAAGAAGACTCCTCTTCTATTGACCTAATTTCCAGCGTACTATGTCTAATAATAATAATGGCTATAAAGATAAAAAAGAAAGGCTCAAGATTTTGGGTCAACTCCGCTACCAGTAGTCCATCAGACCTCTAAAATTATCTCCTGACTGTACACACACCTGGTCCGGAGACTGGTCCCGTTGACCTTGAGGCAAACACCAGAGGTGTGTTCTCCTTGTCGGTGAACATCCTTGCAATCTCCCCGTGCTCTCACGTCACTGACAGATCTGTCGATAGAGTTCATTTATTAGTCACGATTGCTACATAATACATTGCAACTGCATACAGGTTCACTGCAAGAAAGCACAGTGGCATTATAGCTGGTTCAAGCAGTTCGTTTTGTTACCCAGCAAAAACTTCCTTCTTCTGCTTCAAAATGGAGTAATCGCACTTAATAATTGTAACCATCGACAATTACGAGTAATCACTCGTACTCAATTACATCAATAGTCAAAAAAGCCAAGTAATCACAATCGTATGTGTTGTGATATCTACTTATTGTGCTGCCACCCAGTGGACAAGGATGATATTACACATGATCGAATATGTGAGTGGACAGTAAACTGTTCAATTTATCATCTTCAAAGGCTTGTCCTGATTTACCAATTTTTGTATATGATCGAATATGTGAGTGGACAGTAAACATACAACAGTATTCAATTATATTACTAAAGTAAGCATAAACATGATTACAATCACAATTTTATTGTGCATATTTCTGTTACCCAGGTCTAGATTACAATGCAAGCAGACTTTTATCCTCATTTCGTATATAATGCATATGGGCAATTCCAGTGTTATTCCCATGGAAGTACATTTCAGAGAATGTTGGACACTTTATCAAGACATGCAATACAGCACAACTGGTATAGCTGTATTTTAAAATGAGTATAATGTGTAACCTACCTAGTACTATTAACATACCAAAATGATAGCCATCCAGCTTTACTCATTTTTGAGGAATGTTATTTCAAAAACTCTGTGAAGTATGAACACATAAAAATATAACCAAACTATGTGTTTGTACACTAGACTTTAAGCTTACAAATAAAGTAGAAATTAATTCACTTCCTGCTAGTATCTAGGTCACAGGTTCATGTGTATGTTGTTATGGACGTACATTTTTGTTGTTATGGGCATACATCTCTAAATGTTATGGACGTAAACTTCACATTTCACTATTTAAAATGTGCAAATTACATAATATCAACTTCTAAACATTACTGATTGAAATAAAACTGAAAAAGGCACATATTATGAAGAATCAGAATATTCATATAATTTTATGTAATGTTTTATGAAAAAAATTCTCAGCAGTTCCACTGAAAGCCTGATGTTCGATCTATTCTCTTTCTTTTTAAACTCAAAATCTGATGGGTTTCTCAAGAAGCGATTTCATCAAGGCACCTGCAGAATAACTAGTAAAGAAACATAGAGATCGCTGACTTACTAACACATGTTCATAATGCAGACAGCTCTCAAAATATTTAAAAACTCCATAATACTGATCATTAATTATTGTCAGAGTGTTTTTAATATGCTACTTTGTTTAATGAACAAAATACACTTTGAATTTCTTCTGCTGTTCTACGAATAATGTAGTCTTATTTTATTCTTCTCAAAAACAAATATTTGTTGGGTTTTTCAAGAAGCTATTGCATCGAGGCTTATGCAGCATAATAAACAGAGAAACAGGAAAAAGTAAAGAATATTCAATAAAACATGGATGCAAGTGTCTTAGTCAACAAATTAGGGCAACTTGATATTTAAAAAAATCTCTTAGAACTCTAGCAAATTTACGTAGATCTTACCTGAGAACAAAATGATGTTAATGTACTTGAGTATTTATCTTCTTCCCCTCATTGTTTTGTTTTTTTTAAAGAATTTTGCTCTGTTTATTTCTACTTCTTGAAAATAATTACAATAAACAATTTAATTTTAGTATGTCAGATCTAAAAGCACTGTTTCAGTTCTTCCAATGTTTTCATGTTATCTTTCTTTTATTTTTTATGCGAAATGAACCAGATTCGACCATGGTGATAAGATTCTTGATGATAAACTGCCTTAGGGGTTAGGGCATGGCGGCAACCTGTTGATTAACTATAATTAATCTGAACCACTTATGCTAGAAGGCAATTTTTTTGGTCTAGGTTAGGGTTTTCCCCCACGCTATATCCTATTAATACCACTAAAACATTCTAGAGTCACCAGAACGTGCATTTATTTCATGTTCAACTGTAATCAGATGCAAAACTGCAGGAAAAGGTTAGAGTAGAGAAAACACAGTCAGCCATGTTACTGTCATACTTGATCGAAACAAAAGCTTAAACTAAATATAGGTTTGACATTTTTGTACATGTCTCAGTGGCCTATCAAGTGTGATATGTTTTTGAGATAAAGCTTACCAAATCCTGAAGAAAAAATGGGCTGCACAGAAATGCAAAATTATTGAAATGGCAGTTATGCTGGCATATGAAACTGACGTATTCCCAACTGTAAACAGCAGTGAATCTCTTGTTACACCTGCTCCTCCAGCTCCACTTCAGAGGTTCATCCAGATTGTCATCACCTCGCAGAACTCGGACAGCATGCCTGTGACGAGTGTGCAGCTATTGGTCAGACCATCATAGCTGCCTCCCCTTTCACTTGATTTGGCAATGTTTATCCACAAGGAGTATGGGTCAAGAGAGCTGATATTCTCAGCAATCTTGGGTTGGCTGAGAGCTACAGTGAGGTTTGCCCTGTACCATAAGTGGTTCAGAAGTTAAATAGTTAATCAATGGGTTACCGCCATCTTGGACGTCATCTTGAATTGTGTTTAGCTCAAAGCAGATTCATGGTGATTTTTAGTATGTTGCTCAAGACCCTGGATCTGTGATGCAAAAATCAACCTTTTGCATTGAACTTTTAGGTTTTATTACTACTACTGGACTATCATGGATGTACAACATTATGAACGTACATAAAATTAAGCAATTATTAGTCAGTGCAATAAAAAAAATTATTTTGTGTTATAGACATACATGCCTGATGTGACCTAAATTGGAACAAGGATTCTTATAACCATGCGGAACATAGATAAACAAAACGTCACCCTCAATCTCATTACTACATAAAAAAAATCTGGAACAAAAAAGAAAGTATGATGAAAAACTATGTTTTTCAGAAAGTCGCATATTCTATACCGCTGTCTTTGACATCAAATATTTTATAATGATATAATACATCCAATGATATAATACGTCCATCATATTTCCCTTTAATACAAATGTTTTGAAATGGTACCCTATTTATATAAACCAAAATAAAAAAAATTATGGTAAGGTACGTTGACCATTTGGCAGAATTGCCCATATAGCAATATGGTGGATGTATTTTAATACTGTGTCTTAGCGTATCTTCCGAAAGACACAGGCAAAGTGGGGTGAACGAAATTGCCCAGGGGCGGCAGGGCCAAGGTTCGAAGCGGCAGATGTGGAATCGAACGGATACAGGTCGAAACAGCGACGAGTCGAAACAAAACAAACCAAAACGGCAACAATCATGGTCAAAACGGCAACATGGCATAAGTCAAAACGACAATAAATATTGTCAAAACGGCAACAAACCTAAACGGCGACAACGGAACGGCAACAAAGCAGATAAATGAAGATATTAATTGTACAAAATGGTTAATGAATTGCATAAATATTATAGTATTCTATTAATATTATGTTGTGGGTGTTACTATTGGAAATAAAAATGTCATCATGATATCATACCCTAACTATATTATAAGTGTTTATTTTTTAACGCAATGAAGCCATCTGCGTATAAGTTCTTTGATTTCGTTTTTCATAAAATGTAAGCCCTTGTCACGGTTGCGAATGTGCAGCAACGTTTGTTATTCACACCTGCCCATTGTACGAGGTGATGCGTTAGACATCAGCGGCTTGCGCAAAACGTAATGCGCTGAAGTTTTGTAAACTTCATTCTAGTGCTTGTTGTTTTTGTGTATGTTATGGTAATAATAAATATTCAATATATGCAAGAATCGTAACGTACATGATTTGTGTTTTGAATTATATTTTTTACTAAGGAGCGACAGAAAAAAAACTGACAACAATCGAAATGGAGACACATGCCATATTTATACACGATTATTATTTATTTGTGTCACTTAAAACATAACTGAATTTGGGTTCCATTTAATTTAGCCAACTGTACGTCACATCAGGGATTATCTACATCTGGTATATGCACCATTATTTTTTTGCATGAGTACGTGACGCTTATACACAATGATTATTTATTTGTGTCGCCGTTCTGACCATTACCTAACTTTGCCTAACCATTACCCTGCTATACATACAGCGGCAATAACTGTCTACTTTGATCAATATTTGTCGCCGTTTTAACCATTGGGTTTAACCGTTTTGGATTGTCGCCGTTGTGACCAGTACCAGAATCGAACCACCGTCCTATCGATCGACAAGCGGATCCTCTAACCATTAGACCACCGCTCCACTTTTACATACCTTTCTATAACTGCCACAGACAAGGCTGTGCTTGTAAAAGTTAAAACGTCTTCTTACCCTTCTTTCTTAAGTATTTTTGGTAGACGGCCACTGAATAAGAATAGTATACGCAGCTGCGGTAGTGAGGATAGCAATATTCTAGTTTGGCGATTCTTCTCTTTTCACTCGAACCTACAACACAATAATATATAAACGTGATTTAATTCAAACTGTCAATAGGACTTATATAAACAAATGCCATTTTCACCACTGTATAACCTTTGATATAACGTGACATATTATACCCTTCACAGGCGGCTTTTCCAGTTGCGATTTGCAAGACTTCTTTTCTGCTGCAGATCAAAATATTTAAAGCTCGCGCTCTCGTCTGTCCAATTAACGATGTCGTACTCCATCACGTGACAAAACACTGCGCCGGTGAGCGTACTGCCTCCCGAAGCTGCATATTTTGACTGGGCGGTCTGGCTTGCGTAGTCGCTGGGGTGGATAAATTCTGTACCGGGTAATATTATATATTTCATTATTATATGCAATTTCATATAATAATACACCTCAGAGAGGCCTTATTCATGAAGAACGCCTAAGAGAATGTGGTTTAACAACAGGAGTGGGGAGCGGTGGTCTAATGGTTAGAGCACTGTCGATCTACGCAAAAATTTTCGCCCCGCTCTTCTACTAGTAGCAACAGCCAGATAGAAAAACATTGTAGGGCGATTGACTTTGCTAGGCAAAGACGAAGAGCGGGGCGAACATTTTTGCCTAGACTTTGCCTACTGTCGATCGAGAGGACGGTGGTTCGATTCCACCTCCGCTGTTTCGAAACTTGGGCAATTTCGTTCACCCCACTTTGCCTGTGTCTTTCGGAAGAGACATTAAAAGCCGTTGGTCCAAACTCCTGCGTTAGCTCAAGATTGGGCTGTTTGGAGTATAACTACTTGAGACTTGAGGAGTTTTTAAGATATTGAATGGGTGTGAGAACATTAAAAGAAATATTTTTTTTCACACTCAAGAAAGAAAGAACAAGTTTACAAGAGAACACGAGGTAACATTAGTAAAAGATCAGTGTATATTGGATATCAGGAAGTACTCGTTCTTACAGAGAGCAAAATAAATAAATGGAACAAATTATCTAGATTGTGTAAATGCTAGCAGCGTGAATGTTTAAAAACAAAGTTGACACATATCTCAGGAGGGTGGGTTACACAGATGAAAAATTTTTCACTTGCCATCTGGGCCTTAGCTTTGCTTTGGATGGCAATCTTGTTAAACTTTAAACATGCTCTAAGTTGCAAAATTGTATTATTACAACAATAAAAATTATTTACCTAAACAGTGGTACAGACAATGAAATATTCTACTATGCAGATTTTGAAATAGCAATACATAACATTGAAGGTACAAAATATAAATCTATATTATATAATGTGTGTGTGCATGTGTGTGCACGTGTGTAACATACATGCATGTATGAAAGCCACTAATTAATTAATCTTCTTTAAAAGCACCGAACATTTACTAATGGAGCCTTGTCTAGGAGAACAAATAGTTTCTTCTTTTTTTTTGCAAATTTTATTTGTACATCTTGTACCATTTTAATTTGGCTTTCTCTATGTACTTGCGAGTCTTCACAACCTTGTTGCAACCTTTGACCCCGACCTTGACAATATTCCAGCCACATTTATGCGGCTATAAATCATGGGCTGTATTGGAAGAAGGCTGCAAACAATCATAGTGCATGACCAGGACATTTCATTGCCACCAACAAAGTGTGCCACACTAAAACAGTAGGCACTACTGACCAGAAGTGTTGTCACTGCAATATATTATATTAAGTTTGTTCACAACTGTGATGTAGGGAACCATGACCCAAAATTAACGTTTGGGCTTCATTGCAGGTGTGGTCATCTTGATCAGTAAGAACAGCGATTGCCTACACCAAGTGTAGGCTCCCAACTGAATAATGAGCCTACATTTTAGTTAATTTACAGAACAATCGACCTATCTCAATTTGTCCAGTGAGCTCTTTCTGAGTATACACAACAAATCATATGGGTTAATTTGCAATTTTATGTTACCTGTCTTACAGGCAGGCATTACTTGGGGTTGCCAAGTATTCAAACTGCTATATCCAAACATGAGAACAGCACTATTTGTAGAATTTTGCAATGAAAACAAGCCTCCAAGTTTTGTCACATTTATTTCAGTCTACCAATATTACATGTGATGAATACACACAACCACTAGTTTTACAACTCTATCATGCTCAACAGCATAAATTTCCCTAGAGCAAATAAAATAGTTTGCAATGAAACAAATATACAAGCAGCATTTCATATCTCCTACACCGATCACAAAATCCTGTGCCCAAAACAAAATGTGCCAATAACTTCTTCCATTTAATACATACAAAATGTATTAACTATAATATCTAGGTTTTGCCACAGTAAATGGCCTTTAGCATTAATAAAATGCTCCTGACAAAAACGGATACAATACCATAAACAAGACTAGAACAAAACCACTGATGTAGAGCTTAGTATTTACAGACTGCAGGCACATATTATAATATCTTAGATCGTTTTAAGATGTAGATATAGAGCATCATGTAAAGTATAAGTTGGAAAAAAAATGGAGGCAATAATGAATAATTAAATAAAAGGAGTAAAGGGAAGATATGTTATCCAAAAAGACAACCAAACTGGATGACACATCACTGAAAAAGAAATAGCATCTGGCCATCTGGGTAAGAATAACAGGAAGGAAAATAATACAAATGGTAGACAACTCAGAAGGTATAGTATCTAGCAAACATACTGGTAATCAAGCATAACAGACACAAATAATAATACAATTTGTTAACACGGGTGCACCCTATTACGGCAAAGGTAACCACACATTGTGTGCATACAACCATTTAAAAACAACCGTGGCATTGCCAGTCACATGTCACAACCGTGTATTTCCTGGATGAAGAATTTGGTGTAAGATTTTAACAATGTAACAATCTTCATAGACTATGACAACAACAACGACATCATCATCATATGTAAGAAGAACAATGTATATAGCTAGTGTTCACTTAACAAATATACAATACTGCATCTAGAAACTATGTGTGGCTGACTAATTTGATAAATTTCACTAAATAACAGCTGTCATGATCACCATTACAAGACTATAGTTCATGCTGCAGCACTCGCATCAACATTCCTCAATTGTGGTAAACCTTAAATTCCCAAATTGTGTAACACCATGCTACTGTTAGGTAGTTTTACCATGATGAACAGTGAACATTCCAGATAGTGAATATGCGAACTGCATAGAACGGGTTATTGTGCCAAATAAGCACCACACAGATTAAGGTAATCTTCAGAGCAAACACTCAGCCTGTTCAACTGTATTCGATGTTGCCAACAGAATCTGCTGAATTATATGTTATCGTTTAGAGCTTCGGGTCATCACCAATGTTGGTGACAGCGTCATGAATGGCATTAGCGACATAATCGATGTTCTTCGTGGTAAGAGCACACATGTTGATGCGACCGGACTTCAGCAGGAAGATGTGATACTCCTTCACAAGGTGCGCTACCTGGCGGGCTGAAATTATAACAAACATAGGATATGGTATGCCACCTGGTGTGGTAAAAATTATATAATGCATCAATATTTAATTGCAGTATTACCAGATAAATTGAGAATTTCTTTCAATACTATAAATATGATCACGTTTAGCAGGTGTTTCACTTTCAAAAAAATTTTGTAACAGGCCATTTTTTTATTGAATGGTGGCAGGGACACCTTGGAAAAAACTTAAACGCTGTAAAAAGAGATCATCTTAGCAATACACCCAAAATTACAGGTGTACACACAATGGCGGTTTGCGAAGAACATGATACCAAGTCACAGAGACATGGAAGTAAGACTATATAACATACACAATAATGGGAAATGTAAAGTGTCACCCTGTCCCCATCCAATGGAGTTACACATCTAATAATATCCTTTAATAATAAAATAAATAGTACACAATTTTTTGTAGTGCATACTCCCATATCATAGTTCTATCAAAAAAATATAGACAAATATATGACTAAACAATAAAAAAACCTTCAGTTAAGTAAACATGCATTTAAACTTCTGTCAATTTTCTAATATAATAAATTAAACGATATGCATATAAATATATTAAGATATTGTATATTATTCTACAGATTTTAATCACGAGTCACTGGTTATAGCACACGGTTAATATCAATTTAGAATATTTGTAGTCAAATTCCTTCCAACCTAACATTGTTCTGTTCGGGATTCGGATGTCGATACTACTGCACATGTGCATACAGGGAATTGAAGTTTCGAGAGAGTTGAGCAGTAAAAGTAAGGTTTGAAGTTTGAAAATCTAGTGTGCCATGCTAATATGATTTTTCTGTGGAAGAATTACATAACTGTACATTTACCGATAAGATATTTTGTTGTAAAAAATTTTATTCCTTTTTATTGATTTTACTTATTATTTTGTATGGCATTCCCAATTTAAATGCTTAATTATAGTGATAACTAAATAATTACAATCATTTACAAATTCAATGTTTGTCCCATCTATTTGCAAGAAAGGAGACAGATGGCCAAAAATCGCAGGAAACAGCAAGGATAATTCTATGCACAGAGCCTAACCCCGAACAAAAGAACTGACACATGGACCAACAGAGGGCACTACGTACGGTTGAGGCCGGTGTAACTGAACATGCCGGTTTGTCTCACGACGTGGTCCCAGTTTCCAGGCACTCCCAGCGCTCTCAACTTGTCGTGGAGCTGTTGTCTCATCAGTAGGATGCGGTCCGCCATTGTCTTGACGTTCTCCCTCCTGAAAGTGACACAACTTTCTTAACCCATTTCATACCAACAAATCCATCATTCATATCTATAATGACAAGATAAAGGACTAAGGAAATTGTAGTTGGCATGATATGGGTCAATCTGATTCTTCCGGAAAGATCCACAACTTTATTAACAAAACTACAACTTTCATTAAATTGATTTTTCCTAAGAAACCAGAACTTTCTTAAAACGATGCTCCTGAAAGATACCACAACTTTCCTAAATATATTATTTCTAATTTCAGCTGTGAATTATTAGTTTGGAGTGAAATCTCTGTGAAGTACAGCAAATAGTTGAAAAAGTTAAATAAAACACTGATTTAACATCTAATTTTATTTATTAATTATCATGGGAATATATTTTGAAAGTCCCCTCCAGGAGAAAACTT
This sequence comes from Lamellibrachia columna, assembly GCA_963662155.1. Taxonomy (NCBI): domain Eukaryota; kingdom Metazoa; phylum Annelida; class Polychaeta; order Sabellida; family Siboglinidae; genus Lamellibrachia; species Lamellibrachia columna. Next base: position 56,520,896 of record OY759264.1, read on the forward strand.
CCATGTTCTGTACACCAAAGTTCCCTCCAGGAGGACACTTCCATGTTCTGTACACCAAAGTCCCCTCCAGGAGGACACTTCCATGTTCTGTACACCAAAGTCCCCTCCAGGAGGACACTTCCACCAACGTAGCAATTTTCTCTCTATTTATTCTGTGTACCACATATTGTATGCCTTGAATGACTATACAAACATACCATTCAGCAAAGAGGGCAGGGTTATTGAGGACTGTTGCCACCACCCTGCTCCCATGGGCGGGGGAGTTTGACCAGGTGGTTCGGACAATCATCATCATCTGGGACCGCACCTTCAGCACGCTCTCGGGGTCCTTGGTGACAAAGCACAGGTTGCCCACTCTCTCATCTGTAGGCAACAAGGACAGTGGCATAGAATTAATGCAATACAAAACACGGTGAAATGATCGGGCCACCAGATAAATAAACATCACAAATGTCTCACTACACAAAGTGGCTCTTGGTAACAAGTACAGCCACATTGAATATGGCAGCTTTATTGTCAGAAATATACAGTAGAAACAAGTCATAGTTGAGAAGTTTTGACAGACCATTCTGTCACAAAGTCACTACATAAAAGATGGTAATCCATTGAATAGAAATCAATAGGCATTGAACACCTACATCATTTAAGCAGCTTTACATCCTAGAAAAATAAACCATCGTTGTTAATTTTGCAACTGATAGCGCTTCATTTCTGATCCTTAATTATCATCAGCCATGATCTGAAAAACACTGGAACTGCAAATCTGCTTGTTCTAAATATAGTATCAACACAATAGCTTTGATTAAAATGTGTTTATTGTAGTAAAAAATTTTTTTTCAATTGTTCAGAATTTATTATGTATTCCTTCTAGCAATGTTAGAGGAGCACTTTTGCACTGTACCTGCTAATACAATATATTTAAAGTGAAACCAAAGGCATTGTTCTGGGTCTTTGCACATAAAAACATGCCTAAAAACTAACCATTTGCAACTATAATGAAGAATATCACACAAGTGGTTTACTGGGAATCTGATTTAGGTGCGAAATTCTGGTCTAATGTCAGTTTTCGTGGAGGCTGACATAATCATTAGTGTTTGCAATTTTGACTAATCAGCGGACAGCAGCCACTTAACCCCTAACGTGGCTTTGACATAGGTTATGTGGATCGTGTGTGTAATTAATGTGATTGAGATGTGCAGTTACATTTTTATTTGCTTTTATATTGGATTTACACGCAGCAAAAACTCTTACAATGCTGTACTGTGCAGCATTCGGATGTAAACATAATTCAGCATGGTATAGATTTGTCTTTTTTCGATATCCTCTGGAAAAACAGACAGTAGTGAAGCAATGGATCCACAATTGCAGGCGGGCTGGTTGGAAGCCAACCCAATATATTAGATTTTGTTTGGTCTGTTTTTTTAAAAGTAGTGTTTTGAAGTTGATATATTTTCATCAACTAATGAGTCAAGATTCTTCAAAATGTCAGCGACGGAGAATGTTAAAGCCTGAAGCGGTACCGACAATCTTCCAGCATGTACCTCAGCCAAAAGCTTCAACACAATGTAAACACTCAATCAAGAGAACTGCCAAATTGGAATGCAAGGTTACCGGTAGTATACAATGAATGAATGGACTATCTTGCCAAATAAGTTGATTTTAGATGCAAACAGCATGTCCAAACTTATTGGCAAGTATGTGACTAAAATCGTCTCTGTCTAAGATCAGGCATTTTATGTTGGAGTTGTGGGAAACCTAGTCAGTACTCCTGATGTAGGATTCTGAATAAATATGGCGCTGCCCATGCAAAAAAGATTTTTGGTGTTCAACAAAGTATATTTAGTTAATCACTTGCATGGTATTCTTGATTATAGTTGCAAATAGTTAGTTTTCAAGTACTCTTATAGGGGCAGAGGCCCCCAAAATGCCTTTGGTTTCACTTTAAACATCTCTAGACATATAAACATGTTATTTGAAGTAGAACAATTAAATTGAATCATATTCATCTCTATTTCTACTGATCAGAATTCAACAACAACACTCACTGTAGAGGCCAAAGTTCTTGGAGAATGACTGAGCGCCAAACACCTCAAAGCCTTCACTGATGAAGTAGCGTATCGCCCACGGGTCCTTCTCCAGAATGCCCGAAGAGAATCCTTGATACGCACAATCGAAGAACGGAAAGATCGATTTCTCCTGTGAAGCCAAATGTCACATCAGGTCAGTCACATTGACAGAAGGTATTGTAAATCATTGTAATATGTGATATTATACTGGTGGGGCTCAGTGGTTAGAACACCGGACTAGCAATTCAGAAGACCGAGACTAGAGTCCATCATAATGCTATTTCAAAGCTTAGGCAACTTCAATCACCCCACTTTGCCTGTGTCGTTCGAAATGTAGTCCCTTCTACAGGGTGTCTATGCCAGGGGAAATAAAAGACCCCCCACTCTGGAGATACATGTTGTAACCTGTGGACTCCATCTTTCAACCACAGGAGTCATGGCAGTAGTGTCAAAGATGATCTTTCAACCACAGGAGTCATGGCAGTAGTGTCAAAGATGATCTCTCAACCACAGGACTCATGGCAGTAGTGTCAAAGATGATCTCTCAACCACAGGACTCATGGCAGTAGTGTCAAAGATGATCTCTCAACCACAGGACTCATGGCAGTAGTGTCAAAGATGATCTCTCAACCACAGGAGTCATGGCAGTAGTGTCAAAGATGCAACTCAGTCAATGCTGCTAACTACCTCTCATGAGGTCATGACTGAATGGACTGATATATTCATATTTCGGAAAAAAATTAACGGCTATTATTACATAGGAAAAACATCTGACAAACAGTCAGCATGTTATTACAGAACAGAGCATTTTTGCTGAATGGTAACCAACACACAAACAGTCATGTTGAATAAACTATCAGTTGTGCGAGATCCTGCGTCCAACTAGTCAACCTTAAGTGGAAAACACAAGGGAAAGAAGTGATAGTTTTGGGCCTATGCACCTAGCAGAGTTACTAAAACATAACCATTTGCAACTACAATTAAGAATGTCATGCCAGTGGTTTACTAGGATAAGCCATAGCCTGGCAATATTTGCTCATCAAATGAAAATATATTTGTAAACACCTACTCATATACTTGCCAACAGGATATGGCCATGCTGTTTGCATACAAACTCAGCTATGTAACATACTTTGGCCTTTGTTTACTAAACTACAAATACTTCTATTTCAGGTACATAAACCCATACACAATTAAGTATACATAACATGTACATAAAAAATATAATGTTTTAAAAAATACACACATACATATATATATTAAGTAAAAAAAGTTACAACGAATAAATAAGTAAAAATATACATATATTAAAACATAAATACATTTTTTTAAATACACACTCACACACACAAAATTTATATATTAATAAATAATTTAAAATATATAAATGGGATGTAAAATCACCACTATACACAATAAACTGCTTGTGCCCACCTAGACCACATGGGATATACTTATACAAGTGTTCATACATTTTATCAAATTATTTTCAATGTCATAAACATGTTTTCTAAACCATAAATATTCTTACGCAATAGGGCGTCAAAATTATCAATGGAATTGTTAACAATCATACAACTGGCACTGTCCAATCTATTGTATCTTAAGAGTCGCCTCTGCATGTTGTTGTAGGCAACATTCAGTTTCAAATAAGTACTCTTATTAAACTTTACCCAGAGCTGGAAACAATAAATAAACTAGTCCCCTTTCTGACAAAAAACAACCCATTTGATTGAGATTTTGCATTGGTTCTGTGCATGCCAGCCTCACCCGATTTTACAGAACTGTGCACGCGCTTATTGGTCGTGCTAATTAACATGTCAGCCCACAGTTAACCAGAGAAGTGACCAGAATATCACATATTCTGAGTAAACCACTGGCGTGCTATTCTTGATTTTAGTTGTATATGGTTAGTTTTATTATGTCTTTTAGGTGCACAGCCCCAAAACCCTGACTTTTGTTTCGCTTTAAGAAGAAGTTTGTGATCCCAGAGTTCTTACCCTAATAACTTGAGCGAGTTGTTTCCACTCATCATGACTGGGGTCGATGCCCGTGGGGTTGTGGGCACACATGTGCAGGATCACAGCAGACTTCTCTGGCGCATTCTACAATGTCATCATTACAACCAGGTTAAATCTCTCCGCCAGTGTTTTTAAGGTTCAACACATATGGGCAGTGCAGAATGCCATAACTTTTTTATGGGCAAACCCTGTTAAATTACATTTTCCTTTTGGAATAATTTAATTACAATACTGGATCTAATACTAGTAGTGACCAATTCTTCAAAAATCTGTACTCACAAAACAAATAATATGAGCAATGAATACTTTGACTGCAATGTCAATCAGTCACAACATTACTAAGGTCTATTTTATCTGAACTCTTAGCTGACTATACTTCTGAAACTGTGCAGACCACGACCGAGACTGACACATAACTTACCCTGAGATCTTCCACCATCCCTTCAACATCAAACTTTCTGGCTGCTGCGTCCCAATACCTGTACTCTCTGATGGTGTAGCCAAGTGCCTTCGCAATATTCTTGTGGTTGCCTGCATTCAAACAAGCCCCAGTGTGAGGGACATTCTAACTGTCAACACTTGTACACTAAGACTAGTAATAGTATTTGTGGAAACAATCACACTACCAGTGAGACAAAATATACTGACTTTATATAATACCAATTAAATATGTTATGCCTCGCGTCAAAAAAAGACCATAATAGTCGATTCCATGTTACAACCCGTTCAAATGACATGATCAAACATATATAACTTTGCTGCATTCAATAAAGTACATGTACGGGGTGATTGAAATCAGCTCTTTCAGAATATAACATGTTAAAGCCAATCAGAAGATGGGATCTATCTGAAATCAATCGTTATTACGCGTTGCTAGGGAGGCAGTGAAAAAAAGATGACGGATGTAATTTATCAAAAATACTCTGACACATATCAACGCTAATATTTATATTTTGCAGATCATACAAGTAATACATAGTGATACAGTGGTAGTAGTTACAAATCAAACTATCTAGGCGCTCGATCAAGGCCCGTCAACTACGGCATAGTTACCTGACTTACAAACCACATCGCATACATTACATCGTACGATCGAAAGGAAATGTGGATTTGGATAAGCAACCTTTTTTTGTCATAGGAGAAAATATCCACCACTACACACGATACAACTACGCCTAACAGCAAACACACAGAGTGATTGAACGACAGCGTAGCCGGCGTTCCTTCCCCATTAATCGGAAGAAAGTAGATTATTTAAACATTTTATGAATTTCTATAGGCTAATATCTCATATGTTGTTTATGAAATGCTTAAATTCATACTGAAAGCTAATGTGTATCATGAAATCATACACAATTTATGCCGCACTTACTGTAAAGGTTTCATGATGCATTTTGTACAAAAAACAAACCCCTTTTTGAAAAGGCTTCATATATACTAATTTTAGACTACACATTGCAGGGTCAAATCGGGGTGTTCACTTACCCCATGTAGGGGTGGAGACATAGATGTTTTCAAAGCCGAGTCTACTTCTGAGGAAGTCCATGCCGATGCGTAGAGCTCCGGTGCCCCCGATGGCTTGCACGGAGTCACACTACAGTACAGATTTATAAAGAACAAACCACATCACATACATTGGTGTCCAAATATGTAGAGTGTGAATAGTTTATGTAACATCTGCAGTCGAATTAATAAAAAATATGCCTATACATAGAAACTGCAACAGATTAATTGAATGGCATTATAATCAAAATCCGTTACAATTACTCATCATTTTCCATGTCAATTATAGTTACACTTATAATTTGTTTCTAAGCAATTACAATTATACCATTCCTATTACAAGTATACTATTAGTATTACTATTACAATTACACATGCACTATACTCGACCAACTGTTTGTTTCAAACGTTTATTCAGTATTACACCCTAGTTAAAACTGTTTCCTCAACAGATTTATCCTATCGCAAATCCGGTTCATTGGTGTCCAAATATGTAGTGTGTGAATAGTTTATGTAACATCCGCAGTCGAATTAATAAAAATATGCCTATTTTTTTCAAATCATCAAAAAAATTGACTTTAGTCATTAGATTTGGAAAGGAATAAAATCATGGATATCCAAAATGTTAACTTGTGTGGGTCACCGGTCACATGAAAAAGTTACAAAATTTCACGAACAAAGAAAATCGTGATTTTTCAGCATTTCGATTTTCATTTCAGTTAATGCTTGAACAAGCATTAACTAATTTAATAGTTTGTCTGATGATTTCACAAACACTACTTACAAAAGTTGCACAAACGAGCTAGCATGTTGCAGTGGATACTAGATAGATTTGGTTTTTCGCAAAATTAATTTGACTAGCAAATTTGTTTATTGATTAAGCACATTTAGTTATACGACATAAATAAATTAAATATAATTATGTCAAAGTTCCAAAATATTTATAAGAATCAATTATAAGTACTTATGAAAATTTTTAAAAAGTATGATAGTTTGTTAAAAGTTTGAAAACTAGTATGCCTAAACAATTTAAATAAAAAAAAATTTTTAAAGTTTGTTAAATATGCATGAAAATTCCTATAAAAAAAAAACTTGCACTAAAGAGTAAAAAACGACATACATATATTATTATTGCAAATTCAACTAGGCCTTCTGTGTACCCACCCTGCTGGTAAGTATGGCTGGGCTCTGCTCCCCCAGTAGAAGGCGGACAGACGCAGTTCGGAAGTCAGGGTTCCCAGCCACTGGCAGATACTCATGATTGAGGGTCTGATCTGAAGCCATCTGGGACTCAACCGTCCTCACCACGGGCAGAACCCAAGGCTTGCCATCGTCGGTACGATAAGCTACAAAGTAAACATGCATGGGTTCAATGACAAGCCTCACCAGGAAATTTCAATTACCGATTTCATCGACTGTCCAAACAAAACACACATACATGATTTATATTGAAAAATGTTCTGATTACAAGTATTAATTAATTATTTTCATTACCTGGTAAGGGATAATCTCAAAATATTTATCTACGACACTACACAAAATAGATTTTATGGAGGGATGGGGGGATAGCAACTGTTTCATTTATGCATCGATGCAATTTTCCAATTTTAAAACAAAACAGTTCTGTAGACAGTGGAGAACTATAACTCAAACCCAAAAGGACCAAGACAATGACAGACGGCAACAAGAAAATGCAATAAGTTCACAAAGTCTCCCAAATCGTACAGCACTATGACTTGTGGATGGTAGGTTGGTCATCACCATGCCAGTGGCTTAACAAGTGAAAATGGTTTTAATCCACACTGATGCTATTCAATTGTATATATCAGAAGCAGGCGTGGTGGGTAGCGACGTCACGTCAGCTGAATCATATTATTGTTCTTATATGTAATTGTATAATGTGTACCATTATATACATGAATTGCTGAGTGAACAAATATGGCGGTTTTACACATTGAGGAGTACCGGTAGGTGGTGGTTTGAACCAATATAAAACTTTATACATCTCTGGACTTATGAATTTATGAGACCACATAAATAGTATTATTCTGAATGAATAATCAACGAACAACATAACTCTGAATAGACGTTCAAACCAGCTATGGAGTCACGTGCACACACATGCATGCACGCAGCATGCACCCACACACTAATATCACCACCACGAAAAAAATTCTCAAATTAAATTTAACAAGATTTGCTATCCAAGCCAAAGGCCCAGATGGCAAGTGGACAAGGAAGCCATTGGCTTATCAAGAGTCCAACAATGTTCATCTACTTATAACCCGCCCTCCTGAGATATGTGTCAACCTTGTTTTTAAACATTCACGCTGCTAACAGTTACACAATCTGTAGACAATTTGTTCCATTCATTTATTGTCCTCTGTGAGAACGAGTGCTTCCTGATGTCCAATCTACATTGATCCTTTACTAATTTTACCTCATGTCCTCTAGTTCTGCTATCCTTCTTGAGTGAGAAAAACATATTTCTATCAATATTTTCATACCCATTCCATATCTTAAAAACTTCAATCTGATCTCCTCTTAACCTCCTTGTCTCTAGAGTTGGGGTAAACCACATTCTTTCAGGCGTTCTTCATAACTAAGGTCTCTCAGTTCTGGAATCATTTTAGTTGCTCTCCTTTGTATGCGTTCAAGCGTATCTATATCCTTCTTACGATATGGTCTCCATGCTTGTATACAGTATTCTAAATGAGGTCTAACTATTGCTTTATAAAGAGGTATAATTAAGTTTTTTCCCTTGTATGTTATGTTTCTTATAATCAATCCAAGAATTTGATTACCCTTTGAAGCTGCAATACCACACTTCTCTGAAACTTTCATATCAGTGCTTATTGTAACTCCTAAGTCCTTTTCTTTTACAGTAGTACCCAGAACAGTATCTCCCATTTTATAGTTTACATTCAAGTTCCCATGTCCTGTATGTAGGCATTTACATTTCCCAAAATTGAACAACATCTGCCATTTCTCAGACCATTTTACTAATCTGTCTAGATCGTTTTGTAAATGTTGTTTATCACCATCAGTATTAACCTTTCTAAACAGTTTTGTGTCATCCGCAAATTTCAGAACGTTACTTGTTATACTGTCGTCCAAGTCATTGATATAAATTAAGAATAATATAGGTCCTAATACTGATCCTTGAGGTACCCCACTCAAAACCGATTTCCAATTTGAAACTTCTCCATCTACTACAACTCGTTGTCTTCTGTCAGTCAGCCATTGTTCTATCCAGTCAGTTATGCTATCCCCGATACCATGGGCTTTTAATTTAAGTAGTAATCTTTGATGTGGCACTTTGTCAAAAGCTTTCTGAAAATCTAAGTAGATAATATCTACTGGCGATCCCACGTCTATCCACTTAGTGATTTCTTCCAAAAAACATAACATATTTGTTAAGCATGACCTCGCTTTAAGGAATCCATGTTGAGATGAATTTAATAATTTATGCTTAACGAGGAAGTCCACCATATGGTCTTTAATTAACCTTTCTAATAATTTACAAATCACTGACGTTAAACTCACTGGTCTGTAATTCTCTGACTTATTTCTCGAACCCTTTTTAAATAATGGTATGATGTTTGCTTCTTTCCATTCAAACGGAACAACTCCCTCTTTTAATGACAAATTGAGATATAGCAAGCACATAAAAAAACACCAGCACCTATGAATACATATTCTATATACATTTTTTTGTAGTTTAATTACAAAAAATAGTTTGGAAATAATTATGACCTGTTATAGTAGTTCTGTCAACCCTGTGATACATATTGTGTGAGACAGATCAGATATGGATGGCACCATTTCAGTGTTAGGAACGTCATCAATAAGATGCAGCTTGAGTACTATAACATCCCTACATGTGTATGTATGATTCTAAATCATAACTTAAGTAGAAGATTATGATATGATATCCATGCCTTCACATCGGCAGTGCAACACGATATTCGGTTAGTGGCTGTTGTGAGATGGGCTGGCTGACCACGGGGAAATTCCACATACAACTCTTATTATCCAGAGAAAGCAGTATATCATCCTGTGTGCGTATTAAGGCTATTTCACAGATGTGCATTGGACGATACACACTCTGGAATATGCTAAAAATACTGTTCGCATCTATGTGCTGTTGTATTTGCATTGCGATGCACCTCTCAATGAGTTTCAATAAAAAAAAAACAGATTTGCTATTGGTCGATAGTTCGATAATAGTTCTAGATCAACACCATTCTTCGGTGTTACGATGGCATGTCATTGTCAATTGGACAGGGATGTGTAGAACAAAATACCCCTGGAGAGTCCCCCTAAAAAAAATGCACAAACACATGCACATTAAAAAACTTTTCAACATATTTTTGCCTTGTTTTGTATAACATGAACTAAAAAATTTTCTTCATTGTTCAACACATTATATATGAATTGTGCCTTGTGTAAAAAGATAAATTCATGATTGTAATGTACCTTAATTAAATATAGGAAAACTAAAAGACTGATATAGGCAAATAAAAAGATTGTTCATGCATCCAACGACAGCATTTTTCACCAAGAACAAGAAAGAACAAAAACAAGAAAGTTTATCATGACCCAGTTTACAATGCAAATAAAAATTGAGTGACAGAAGCAAAATATGACTTGTATTAATATGTTCACATGGAGAAGTACAAATACAATATAACCTAATAAGGGGCAGCCACTGTCAGTGACTCCTATAAAGACTTTACAGTCGTTCTCGTAGGAGCCACCAGGCCACTAGGTTACCTTTAGCTAGCTGACACAATTCAGTTTCTCATTCAAGTGTGACAACATTTCCATGCACAGTTATATCATTATTAGTTTGATTGTTGGAACATGGACATTAGAACTGCCAGATATTACAGCTGATTATATGTGCCAGTTGGCCAGACCCCAAGAGGTGTCACTGAGTGCTTGGAAAGAATTGCTGTCATTGTCAGTACTATGTGAAAAACATCAGCCCAGTGTACACATGATGAATGGGGTCAATTAAGATCTGCAGAAATGTTGTTCAGTTTTGTGTGACCTGGAAATTAAAATCTTTGGTGGAGACTTGTTTTCCATACTTGCTGGGTTAAATTGTCATCTACACACTCCTTGATGGCCTGTGTACTCATTAGTATAACAGTGACATATTAAATTACTGTGGATAGTGGCAACACCACCTGGAGTGTTATTTATGTGTCACAAACAACACTACCTGGAGTGTTATTTATGTGTCACAAACAACACCACCTGGAGTGTTATTTATGTGTCACAAACAACACCACCTGGAGTGTTGTTTATGTGTCACAGGCAACACCATGGGGACTACAACACCATGGAGACTACAACACCATGGAGACTACAACACAATGGAGACTACAACACCATGGAGACTACAACACCATGGGGACTACAACACCATGGAGACTACAACACCATGGAGACTACAACACAATGGAGACTACAACACCATGGAGACTACAACACCATGGAGACTACAACACCATGGGGACTACAACACCATGGAGACTACAACACCATTGAGGAGTACAGTATTGTTTATGGGTCACTAGCACCAATTAGAAATGATGGTTCAGCTTCATTTATACATAGCAATTAACAAGAACAAAACTGAATCATCGTATCCGCAGTGAACAATTGAAAACGTGTTCAGCCTTCCGTTGATCAAGTTATTGATGCATGTGACTGCGCTGTTACATCGAAGCTGTGTATCCGTGACATCCGTGTTCTACTCGATAACACTAGGTCGATGATGAATCAAGTGTGTCGTGTTTGCCAGGTGGCATATCGTCACCTCCGAAGCAACGTGTTGATTAGGAGATATCTGGCCACCAATGTGTGCAAAACCATTGTAAGTGCCTTAGTCACGTCGCGTCTGGATTAAGGCAACACGATGTTATATGGTCTGTCTGAGATGCAGCTGTGGAAGTTACAGATGGTCCAGAATTCTGCAGCACGTCTCATTACTGGGACCAAGAGACGAGATCATATAACACCTGTCCTGTACCTTTCTACACTGGCTATCTGTACACCAACAAATTGTACTTGAACTGCTACTTCTTGTTTATCATGCTGTCCACCATTTCGGCCCTACATACTTATCATCACTCGTGACCCCCTACAAGACAACCAGATCACTTCAATCGGCCAAAAAAGGTCTAGTGATGGTCCGTAGATATAATTTGGAATGATATGGCCGTCGTTCGTTCTCGGTGGCTGGGGTAATTCTACAGAATGCCCTCCTTCATGCAGTCAGGAATGTTGACATCGTTGCCACATTTAAGACATTAATTAAAACACATTTGTTCTGACAGGCCTTCGCGCAACCTTATTTATTTTAGTTACTTAACATGTTAGCTCATTTAATTTATTCTTTTAATCTGTTTTAGCTCATTTTAATGTTTTACTTATATATTTAAATATATATATATATATATATATATATATATATATATATATATATATACATGACTGTACCACCTTTGAACAGGTGTTTCATCCAGATACATGGCGCATTATAAATGTTTAATAGTAACATCTCTCTCACTAATGAATGGTGGCTAGCTAGAAGCAATGACATTGAAACAGAACACCCAGTATTACTAAGTTTACATGAGCACTTAACTCAAAATTAATTTGGATTGTTTTCAATAAAACAATCCATTTTTAATAAAGTTAGTGACATAAATAAAATTAGCTTTGTCTAGTAAATTAAATAACTAACTTTATTATTACCATCAATAATTCAGGTACAAAGTCAGACATATGACAACAATAATTTTATAAACCTATGTACATTTAGTCACAACATCATAATGAATCACAAATGTTCAATAAACTTGATACCGGATATTCTTAATGTTACCACGTATTTTCAACATTTACTTGAGAAAAAAAGGAGTACTTTTAGCCAATTATGTTTATTATTTAGAATCCATGGAGTAGAACCTACTCACTAAAATCGGCTACTTTTTGAGATCTGGATCTCACGCTAGTTACGACAACAAACCTCAAAACTTTGGGGTGGAACACTAGTCGCATGAAAAATGCAACACATATTAATGTTGGTGTATACATATTTTTTTAGATGAAAGCATACGCAACCATTTGGAATAATCACCACTACTTTCATCATTCGATAATCGCAGTATCTCACTCAAATCAACGTTTCTAACAAATTGTTGGCAGTTAATCAATTAAATAACGCATTAAATAATTGTTAGTGATTTCAAATATTGATCCCTTGCACAAAAGTTTCTTCATATATTTTTGTGAAAAGTGAAAATGCCAAATGATCAAATGTTGTCCAAAATAGTACAGGCTACCATTGAAAGGAGCTAATGTTCAGTGTTCAACATATTAAAATTATTTCAATGTTAATGAGATGTGAGAACCCATTTGGAAGAAACTGGCTGGTAGCCTAGTAAAAATAGATCAGATTTGGGCCACGCAGACGCAGATTGACTTCGCAGTCTTTTGTTCTGGGTTCAGCCTACTGTTACATTTCCGATTGACGACCGTGTTAACGTTTTGCACGATTATAAAAAACCATCCAAAATTCTTAAACTGGTTACCTGCCATTGTCATCATCTTGTTGACATGCTGATTGAGTTTAGTCAAAGTCTCATACTTCTAACTCATTTAAAATGCCTGAAAGTGCCATACCCGTAAATTTTTATAAATTTCTGCATGAATTACTATGCACACGTGCATTGTGGCGAAAAAAAATGCCAAAAATCCTTCCGCCTATTGAAATCATCTAGAAATCCAGTTACATTGCCAACATGAACATGTTCTACCAGCAAACTTGCCAATGACAATGTGCATGGCTCAAATGCAGTTATGTCAGATGATTTTTTTTTAATAACATATCTAAAATTACTGTGCCCCACATTCGTCTGTAACACACCAGGAAGTCTAACTAACAAAAAAACTTACTAAGGCATGATCCCTTCTATGACTATGTAAACAACAGAACGACCTTGAAAGTTAACCTTCCTCGAAACCCGAGTACGAAGTCCTTCCAAGTCACATATATACTATAACTAGTTTCTTTCATTGTATAGCATACAAATGTAGACGGGTTAATAATCAGGCAGCCACCGAAGTTACGGTCGATAGCTATCACTATAGGCAGTAGAGCTGTCAAATGCAACTGTCAAGATCAGTGTTAGGATGGGGCCGGCCGAAACGTGAATACGAATCGGTAAACATTACGCGTTGCCGGCACTGACCAGTGCGCAGTGAGAAATACGCGCAAGCATACAAATTAAAGCGTCCAAAAACACAAAGCCTACCCCCAACTCCTAGATTAACCTTCTGAGGATGTTGGTCTTCATTGTAGGACTGCGTCAGCGCAAAAACCTCTATTGCAGAAGCAACCTCCACGTCCGAAAACCAACTTGCCGCCATGTTGTACTGGGTCAAAGGTTAAATGAGGAACGTAAAGTCCGCATTGCTTAGCGACGTACGTGCTAAAGGTCCTTCCGCAGTTTTCGCTTATCTAATTTTAGAATAATTTCGCTAAAAATCAAACCTACCGTGTATCCACTGCAATATGTTAGCCGAGTGTGCCGTCAATGTATTATTTAGTTTTGATGAAATCATCAGAAAAACCTATTAAATTATTTTTGGCCGGATCCGGTCAAAATTAATTCGGCGAAAAGGAGCAAAAGTAAAGTGGTATGTGTATATATATATATATATCAATTAATTAAAGCAAACAATTAAGCTTAATTATTTCCATGCATGTGTTGATGTTATTTTCATCCACGCGTTGATAGCGCAGAGCTAGCCTAACGTCCAGCTATGATATCTCCGAGGTTATTCTTATGATCGTCGGCTACATCGTGCGTAAACGCCCCTGATGGATTCACTCATTATGATCGATATACAGCCCTCGTGACAACCCCATATTCATAAATGGTTGGTGTAATATGGGCGCTGGTCCCGCGCCTCGTTGGCTTTCTGACTGTCAAACTGGCAATTGGACCGCCCAACGATATATTTGAGGAGTCAGACCACTGTTGAGAATTGCATTGGTGGCCATGTTAACGTTTTGTCTGATTATAAGCAAACGTGACCATCAAAAATTCTGTTAAAATCACATACTTCCAGCTCTTTTAAAACACCCCGACGTGCGATACCCATCAATTTTGACAAAAATAGCCATATATTCATGCGCCCACGTGGCCCATAGCAGAACAATTCCAATAAATCCCTCCGCCTGTTAAACTCTCAAAACAATGCACCATTTCACAGCCAATAGCTTCTACAAACAAACCTGTTAATATGCCTGCTCAATTGCACTTATGTCATATCATATGAATTGTTTAAATTCGCATATCGCAATTTAATACGCACTACATTCGTGAAACAATAAACAGGAAGGATTAGCTATACTCATGTGCACTCGCTGAGTCCTCTTCGTGCCTCAAGTGGCACATAATTAAGGCTTCCACAAGAGAGCGCCACTGCTGTTGGTTTGCGGCCTTCTTCTTCCTGTGAAGGACTGGGCTCCTTAGGAGCGTCTTAAGTCCTGCGGCGTCTGTGTCCGTTGGTAGTTCCGGTCAGGGCCAATTAAAAGACACTGCACCGCTATTGGGGCAACAATGGGTGTTTTTAGGTCTGGTGATGTTTCCCAGGTCAGTCCGCATGCCTTAATGGTTCTTCATGGTTCGACACACATGCCCCAGCCATCTCCACCTTCTCTTCTTCACAATGTGGGTAAGAAATTTTGCATTTGTCCTCTGGTGCAGTTCTTTATTTGAAATTCTTCTAGACCAGAAGATTCTGACAATCTTCAGCAAGCACTTGAAGGTATGTATTTTTGGGGTTATTCTAGTTGTTAGTTTCCAACACTCTGCCCCATACAATAAAACGCTGAGGACATTGTTGTTGGAGATTCTGAGTTTAGTGTTGGTTCCCACTTGTTTTGTCTTCCGGATGTTCTTCAGCATGACAAAGGACTTGTTTGCTTTGGTGATCCTGGAGTTGATTTCTCTCTAAGAGTCTCCATCTATTGCTATTTTGCTCCCCAGGTATGTGAATTCGTTCACTTCATCTATATCACAGTTGTTTATGGTGACTGGGTCGTTTGCCTTGTGATTCAGTTTCATCAGCTTTGTTTTGCTGGTGTTCACTTTCAGACCAACTTCTGTGCTGTCTCAATCAGTCTGTCTGTCTTCTCTTGCATGTCTCTCTGCCGACTTGAAAGCAGGCTGATGTCATCAGCATAATCCAGATCCTCCAGGTACGTGGTGAGGGTCCACCTGACTCCCCTACTGCGTTCTGTTTTCATCACTTTCGTAAGTCAGTCCATGACAATAGTGAAGACACATGTAGTGATGCTGAAACTATATGTAAGCTGGTTATTGCAAGTAACCTTGCATTCAAAGTCTCTGTATATAAGTTTTATGATATTCACCATCTTCTGGGGAATCCCATGCGATCGGAGGATGTTCCAGAGTAATTCTCGATGGAGGTTGTCGAACGCTTTTTAAAAATCTAAGAAGTTGGCATAAATGGTGCTGTTCCATTCAGCTGACTGTTCAATGATCTGTCTGAGGGTGAAGAAGTGATCAACGCAACTTTTCCCTTTTCTGAAACCAGCTTGTTCCTGGCGGATGATGTTCTCAGTTGCAGCTGAAATTCGTCTGAGGATGATCCTGCTGAAGACTTTCCTTGCGAGAGGCAGCAATGTTATCCCCCACCAGATATTACAGTCACAAGATCGCCTTTCTTTGGAAGCTTGACAATAGTTCCAGTTTCCATTCCTCTGGAGTGTCTTCAGTGTCCCATATCTGCTGCAAAATCTGACAGAGGATCTTGGGTATGACATCTTCCTCAGCCTTCAGCATCTCTGGACAGATCCCGTCTTCTCCAGGTGCCTTTCCAATTTTAGTGCTTTGATAGATTCTCTAACTTCAGTTTCGGTGATCCGATCGAAGTTGACATCAACATCTTCTTCTGTTTCATAGATGTCAGCTGTGGTTGCTGGTTCTGGTCTGTTTAAGATGCTCTGGAAGTGCTCTTTCCATCTTGATATTTTCTCTTTCTCATTTGAGATAAGCCTTCCATAGTTGTTCTTTACATGTCGATCTTGGCTTGCTCCGTAGTCAGCATTCAAGCGTTTTGTGATTCTATAGAGCATCTTCATGTCTTGACGGCCCACTGCTTCCTCTGCCTCTGTAGCAAGTCCATCAATGAAGTGTCGTTTATCGTTCCTTGCTGTTTTTTTTACTTCTTTGTCTTTATCCGCATATTCTCTTGATATCTTTTATTTTAGTCTCGGGGACTTTGCATCCAATACAGGTTTCTTGGTCTGCTTTCTCTCTTCAATAACCTTCCATGTAAGCTGGGATATCCACTCTTCCTCCTGTGTTTTCCGGTAGCCAAGGATCGTATCTCCTGCTTCCTGTTTTACCTGTTTGAATGCATGTATAGTAATTTCAGTCTCATTCTGCAACACACTATAACTGTTCTTGGGAGCATAAAATGGGAGATACTGTTCTAGGTACTACTGCAAAAGAAAAGGAAAATAAGTGCTTATATGAACGTTTCTGAATAGTGTGGTATTGCAGCTTCAAATGGTATTCAAATTCTTAGGTTGATTAGGAGAAACATAACATACAAGGAGAAAAGCTAATTATACCTCTGTAAAAAGCAAGTTAGAATTTAGAATACTGTATACAAGCGTGAAGACCATATCGTATGAAGGATATACATACGCTTGAACGCATACAGAGGAGGGCAACTAAAATTATTCAAGAAATGAGACCTTAGTTATGAAGAACGCCTGAAAGAATGTGGTTTAACAAATCTACAGACAAAGAGGTAAGAGATCAGGTTGAAGTTTTAAGATATTAAATGGGTACGAAAATATTGAGTTTATGTTTTTCTCACTCCAGAAAGATAGTAGTACTAGAGGACATGAGGTAAAGTTAAGGTTGACACATATCTCAGGAGGGCGGGTTACACGTAGATGAACATAGCTGAACTCTCGATAAGTCAATGGCTTCCTTGTCCACTTGCCATCTGGGCCTTTGGCTTGGATGACAAATCTGATTAAATCTTGTTAAATTTTACAACCAGGCATATACTAGTAGTAACAAACCTTGAGCGTCCTGAATGTCTGCTTTTCTGAGCATTTAAGCCAGACATGTGTGGGGTGTGTTAAAATACTAGACGTCTACCGTGTCATTTTTCATTTCTAAATTAATAAAGACTGTGTGGCATTGACTGTGGAGGTATCTACATGCCTTAGCGTTTATTCAACTATGTTTAAGCATAAATATATTCACAAATGAATTGTTGTCGACGACGACATACAAACATATATACAAGAACAAACAACCTATGGTGACAAACAAGAACACACAGCTTGCAATGACAAACAAGAAGAATGACAGCTTGTAGGCCTAATGTTTAATGACATAACAGAACATAACGCAAAAACAATGACCGCACAAGTTCTATTGAACAAACAAAAAGTGACATATAAATACATTCCACCAAATTAGTTACCAATGTTCTAGAGATGTGATCATGGGAATAGTCAGATCTGATTGTATATCTTTCGAACTTTCAACATCAATTAACTGTTTGCGCGTTTTGGCAACACCGAAATCTAACAAAATCGTGTCAAGATTAATCCAACGCATGACGTACATTCTGTACTGGGCATACTCTGATGATCCAGTATGTCCTGGCTCGCTACATATTTGTGCATCAACGAACATGTTTCGCGAACGGACCGAGTTTATGGTTTTGTCATATCTACACACTTTGCAAGTATACCAATTTTTTTAAAGGGGCTGTTCGCCTTGGCGAGTTGGTTATCAATGTTCTTATCAGCTGAGGTACGTGTCATTTGAATTGCCCCACTGCTGTCTGTTTCGCACCATCGATAGTGGTTCGTGGCGGTCTGTATTTTACCCTTGGAACTTATTGAAACATGAATTCTGTTTTCATCAAACTAATCATATATTCGTTCAAACACTTATTCCGCTTTGGGAAATGGGTGACGAGCTAGGACTTGTAGGTCATGTTTAAAAGACGAGACACAGTCACCTGCAAACAGAAGCTTATATAAACATAAGTTGCTCTTTGGTTTTTGAGCTGGCCTGGAGGCATCCGAGATTAAACAAGCTTCCATCAGGCCGGAATTATATTCCTCTGTTTAGCTGTGTGTGTTGAAGCATCGTGCGAGCGCCAGAACACACCAATGACTGACACCATTTGAGAAGGCAAGATGTCAGAAAGATCGTTGTAGCACTTTGTCTGAATCTTCAACAAATCGCTGCTGATAACAGTGTCACGTCTTCGTGAGATCAACAAAAGCAGCATGGTTTGTTCTCTGCACTTGTCTTGGATCTGTTGCACAGCGAAACCGTGTCTGTTTTATTGTCATATTGTTTGTTAAATGAAAAGTTATGGGTAAATAAACCAACACAAAACTAATTCTTACATAATTTTATTTGAGACGGCACCAACATTCAATTTAGGATAATTATTAATCATCCTTAAACATCAGGCTTACAGCTGGTGCGACCACCATTACAAGACAACAGTTCCTGTTGCAGCACTCAGATCAACATTCCTCAATTCTGGTAAATCCAAAGTTGTGTAGCACCATGCTACTGTTAGGTAGTTGTACCATGATGACCAGTGAACATTCCAGATGGTGAATATGTGAACTGCATAGAATGGGGTAATGTGCCAAATAAGCACCACACAGATTAAGGTAACATTAAGAGCAAACACTCAGACTGTTCAACTGTATTCGATGTTGCCAACAGAATTTGCTGAATTATATGTTATCATTTAGAGCTTTGGGTCGTCACCAATGTTGGTGACAGCGTCATGAATGGCATTAGCGACATAATCGATGTTCTTCGTGGTAAGAGCACACATGTTGATGCGACCGGACTTCAACAGGTAGATGTGATACTCCTTCACAAGGTGCGCAACCTGACGGGCTGAAATGATATAAAAATTTAGGACATGGTGCGCCATCTAGTGAGCTCAACGTCATATACGGTATTTAGTCCAAATATATGCATCAATATGAAGATTTACATGCAGTATATATATATATATATATATATATATATATATATAAATAAAAATTCGATTAAATATTTATATTTCAGACTGATACAAACACTGAAACAGCATGTTCACACAGATGTCCATAAGGTGCGATTAACTAAGTACATATAGATAAGGTAAAAATATATAAAATAAAAAGCATTGCACAATACGGCCTACCATAGGTAGACTCAATCAAAATTATTATATATACACATCTTTATCCAATGACGTCCTATTCGAGATTGCCACTTTAACTATTTGTGCGTGTCTGTTTTGGTATTACATAAGTAGTCATGTATTGATTTATAAACCATTTGGAAATAAACAAATTTATGGAAAGTTTATGGGAATTAACGTTACATGTGTGACGTTGAAATTAAACTTTTTAAAAGTATATAACTTTTACAATTAATATTGTCATGCATTATTTTCATTTTATTGTGGCAACTAAGTACATCTAGTTCATTTCTTTTTTATATTTAACACAGAAATGTGGTTTTGTTTCTACCTTGAAAATTGGTATTGTGATAATTGAAATAACGGAATGCATGCCTGTATGCAATGTGGCCATTGTTTCCCAAGAAAAATTTATGAAATCATATTTTTAAACTTGTTTTTACAAAAAGGAGATATAGAAGTAGTAGATGGATCCAAAACATGTTCATCCTAATGCAATTATAGAAAGTGACCACTCAGGCTCACTTTGGCTGGAGTCACCCTGCTCTCAATCGCAATAACCATCTTGTTATCAGAAAAATCCAGTCTCAACATCAATTGACACACAAGATTTCTAATCATCGCTAGACTGCTGGGAATATAAACATGGTGGAAGCACTGAAGCACTGCAGTACTCATGCCGTCTGAGCAACATCCGAAATACATTATTATAAGCATCTAGCATATGAATACCTGCCACTGTGTAATTCCACCACAGCTTAGCAGCTTGCATGGGTGAACAGAAAGTTTTAAGAAGATTCAGCTTCACTTCTGTACAGCACATAACATTTTCTCAAGAGCTTATTACGTGTAACATATAGTTGTCGGCATGGCCGCAAGATATCCTTGTCATCTTAAAGTATTACATATGTAATGCCCAAGATATTTTACGTGATCAACTTCTTTGATGACTTGATCATTTATCTTAAATGATGGCACCTAAAATATTTAGATTATTTGCTTTATTATTTTAGATATTTAATTCCATGTATACTTTTAGATGTATTATAGTGTATTAATGTGTTTATGTATATATAAATATACAAATATGTGTGTGTATATATATATATATTATGTATATGTATGTATGTATATATATAATATGTGTATGTATGTGTGTATATATATATTCTTTTTTAGACTACTGTACAGCGCCATAGAGCACTAGGTGATTAAGGTGGTATATAGATATCAAATTTGATTATTATTTATTATCAATCTTCTATTACAGCTTTTAAAGTGCCAAGTTGTTCTAAAGAGATTTTCTCGCGCATGAGATTCATATGGCATGTAGACTCATAATACGACATATTTATGATTACTAAAATTTATTTCTATACCCGTTAACCAGTCAACATCAAATTTTAAACATGTAATATACAAATCAATACATTATTGCCACTCCACCTGGATCATGGCCCCTGCATAAGTGATCTCTATAGTCTCTATAGCTGCTCCAGTACTATGACAACCTTCATGAAATGTATTTAAAGAACCAAGATCTTGCTTTCATCACTGCGAGTGGGTGAAATTCTTTCCAATAGTGGACAATAGTTTGGTGTCTCTGTCAGCACCATCACATATGATCATGTTTAGCAGCAGATGTTTCACTTTCACAAAAGAAACAGGTAATTTTTTTTATTGAATGACCACATGGCAGAGGGACACCTTGGAATATAATTAAATGCTGTGCAAATGTTTTAATGAAATTAGAGCACCCAAAATTACATGATGGCAGTTTACCAAGATTTGACAAGATTGCCATCCAAGGCAAAGGCCCAGATGGCAAGTGAAGAAAGAAGAATGTGGTACCAAGTCACAGAGATACGGAAGTGAGAATTTATATAACAAACATAATATGGGTAATGTAAAGTGTTATTCGATCTGTATTATGTATTATTTAGCAATTGGTTATGGTACATGTCTAATATCAGAATATTTGTGGTCAAATTCCTTCATTCTCCGGTTTGGGGTTTGGCTGTCGATACTACTGTTATCACTGCACATGTGCATACAGGGAATTGTAGGATAAGTTTTTTCCATGCAGAGAGAGTTGAGCAGCAAAGCTAATGTTTGAAAATCTGGTGAGCTTAATGCCATGCTAATAAACCATGATTTTTGTGTGGAATAATTATATAATTGTACCAATAATATATTTTGTTGTAAAAAATTTAATTCTTTTTTTTATACTGATTTTACTTATTATTTCGTTTGTATGTCATTCCCAATGTAAATGCTTAATTATAGTGATACCTAAATAATTACAATCATTGACAAATTCAATATTTGTCACATCTATTTGCAAGAAAGGAGACAGATGGCCAAACATTGCGGGAAACAGCAAGGATAATTTTATATCCATGATGCTATTCACAGAGCCTAACCCGAACAAAAGAACTGACACATGGACCAACTGAGGGCACTACGTACGGTTGAGGCCGGTGTAACTGAACATGCCGGTTTGTCTCACGACGTGGTCCCAGTTTCCAGGCACTCCCAGCGCTCTCAACTTGTCGTGGAGCTGTTGTCTCATCAGTAGGATGTGGTCCGCCATTGTCTTGACGTTCTCCCTCCTGAAAGTGACACAACTTTCTTAACCCATTTCATACCAACAAATCCATCATTCATATCTATAATGACAAGATAAAGGGCTACCCTTGGTACCGGAATTGTAGTTGACATGAAATGGGTCAAACTGATTCTTCCTGAAATATATCACAACTTTCTTAGTTGGCAGTCTTAGGGGGCAGCCGTGGCCTAGTGGTTAAGGTGTTGGACTCTAAATTCGAGGGTTGTGAGTTCGTTTTCGAAGCTTAGGCAATTTCGTTTACCCTACTTTGCCTCAGTCTACTCAGCTGCAAATGAGTACAAACACTGTTTGGAAGGTACCTGCGATGGACTAGTGTCCCGTCCAGGAGAGTCAGTACAACTGCACTCTAAGTTGCTTCGCACTACAGAAACCAGGTTTAAGCACTGGCCATATAAGCCTTCATGGCTTCCTAAGGCGTAATGCCTGGGGGATGACTTTACCTACCTACCTACCTCTTAGTTGTGATATAAAAAACTACAACTTTCAATAAATTGTTTCTTCCCAAGAAACTATTACTTTCTTAAAATGTTCTTCCTGAAAGAGACCGCTGCAATATAGTGACTGTCAAGTGCTGTCACCAATTGTAGTATGCATTGTCCATTTTCATGGGCAACTATTCCCGATGACACTAACGGAAATAAAGCAGAGTGATTTATCGGCTGTTCAATGACAGGGTTGTTTGATTTAAATCATGATTTAAATCGATCCAAAAACATCATTGATTTATGATTTTTTTTTTTTACATCTGGTTATTTTAATCGCTGATTTATATGAATTTAACACAAATAATTGTTTACAAGCATCGAGATCAACAAAGTTTTGTATGTTTTTAATACAAAACACAAAGTGCGCACACTTGTGTAGCTGTACTGTCACCAGATAGCCTGATAGTCAAATATTTTATGACATTGTGTATGTTTGAGCTATTCCCTTTCTGAATGCAGTGAAACCACACAAACTTGTCTTCCAGAGGAAGTATCTTTTCAACACAGAAGCCCTGAGTTAAAGTCCACTTATAGCTTGTGCTAGTTGTTACCAATTCAGTATGTTGACTCAGTTGTTTAATACTGTGCCAGTTTGTATTCTGGTTAGAGACCCTTAGAGCACACAGAGCCCTGGACAGGTGCTAATCCACCCAATAGGCAAACAATAATTACCACTGCTACAGCCACAGACACACAGCATGCTTTCCTTTCCAAGACAGATTATGCAACTACAGGGGGTGAGACCTTGTGGACAATGTCTAATGTCTTTATATAAGCAAAAATCATGTACCCTCTGTTAAGACAAGAACCCAAATCGATTTGAATATAACATGTTTGAAAGAGTTTACAAATTTAAACATCTATATAAATATCTATATAAAAGATTAAAAAAAAAAAATAAAAAAAAAAATAAAAAAAATCAAATAAATCCGATTTAAATATAAAAAAAATCCGATTTTTTTAATAAAAATCATGATTTTTTTCAACCCTGACACATGTGTCTGGCTTTTCCTTCGTATTAATAACCCCTTACAACACAACAAGATATAACGACAAACCATGGCAGTGGCACTTCAAGTCATTGGAGTGCAAACTGTTGACCTTTCATGGGGACGCAATCGGTCTGTGTTCATCAATGGCGGGAGCAATGGCTCCGAGCTTTTGAACTGTACGTGGGGGCATCAGCAGGAATGGCAATTGTTATTAAACTGTGTCGACATGGTCATACAAGACGTCTTTTATACCTTGCCAAATACAGGTGAGACATATACAACAGCAAAGGAGAAAATAACAGCGTATTTCACTTTGCGAAAGAACACTTCGCATAACCGTCATATGTTCCGCAGACAGTCAAACAGAACTGAGCGTGTGCTTGACCTCGCAGCTGCCATGGAGACGTCAGAACAGCGCGAGTGAGACAACAGAGTGAGTGAATATGGTGAGTGGGGCAAGTTGGCGAGGAAGGCAGAAACAACCCAAGGTGAATGGCAGACGTGCTTGTCACAACTCAAGCTGGTGTACAAAATGTGGTCGACGGGGCAACACAGCTGATGCCTGTTGCTGCACACAGACTGCCAAGTGTTACACGTGTGTCAAAGGCACTTCAGCAAGATGTGCAGCCATCAAAAGAACCAGATGCAGCGAGGCATGGCCCGAACCACACTGTGGAATATATTAGGGATAAATCCAGTGACAGTGGCTCTGAAAATATCTTTCAGAATGAATACATGTTCTCAATGCGTCATGGTGAAACAGTGATGGCATCAATTGGCAACGTCAGTCCAGTCGGGCTAGCAACACTCCTCGTCCAGGAGAAGTGGTTCGTAGTGTATGGGAACCGAGTGTTGTCTGACATGCTACAGTCAGACGGAGCGTAAAACTGTGGTGGTGGCCACCACCCGTGGTGGCCGAAAGACCAAGAAGATTGGCACGTCCCAGAAACCCTACACAGCGTCTGCTGGAACAAGTGTGAGGTGACCCGTGACTATAGGACTGTATTTTGTGTGTTATGTTTGAACCCTCATAAGTTCCTACTTCATAAACATTTCTTGCTTTGGAGAGGGATGCACCATAGTCAAGTGCTGCTACCTATTGTCCATTTTGGTGGGCAACAATTCCCGGTGACACTAACGGAAATAAAGTACAGTGATTTATCGGCTGTTCAAAGACACGTGTTTGGCTTTTCCTTTGTATCAATAACCAATTACAATACAACCACAACTTTCTTAAATGGATTATTTCTGGTTTCATCTGTGAATTATTAGTTTGGAGTGAAATCTCTGTGAAGTACAGCATATATTTCAAAGAGTTATTAAATTAAAATCCAGTATGCAGCTCTATTACTAAATGACGTCATGTTAAATAAAACACTAGTTTAACATCTAAGTTTATTAGAGTATCAGTTTAATTATCATGGGAATATATTTTGAAAGTCCCCTCCAAGAGGACACTTCCATGTTCTGTACACCAACATAGCAATTTCTTCTCTATTTATTCTGTGTACCACAGGCACAAATGTCATTGTATGTAGTCAATAAATACACTCCTGCGCTATGGGCATATGGCACAACATTTAAATAGGCCCTCACACATCACAGAGATTTGGACATAAGCTTTCTTATGTTGAAATTTGCAGTTTGTATGAATACGTCTTACACCATGCATGTTTTTAATTGTATGTCTAGAATGACTTTACAAACCAGGAACATACCATTCAGCAAAGAGGGCAGGGTTATTGAGCACTGTTGCCACTACTTTGCTACCGTGGGCAGGGGAGTTTAACCATGTGGTTCGGACAATCATCATCATCTGGGACCGCACCTTTAGCACGCTCTCGGGGTCCTTGGTGACAAAGCACAGGTTGCCCACTCTCTCATCTGAAGGCAACAAGGACAGTGGCATAGAAATAATGACATTCGTTTTAAATACAAAACACGGTGAAATGATCGGGCCACCAGAAAAATAAACATCACAAATGTCTCACTACACAAAGTGGCTCTATCACCACAATGAATCTGCAACTTTATTTTGGGAATTCAATCCAACAAGTAAGAAATATACAGTGGAAACCAGTTAAAGTTGAGAAGTTTTGACAGACCATTCTGTCACAAAGTCAGTACGTACAAGATGACAACCTATTGGATAGAAATAAGTAGGCATTGAACACCTACATAATTTTAAGCAGCTTCACATCCTAGAAAAAAAAACATTGTTGTTAATTTTTTAACTGACAACGCTTCATTTCTGATCCTTAATCATCATCAGCCACGATCAGGAAAACACTTGGAACTGCAATTCTGTGTCTTTATCATAGTCAAACTATACTAAACGTGCTCAATATTTATTATATATTCCTTCTAGTAATGTTAGAGTAGCATTTTTGCACTGTACTTGTTAATACAATCCTTTTAAATATCTGCAGACAGTGATACATGTTATTTGAAGTAGAACAATTAAATTTAATCGTATCCATCTCTATTGGTACTGATCAGAATTCAACAACATCCGAGATATGAACACTCACCGTAGAGTCGAAAGTTCTTGGAGAATGACTGAGCGCCAAACACCTCAAAGCCTTCACTGATGAAGTAGCGGATCGCCCACGGGTCCTCCAGAATGCTCGAAGAGAATCCTTGATATGCACAGTCGAAGAACGGAAAGATCGATTTCTCCTGTAGAGCCAAATGTCACATCACGTCAGTCACATCGCTAGAAGGTATTGTAAATTATTGCATTATGTGATATTATACAGGTGGGGCTCAGTGGTTAGAGCACCAGACTCTCACTTCAGAGGACTGAGACTCGAGTCCATCATAATGCTATTTTGAAGCTTAGGCAACATCACTCATTTTTTGCCTGTGTCTCTCAAGAGACACTAGTAAAAGTAATTGTGCCGTAGTCTGGCAATATTTGCTCACCAAATGAACACCAACAGGATATGGCCATGCTGTTTGCATCCAAACTCAACTTATGTAACATACTTTGGCCTTTGTTTACTAAACTAGTCCCCTTTCTGACATACCAACCCGTTTGATTGGGACTTTGTTTCATTTTAAGAAGTTTGTGATCCCTGAGTTCTTACCCTAATAACTTGAGCGAGTTGTTTCCACTCATCATGACTGGGGTCGATGCCTGTGGGGTTGTGGGCACACATGTGCAGGATCACAGCAGACTTCTCTGGCGCATTCTACAATGTCATCATTACAACCAGGTTAAATCTCTCAGCCAGTGTCTTTTAAGGTTCAGCCCATATGGGCAGTGCAGAATGCCATATGGACAAAACCTGTTAAATTACATTTTGCTTTTCGAAAAAATTTGAAAAATCAAATATTATATTTTGTTCAATTGTCTTAGTCGGTAAATATTACATATAAATCTCACACAGGCAGAGCAGTATTTTATACAGGCAATAAAGAAGTTTTAAATCATCTTAGTCAGTAAATATTATATATAAATCTCACATAGGCAGAGCAGTATTTTATACAGGCAATAAAAAAGGCTCTCAGCTGTAAGCAGCTTCTAAACTTATTGGAATTTGTGAAGACTAGCATAACTGGTCCAGAAATTAACAGTACCACGGGACCAGTACGTGCAAATACCTCACACAAACCAGATGCAAATACCTGGAAATCATATCATAAAATGGCTGAAATCCCATTTTCTCCAGTGTTGTTGGGAGTAGCCAAACAGATAGAGGTGGGGTTTATGTATTACCCAAATAGTTAACTGAGGAGTGTTTATGAAATCATTTGTCTATTTAACTATATCCATATTTTCCTGAATAATTTAATTACAATACTGGATTTAATACATCAAATATAAAATCTGTACTCAAAACAAGATATATTAAGGATGAATACTTTGACTGCAATGTCAATCAGTCACAACATTATTAAGGTCTATTTTATCTGAACTCTTAGCTGACTATACTTCTGAAACTGTGCAGACCACGACCGAGACTGACACATAACTTACCCTGAGATCTTCCACCATCCCTTCAACATCAAACTTCCTGGCTGCTGCGTCCCAATACCTATACTCTCTGACGGTGTAGCCAAGTGCCTTCGCAATGTGTTTGTGGTTGTCTGCAGTCAAACAACCCCCAGTGTGAGGGACGTTCTAACTGTCAACACTTGTACACTAAGACTGGTATTTGTGGAAACAATCACACTAACAGTGAGACAAAATATACTCATTGTATATAATACCAGTTAATATGTGATGCCTCGCATCAAAACCGACCATAGCACGGCGATTCCATGCTACAGCCCATTCAAGTGACATGATCGAACATTTTTATAACATAATTTATATTTTGTAGATCGTGGAAGTGATACAGACAGTGGCAGTAGTCTGTTAACTATGGCATAGTTACCTCACTTGCAAACTGCATCGTATGCATAACATCGAAGGGAAATGTTGTGGTTTTGGATAAGCAACCGTTTTTGTTGTGCTATAGGAGAAAATATTCACCATTATGCACAATACGACTACGGCTAGCAGCAAACACACAGACAAAGTGACTGAAGGACTGCATAGATGGCATTCCTTCACCTATTAATTGGAAAAAAGTAGATTGTCTAAAATAGTTATGAATTCATGTAGGCTAATATATTATTGGTTTTTATGAAATGTTTAAATTCATACTGAAAGCTAATGTGTATCATAAAATCGTACACAATTTTGTTGCACTTACTGTAAAGGTTGCATGATGCATTTTGTACGAAAAACAAACCCCTTATTGAAATGGCTTCATATATACTAATTTTAGACTACACATTGCAGGGTCAAATCGGGGTGTTCACTTACCCCAGGTAGGGGTGGAGACATAGATATTTTCAAAGCCGAGTCTACTTCTGAGGAAGTTCATGCCGATGTATAGAGCCCCCGTGCCCCCGATGGCTTGCACGGAGTCACACTACAGCAGAGATTTAACCAACTATTATTCAGTATTGGTTGATTATATGGCATAAATAAATTAAATACAATTATGTCATAATTACAAAATATTTATAAGAAACAATTATAAGTACTCATGGAAATTATTAAAAAGCATGACACTTTGTAAAAAGTATGAAAATTAGTATGCATAAACAATTTAAGAAGTAAACAAATTTCTTTGAAAGTTTGTTATACATGTATGAAAATTCCATTAAGCAAGACAACTTGTAATAAAAAGTAAAAAAGACACATGTATTATCATTGCACATTCAACTAGTCCTTCTGTGTACCCACCCTGCTGGTAAGGATGGCTGGGCTCTGCTCCCCCAGTAGAAGGCGGACTGCCGCAGTTCGGAAGTCAATGTTCCCAGCCACTGGCAGATACTCATGGTTGCGTGTTTGATCTGAAGCCATCTGGGATTCAACCTTCCGCACCACGGGCAGAACCCAAGGTTTGCCATCATCCGCACGATAAACTACAGACAAAGTTACGTGGGATCAATAGCAAGCCTCGCTAGGAAATTTCACACACATACTTGCTTTATATTAGAAAAATGTTTTGATTACCAGTATTAATTAATTATTTTCTTTACCTGGTAAGGGATGATCTCAAAATATTGATCTACAATACTACACAAAAGAATTATGGAGGGATGGAGGATAGCAGCTGTTTCATTTGTGCATCAATGTAATTTTCCATTTTTTTTTAAAACAAAAGGACCAAGACAATGACAGATGGCAACAAGAAAATGCAATATAAGTTCACAAAGTCCCCAAAAATTATGGCTTATATTGGTGGAAGGTAGATTGGTCATCACCACACAAGTGGCACTGCTTAACGAATAAAACTGGTATTAAGTAGAGTAGTGGGTAGCCACATCACGTCAGTTGAATCATATTAAGCTGCCCATTTTATTGTTCTTATGTGATTGTATAAAGTGCCTACTATTATATACATGAATTGTTGAGTGAGCAATATAGCAGTTTTGCACATCCAGCAAATTAATCACAGCTAGGGCCAATCCCCCAGACCAGCCTCCTTTCCAAGTATTCAGTTCAGTGTTGCATGAGTATCATGATTATGGTTTGGTATCAAAATGATGGTCATTTGATTGGCAATATATGTGTTATCTGAAGTCCAACACCACGTCTTGAGGAGTGGGTGGTGGTTTGAACCAATATAAAACTTACCACGTTTCTGGTGAATTTATGAGACCACAGAAGTAATATTATACTTAATAAATATATCAACTAACAACACTTATACTTAATAAATAATCAACTAACAACACAACATTCTAACCACTCATGGAGTCACACGCATGCATGCACACACACGAACGCTCTCTCTCTCGTATATGTTCGTCTATATGCAAGTGTGGGAAGTTTCAATCTCTCCTCATCACAGGAAGCTGCCTTGTTGCCTGTCTCTGCACATTTTCTACGGCATCTTTATAGTTCTGCTTATAAGGGACCATATAGATGTTGCATAATCTAAATGACTCCTAACTAAAGCTTTATATAATGGCAAAAAATTATTTTTATTTAGGGTTGTGAAAGACCTTCTAATATCCCTTATGAAAATATAGCATGGCATACCTTGGTAAATGTATATTTAGTGCAACTCCAACATATTGAAAACTTGTGTTGTGCATGGATGCGTTGGTACAAAGCTGAAACAAAACGTATCCCTGCACAAGTTTCCCGTCAAGGCGAAGTGTCGTAATGTATGGCGGCGGTTCGTCCAAACGACACAGGCATGAGGTCAATTCCATTTTGTCAATTCCAATTGCTGAGGAGGTTTGAGTTCACCTGTTGACTAGCAGACACTGCCATGCCACAGTGTTTGCACTCAAACTTGGAATTGCAGATTCTGTCCATTGGAGGCAGAAAATGCTCAAGTACCGGGAAACTGCCGGACATTTTGAATATGTCTATTCTATGAATTCACTTGTCAAATATGTTGTGAGATTCAACACCTGAACAGCTCCACCCTTATAGTGACATTTTGTGGACTGTTAATCAAGTTGTGCCAGTGGTCCAGTGGAGTGACTGGAGTCTGAGGTATCTTCACATTATCTGCAAATTATTCATATCATTGTAATATATAAAATAAATACAAATCCGGATTTTTCTGTATGTCCCAGGCCTTTAACCATTTCCTCATCAATAGCCAATGTTTCCATGTTGTGTCTTAACTCCACTGGTGGAATATGAAGGATGTCACTTTCTGGCTCTACAATAAAACACTTGAAAAAAGTGTCCTAAGACACCTGCCTTTCCCCTATCAGAATTTGTAAGTCTAGATTTAGGGGAATGTAATGTGTTGGAAGAGAAAATTATCTCTTATACTTTCTTTAAATTTAAAATCTGAGCTATCAGCATTATCTGAGGTTGTACACCATTACACTCCAAGCTAGAGAAAATGTGAGTGTATATAATGTGTTGCTTCGCTAATCAATTCATCTAACTGCTCATTGTTGGTGCCTGAGCTCCCTCGGCTTCTACATACATTGTTGGAGCCTGAGCTCCCTCGGCTTCTACATACATTGTTGGTGCCTGAGCTCCCTGGGCTTCTACATACATTGTTGGTGCCTGAGCTCCCTCGGCTTCTACATACATTGTTGGTGCCTGAGCTCCCTGGGCTTCTACATACATTGTTGGTGCCTGAGCTCCCTCGGCTTCTACATACATTGTTGGTGCCTGAGCTCCCTCGGCTTCTACATACATTGTTGGTGCCTGAGCTCCCTCGGCTTCTACATACATTGTTGGTGCCTGAGCTCCCTGGGCTTCTACATACATTGTTGGAGCCTGAGCTCCCTCGGCTTCTACATACATTGGTATGCCTGAGCTCCCTGTGCTTCTACATACAGTCGCGCCTCGTTATAACGCGGTGGTCGGGGTCCACGATATTGGACCGCGTTGTAAACGAGGCACGTTAGGTGTTCCCGTATCTGCCACCAGGGGTACCACGAACTGCAATTAACACGCCACGCCGCCACTGATCGCTGCCACTGTGATGAAGCCCTGTTGTCCCGCACAGTTTATAAAGCTTATTTAGAGTAGAATATTAACGTCAATGTGTGCTGTATCGATTTTAAAATGTCAAAATGTTGAATTGAATAAATTACACGTTTGTGGAATTGTGGAGCACAAATCAACAATAATATGTTATGATGGGCTGACTGTATGACGCGTCACTATGAGTAATGCTCATCGAAAACAATAACCTGGAGACGAACAGCGGAACATGTGCGTATGAGTTTACGCTTGCAGCGCAAACGTTGATTAAAAATTCTCGTAGCTTCACTTCATCCTTTAGCCATCCCCGAAGCGTCGATTCGGGAACGCGCATCTCCCGAGACACTTTGCATTGCGATTCACCCTTTCGTATTCGGATGACCAAATCTAACTTTTCGCGTACCGTGTACGCCTTGCGTTTTGGCATAGGCATAGCGAATATTCGAGAACGATATTTGTGATGTGTGTAACAGACTAACGGAAGGCTAATGATACTTCGTTGCTGTTTCGCCGGAGATTTATATTGCTGTTGCCTGCTCAATTACGTTTAAGACGATTTTACTCAACTTTTATTTCAATGCACTGTGAGTTATTTTCATGTATCGGCATTCAGTAAGAATTGTTTAATCTTGCCGCCTGAAATCGACTCGCTCTTGCTGCTTGCTATATAGAATAAACGGGTTAAACTTCAATGTTTTTAATCAGTTGAAAGGTGCGAATTGGCTGGTGTGTCTCTGATGTCTAAATTACCACTGAATGTGTGAACGTTTTATTCACATGCAACGCATTTGTGTGAATCACCATTGCAATTAAGAAGTCGCCCGGCTGAAGCCAACGCCGACGAAACACGATTGATGGCAGCCCAACAATTTCACCCCTGGCGGCAGAAAATCGGGGTCCACGACCGACCGCGTTATATCCGAATCCGCGTAATAACGGGGCGCGACTGTACATTGTTGGTGCCTGAGCTCCCTCGGCTTCTACATACATTGTTGGTGCCTGAGCTCCCTCGGCTTCTACATACATTGTTGGAGCCTGAGCTCTCTGGGCTTCTACATACATTGTTGGTGCCTGAGCTCCCTCGGCTTCTACATACATTGTTGGTGCCTGAGCTCCCTGGGCGTCTACATACATGCACACACGCACCCTACCAGAAGAGTATCTTTTGTGTTTAAATTTATCTCAAGTATAATTCTCAACCCATGGGTTCAATAAGGATCCAAGGATAGGAAGTGTGTTGCGTTTGTGATTTATGTGTACTCCTCTTCCTTGTTTATCAATGTTATGGAATAAATCAGTCACTGAAACCCAGTTCAGTTGGGTTTAATAAAACTGTATGGTTTTTCGGCTTAACCTGTGATCCCTATCACCATACACTTATGTGATACAGCTCTATTTTTGAACTCTGTAAATGTATTGATTAAACTATCAGTGTTAGTATAAAAACAGTTTAACTGTTTATGTGCATAACTTGTATAATTTTTCTCTGGTTAGATGACCTTTTCTGTCTTACTCATCCCTTTGGGGCATGAATCTTCTATTTTCCTGGCCCATGGTGGGCTTCTTACCCTGTACAACCATTTCCCCTCATCCTTTATCTCTTTTGTCCTGGCCTCCTCTAGGGAGTTTCTTTCCTTCCTCTCTTTGTTTGTCAAGTCATGTTGTACTCTGCTTTCCTTTAGTTTGATTGTCGTTTAAACAATTCCAACTTTTTAGTGTGTTTTATAACTACATTGAGAGGTCTGGGCTTTTGCTCAGTATCACCTGTATTCCCACCTGTATGTTTTTACTGTTTCCTTCACAACATTCTCACTATCTTGGACGGTTTGTGGGATCCTACTTTCATCATTTGGCTTACATGTATTGCTTTGCATCAATTTCTTGCCTTACCATTACTTTTACTTCTTTTCTATCATATTTCGCATGTAACTTTTTCTCTATATGGCCTCAAGTCTCTTATTCATAGATTTAAAATATAACTCGCATGTCTCTTCGCATTTCAAGCAAAACTACATACATCCAGATTTCCACATAGCCTCATATTCCCCCGGTGTGTATTTCAAGCATTTAATACAGTATCGGTTTTTGCAGTACTCGCACTTGAGCATCCCGTCTTTATCATTTTAATTTCATTTATATTTTCTTGCAGTCTTCGGATTGCCAGGCGTCTCTACCATCGCTCCCCGATTCATAGTTTTTGTTACCCTTCAATGTCCCCTTATTCTTTAGTTTAGCAATTAGAGTGCTAGAGATTACATTTTCACTACTATCTTGTTTTGGCAATGTGCTCTGATTTAACTCATTTATGTAAGTCCAGAAAAATCCAAGTTCCACATAACATATATATAATATTATATATATATAACACTTACCCTAGACGTGCTGTTGTACTGAGAGAAGTTTCCTAGGCATTGTGTGCAGTGCTCTACGAGAAAAATGTAAATCTGTCACAGGGCGACATCTGGGCGTGCTGTTGTACCAAGAGTGCGTGCAGAGGTTTCCAAGACCAAGGTGTTGTGTGCAGTGCTCGATGAAAAAAACATAAATCTGTCTCAGGGCGACTCTGGGTACCAAAGATGCCTTGGTTGATATTGGCCTGTTAATATACAGATGGATCAAGTTGAGAGTACAGCTCTACGTACATTATTATAGAATTATTGAAGTTTATCTAGCCTTGCCTGTGTTGTTTATATCGTGCACCTAATTGGCTTATTGTATTCATTGGTGCGCTGAATACAGTAGGTGTGCTGGCAGTTGGGGCAAGTGTGAAGTGATCGATTAGTTTGGAAAATACGTTTTACAAAAAGATGCCACTGCACAACATTGCTACGGTGTGTTCAGAAGCCTCACTGTATGGCAAAATGCAACACATTAAATGTATAGACATTATGGAGCCATTCAATTGCTTCATGTAGTTATAAGAATAGTTTATTTAATTTTCAACCGATAAAGTTAAAATGTGTTGCATGCTTACAGTCTGTGACTTGTGTATCATACTGTATTATAAGGACGGCTTAATTATTGATCTAAACAATATATACATATATATATATATGTGGTCCAATATAGCGGATGGTATAGTATGATCTTTGGTACCCAGAGTCGTCGAGACAGATTTACGTTTTTTATACATATATATATATATACACTGTATGTGTATATATATATATATATATATATACACATATATATGTATATTATGTATACATTATATATACATTTAATATATATATATATATATCTATAGAAAGTCGAATATACTAGACCATCCGCTATATTGGACCATAGCCATATATATCTCACTACAGTACCGAAGGTAACGTGGCTCCATCTCCTGATTATTCTGTACAATTAATTTATCCATGTCTTAATAAAACTGTAATGCATACACATCATGTATTTTTATGTTGTATTCCAACTGAAATTAAGGAAGTCGCTATAGCAGGACTAGTTTCAATGTCTAATTAGTTGCTCCCAAAAAGTATCCATAATGTGAAGTAGCCGTTACGGAAAGTAGCAACAGTAGGCCTGAAGTACCAGCCCACCCCACGAAATCTTTCTCTGGATGACTGACAGCAAATTAAAGTTAAACACAGACAAAACTGAATTTCTCATCATTGGTACTCCAAAGCAGCATGACAAACTTGATGGTTTCCCGACACGTATCCTGAGTCAAAATATCACACCAACAGCCTCAACGCGGAATTTGGGAGTCATCTTTGATAAGAACTTCAACTTTAGACAACATATTTCTCAAATGTGTCGTTGCTGTTTTTATCATATCCACGACCTTCGCCGTATTCGTCGGTATATGTCACTTTCTGTCACTAAAACTATTGCAACAGCTCTTGTTAGCAGCAGTCTTGATTATTGCAATTCCCTCCTTCACAATATTGCTATCAAGGATATTACAAAACTTCAACATGTCCAAATTTTTTTAGCTAGGGTAGTTGCACGATCTCCTCGTTTCTCTCGCTCAGTGCCACTTCTAAAATCATTGCATTGGCTCCCTGTGCGATATCGCATTATTTTTAAGATCTGTACAATTACCTATCAAGCCCTTTCAACCAAACAACTTGCATATTTACATTCAATGCTCACTCCAGCAAGACAGCCCAGACAGCTTCAGTCGTCTCGTTCTGGTTAACTTTCTGTTCCCAGAGTTAAGACAAATGCTGGAACTTGAGCTTTCTCGGTTGCCGCACCAACTCTGTGGAATTAACTCCCCGACAGCGTAAAATCAGCAAGAAATAATTATAGCTTCATTTCGCCGTCATCTGAAAACCTATCTTTTTAATATTGCCTATCCTCCTTAGCTTCTTGGCACCTCCATCCATCTGTTGACGACTATTCGCATTGTACATGATCACAAGAATGCCTAATCCTTTGGTTTTGTTGCGCCACGGAGCTTGGATTTTTTGAGGATATTTAACAAGATTTGCCATCCAAGCCAAAGGCCCAGATGGCAAGTGGACAAGGAAGCCATTGGCTTATCGAGAGTCCAACAATGTTCATCTACTTATAGCCCGTCCTCCTGAGATATGTGTCAACCTTGTTTTTAAACATATTCACGCTGCTAGCAGTTACACAATCTGTAGACAATTTGTTCCATTCATTTATTGTCCTCTGTGAGAACGAGTGCTTCCTGATGTCCAATCTACATTGATCCTTTACTAATTTTACCTCATGTCCTCTAGTTCTGCTATCCTTCTTGAGTGAGAAAAACATATTTCTATCAATATTTTCATACCCATTCAATATCTTAAAAACTTCAATCTGATCTCCTCTTAACCTCCTTGTCTCTAGAGTTGTTAAACCACATTCTTTCAAGCGTTCTTCATAACTAAGGTCTCTCAGTTCTGGAATCATTTTAGTTGCTCTCCTTTGTATGCGTTCAAGCGTATCTATATCCTTCTTACGATATGGTCTCCATGCTTGTATACAGTATTCTAAATGAGGTCTAACTATTGCTTTATAAAGAGGTATAATTAACTTTTTTCCCTTGTATGTTATGTTTCTTCTAATCAATCCAAGAATTTGATTACCCTTTGAAGCTGCAATACCACACTGCTCTGAAACTTTCATATCAGCGCTTATTGTAACTCCTAAGTCCTTTTCTTTTACAGTAGTACCCAGAACAGTATCTCCCATTTTATAGTTTACATTCAAGTTCCTATGTCCTGTATGTAGGCATTTACATTTCCCAAAATTGAACATCATCTGCCATTTCTCAGACCATTTCACTAATGTGTCTAGATCGTTTTGTAAATGTTGTTTATCACCATCAGTATTAACCTTTCTAAACAGTTTTGTGTCATCCGCAAATTTCAGTACGTTACTTGTTATACTGTCGTCCAAGTCATTGATATAAATTAAGAATAATATAGGTCCTAATACTGATCCTTGAGGTACCCCACTCAAAACCGATTTCCAATTTGAAACTTCTCCATCTACTACAACTCGTTGTCTTCTGTCAGTCAGCCATTGTTCTATCCTGTCAGTTATGCTATCCCCGATACCATGGGCTTTTAATTTAAGTAGTAATCTTTGATGTGGCACTTTGTCAAAAGCTTTCTGAAAATCTAAGTAGATAATATCTACTGGCGATCCCACGTCTATCCACTTAGTGATTTCTTCCAAAAAACATAACATATTTGTTAAGCATGACCTCGCTTTAAGGAATCCATGTCGAGATGAATTTAATAATTTATGCTTAACGAGGAATTCCACCATATGGTCTTTAATTAACCTTTCTAATAATTTACAAATCACTGACGTTAAACTCACTGGTCTGTAATTCTCTGACTTATTTCTCGAACCCTTTTTAAATAATGGTATGATGTTTGCTTCTTTCCATTCAAACGGAACAACTCCCTCTTTTAATGACAAGTTGAATACTCTTGCAAGTGGTATACTGATTTGTTCTACTGTTTCCATTAGTAATTTTGGAGGAATCCCATCCACTCCCGGTGATTTGTTATCCTTCATTGCCTTTATTTATATTGGCACCAAAGAAGTCATTTTATCATTATTTTATTATTAACACATTCATAGTTAGTTCCTACAGCATAATCCATACAAATAATGCTGCATACCACACATGACCCATACTTATTCCACTGACTAATGCAGGATTTCAAAATGATGATTTAAGTAGAAGTAGTGACTGCGTTATTATATATGTTGGTTATAAAAGACACACAAAAGCTGTTTCAGTAATTAAATGACACAACTACTATCAGCCTTGCCTATGTATATGCTATGGATCCTAAACACATGTATTATATGTACACACAACATTATCTGTGTGTCACTAGTAGTAGAGTAAAAACTTGCAAATGAAATATCAATGATTTATGAATTGCTACATAACAGCCTACGTGTGTATTTTCAGGACACTTGACAGAAAGGAAGAACTGTTGCATCTTGAAATTAAAAGATGCAAACTGCAAGTGCTGCAACACCAAGATGCCAATTTAGTGGCTGAAAAAACTGTTAATCTCACAACATGAACAGCTTGTCACTGTAACTACTCAGGACTGATCACATAATTAGCAGTTGGTCAAGGAAACACAATGGCTGATTCAGCATTGTCCGGGAGATGTCATCGTCTATGATGTGCTCTACATGGTGCATGCATTTGCAATCAAGATGACGTCTTTGAAGAATCTGTAATAGTAAAAAAGTTTGAAATGATGTACAGTGGATAAAGAAATTGTATTGTATGTACTTTTACAATTGCATTAAATTTTCTGCTACCTTTTTACAGCTATTGTTTATCAGTGTAAATATAAATAGAACACTACCAGCCATTCTATGAACTGGTCACTTTCACTTTTTGAAACGTATACACATTTTAGAGTAACCTTAAGTTCTCAAAATATAATGTGTCTATTCATGTTTGTAGCATCAGTTTTTTCATGTGTTTTTTCTGTGTGAAACTGAAAATAAATAGCCAGTATGCAGGATTTGTAATTTACCATATTTCTTTGGTAATTTACTTTATAAGGATGTCTTCCATTATATATCATCCAATGAAATGCTGAGCGACATGCTGTATTAGAGAGGTAAAATATGATGGTCCTTGATAAGTTCAAAACAATTTTGAGTCTTCCTACAGTTAATGCTTTTCCTTTGAGGTAATAGCTTTTAAAAACAACCGCTATATAAAACATAGCAATGCAATATTATAAGAAACGTAATTTTGGTATGTCAAGTTTAGTGTTTTTTACATACAATAGTCATTCAAGCAAAAAAAAAGTCGTAGCAATGCCAATGGGCAGTTATACAGGTGGGAGGTAAGACTGATGAGAGGTGGACTCTCAAAATTAGTGTGAGGTTGGTCCCCAAAACAGGTGGGAAATGGGAAGTTGAAACCATTGCCACACACCCTCAATATATAATGGAACTGTGTAATATAAATCGCAGTTCAAGTGTTTTTAAACTTGCTTACATAATTGTATTATAACACGCATTCAATATATAAATCAACGCAGTAAATTAGTCCTGTTTGCTGAAATTTTTCATGCAACGCTATGCATTGCCATTGGTAAGGCTTGTCCTTGGGTGCCTCTTTTAAAACACAGCAGATGCAAGTACAATGTACATTCAAATTTGACAAAATTCTTAACCGGTACATACCTGTATGTCGTCAAGACCCACAAATGCATTCTCACGATGTCGCAACACTCGGTTGCGACGAAATCGCCGTCTGAATACAGGGCGCAGAACTTACGACAAAAAGTTTGAAAGATGCGCCCTCT
The DNA here is from genome assembly GCA_963662155.1 of Lamellibrachia columna. Lineage (NCBI taxonomy): Eukaryota > Metazoa > Annelida > Polychaeta > Sabellida > Siboglinidae > Lamellibrachia > Lamellibrachia columna. The sequence goes on from OY759264.1 coordinate 56,560,631, forward strand.
TGCACTGTTGTAACTTGACGCAAAAATGTACACAATATTTACTCAAATTTGTATCTTAATTAAATGTTTCTAGCAAGTGCTGAATATATGTAAGACTTCCAAACTATCCAATTTTGTAATGAAAAATATAATGCTGTGTTATCAATTAATCGACGAAAAGAATGTAAACAATGGCGCACAATACGGCTGCTCGAGCAGCAGGCCCAGCTGTTTATGCCTGTTCTGATGTCACGGGGTGTCTGACGTAGATGTCGCGGACTGCACTGGAGTGATGCCAGATTGCTATAATTAGTCTGGCTCTGCTAACTGATTTACTTGAAGGATGCTACTAATATTTGTTACATGAATTTTTTTACTATAAGCTGCCTTGCTGGCCAATTGAAAGCCATTATTGCAATATTACTGCAGGAAGCCTTTAAAGATGTAAATTGCAAGTGCTGCAGTGCCAAAGATGACAATTTAGTGGCTGAAAAAGGCATAATCTCACAATTACATGAACAGTGTGTCACTGTGACTGTTTAGGACTGATCACATAATATATCAACTGGTCAAGGACACACAGTGCCTGATTCTGCATTGTCCGGGAGATGTCATGTTCTGTGGTGTACACACATGGTGCATGCACTTGCATTCAAGATGATATCTTTGAAGAATCTGTAATCATAATAGCTTTTGAAACGGATACACATTTTAGAGTAACTTTAAGAAATGTAATTACATTATGTAATTTACGTCACATTGCAACGATTTGGTGGGATAACATTACATTATTATACACAAGTACATACTATTAATTCAGGTTGAGTGATGACGGGGTCGTTGACGCTGGTGGCTCATCCACTACCTGCTGATGAAATAAATTATCACCAATCAGTAAAAAAAAGGTGTGTGGACAAAACGTACCCATATCATTTTATACGTGCATGCACCAATGCTTGTATGTTGTCATGCACCTGAACTGTATAATTCCATGTCTATATCAAATCCTATTTTATGACAGCTTTAGTCTAGGCCTTTAGTGCCACACCAGCCACGTCAGGCGCCAGTCACTGTCAGTGTCAGGATCAAGGGCATTGTCATTGGCTTGCATTAAAAAAAAAAAGACAATTCCTGTTTATACCATATTATTTCCATACTATTTTTATTTACAAAATGCTGCATACACAGAATAAAAAAAAGTTATGTTCAAATTCAGAGGCGTCATAAAGCAATATTATACAGCATTTCAATTGCATTGCTTGGCACTGATAAAATGAAAAAGGTTTATGACGCTTGTACACGCATCGCAAAATTAGCCAACATTTATATTGTCTGTTCAGTAACACAGGCGATCTTTTACTTTCTGACCTAACCATAAAAACGACCACCTAGAGCACCCAAACTCATATATCTACTATACATATACACATGTCACGTGGTCAAAAAAGTACATTTACTTTCTCAAAATGATAAAAATTTACAAAAGAATTAAACCAAAACATCACGATCTCCAACGGCACTTACGAGTAGCGCCAAGGCTACCGTAAAATCGATGCATTTGACAAGACGTCGTTCAGTTTCACTGAAACTCCGTGCAGGCAGCGCTGCTATTACAATTATGTATTTCTGCGTTTTAATTGTGCGTGCGTGCGTGCGTGAGTGCGTGCCTCAATGTGTGTAATTGTCTATATGTTTCAGTATTACTTGTATTTTTTCTGTGTGCTATATATTACATGTCATATTCTTAGATAATTAGTCATCATAATTTATTATTAATGTGTTATATATACATATGTAATTTTGTATATATATATATATATATATATAAACATACATAGTATGTTGTATGTATTACATACATACATACAACACATCCATGTGTACGCGCGCGCACGCACACACACATGCATCATGTTTACCTAATTTACTGAATTCATTAATTTAATAAACTATGTATTTCAAGCACACGTGCGCTATATAAGTGTACTTATTATCATGTGTGCGTGTGTGTGTACTGCAACTAGTAATATGTTATAAGTTGAAGTTATTGTAAATTAAATAAATGGTGATGATTACATGTATAAATATAGAGTGATGTCTAGGTGTGATGCTGTTTTAACAATCTATTTTTTATGTATGAAACATCTACATGCCGAATAAAAACACATTACTTTTCCTGAAGAATGCGTTATATGCTGCAATCTACGCATATGTGTCTTATTTGTGTTTAACATCATATTGATTATGGAAGGTAACAACTGCAGATCTCTACAGAAATAAGTGGTATCAACAGATACATACTAGTAACTAATTTTGCGACAAAGTAATAATGATATTTTTATTGAGGTCATTTGTATTAGATTTGACAGTACGCTTTAAATTTATGGGTTAATAGTAATAATACTGGTGCCAACGTAATTACTGTATTTAAAAATGCAACTGGTATTAAAATAGCACCGTAAATCTGGACAAAGTCCATTCAGATATACTTAAAATACATATATAACACAAACTGATGATAATATGAATGAAACTAATTATGTCATATACCTTAGCCTAGGCTTAACTCCTTAAGATATCTAAGTTAAGATGGTTCTGACCGCAGGATTCTTGTGACTCCTCAAATTCAATGGAATGATCAGATTTTATTCTTCGTCTATTAATTGTTTAAGAATTTGCAAGCACGCACGCACGCACGCACACAATACAAGTAATACTGAGACATACATAATTACACGCAATGAAGCACGCACGCACGCACGCACGCACGCACGCACGCACGCACGCACGCACGCACGCACAACGAAAACACATAATTGTACGATGTTTGATTTCAATCGTAGCAACGGCAGCGCCCCTGCACAGTCGTTTCGGTGAAACAGAACGACGCCTTGTCATATGCATCGATTTTACGGTAGCCTTGGTGCTACGCGTAGGTGCTGGATGAGATGGACATGTTTTTCTTTAATTCTTTTGTAAATTTTGATCATTTTGAGAAAGTAAATGTACTTTTTTGACCACGTGACATGTGTATGTATAGTAGACGTATGAGGAGAAGTTTGGGTGCTCTAGCCTAGGTGGTCGTTTTCATGAATCATGGTTAAGTCAGAAAGTAAAAGATCGCCGTAACACAGATTATTACCTCTTGCGATCTATCGTGGTGATCGTCCGCTTGCATGACACCAGGTCTAGGACTAGGACCAGGCACCAAATGATAAATATCTGCCCCGGCCCAGACTCTGCACCGCATGACCGTTTCGTCGCCGCGTCTGCACATTTCGCCCAAGCTGCGCGTCACGTGATTACAATAAACCAATCCACGACGATCTCTGTGCGACGGCGCTTCGCTTCTTCCCGCCTTTACTCGGCCTACGTCAGGCTTATTTAAAGCAAATGGATTGCAGTTTGAAGAGGAGAAACTGCTCTTTCTAATGGTGGTCGCCACGTTCGAGTTTAATATTTAGGCGGCGCAGAAAACAACGCTTGAATCAGACGATGCTTCGCGCCATTGCATAAAAACAAAAGACTGAAGCGGTAGGCATCACATAAAAACATAGTTTATTACACGAATTCTTTAAATTCATGAAAGTAACAACATAGCAAAAGTCATTCGCCTTAAATGTCTGAGGTTTTTATTTATTAAAAATAGATCATGTTGTTATATATCTGAAACACAATTAGTGTATTTCTTGTAAGTTTTATTTTCAGAATATATGCATAAATTATTGCTTTTAAAGTGTATCTTTGATACCATTTTGCAATTCACAAAAGAAAATAAAGAAAACTAGCTCATTTACTCTTAAGTGCCGAATAAGCGTCCCTATTCGCGTATTTATTTGATGAAAAATGCCGCCCTGTACACACCTTATTTGGCACTATACTATTATTAAATTTGACCGTTATTTGGCTCATACGTTTATTTGGCACTCGAGATTACTTTATTTTAAAGAACAAAACTGTACATGTTATATCCCTCACCCAAGTCGTCAGACATGACAGCATGCCCGACACCTGAATCGTCAGACCAAATTAGCTATATGCCGGACCACATAGAAATACCGTACTTCGTCATTTGATAGATTATTATTTTGGTTTTGAGACTTAATAGTTGTGTTTGCAGTCTTATAACCTTTTAATTAAAAATGACATGTTAAATGGTGAATGGCACTTAAAGGGAATAAAAATAACAATTGCTTGAAATCAAATTATATTACATCATTTCCATTTCCACAACACCAAAAAATTAATTAGATTTCAATTAATTAATAATTCCAAATTAATGTTCTACCGGCCTGCCTCGATTATGCATATTATTTTCCCGCGATTATCGGCAAGCTTCGACGTGACGTCACTGATAACAAGGACGTGCTACGAGACTGGGACTTTCCATTCATTCACCGTACTGTTGACAGTGATAGCGGTTGTTTAGAAGCGAGCGTCAGAAAGGTTTATTGTGCTGCATTCGATTGCAATGCAAAGAGTAGTAAGAATAAAGAAATATAAAGAAGTTGGTTTAAGTCCCCTACGGAACCAACTTTATTAAAAAAAACTTCAAGCCGATGAAACACAGCCGGCTTTGATCGCTTCGAAAAAACGACTTGTCTCGACTGAGATCCGGACCAGAAAAGATGGCAGCCGTGGTTTATACTGGTGCTAAAATCTCTTTGAAAGAAGATGTTGTGCCAACATTATTCCCAGTAGTGGAAGTTATGTCGATGCCATCAATCCGTAGAACACAGGCAGCGACACGGGCGTCGACGACCACGGTCCAGCTCGGATCGAAGCGAGCTGTCAGCGCGGATATGGGTGATGTCGGCCCATGGTGAATTCCACCCTGGTGAATTCGGACAGCATTCTTTGGAGACTTCGGCCCGCAACTCTGATGACTTCGGTCTCAGAGCACAACGGGCATAGTGATCTCGGCCCAACCGATTGTGTAGCGACTAGCGAGCACATGAAGCTTAAAGGGACTAACAACAAGGCACTAGGTGTACACAAAGTTTAATATTGCATGTAGTTACTTACTTTGGCCCGTTTGCTCGCTGGGAGCAGACGCTCTTATCTGTTTGTGGTAATTTTCTCCATTCCTTTCCCGGCGTATCCCATCTTTTTTGTTTCGTTTTCGGTGTCTCTCCGTCAGGTGTTTCTCTGCATTCCTCTTTTTCTCTTCCTTTGGGGGTTCCATATAAGTGATTGTCGTGTGATGTTTGTTGCTGGTTTCCTTAGTGTGTGTCATATCCACCTCCATTTTCTCTTCTTTATTTCGCTTTCTACTGGTAGTTTTTTTGGTCCTTTCATACAGCACAGTGTTGGATACCTTGTCTGACCATTTTAGGTTCCACGCAGGCATTTGTTGATGAAGGTCTGTATTCTTTTTAGTGTTTTCTGTTATATTCGCCATGTCTCCGAACCGTAGAGTAACACTGACTTCACATCTGAGCCAAATATCCTCAGTTTGGTGTTAAGCTTGATTTGTTTTGCTTTCCAAATTTGTCTCAATATGAGGAATGCAACTCTGGCTTTTTGTATCCTTGCTTTGACGTCTTCTTCTGCGCCTCCACTCTTGTTAATTGTGCTGCCCAATTACTTGAAGGAGTCGATTTCTTCCAGTGGTTCCCGTCCCAGTGTGACTGGGAAGCAGAATAAGATATTGATGTCAACCTCGATTGGATCACCGAAACTGAAGTTAGAGAATCTATCAAAGCACTAAAAATGGAAAGGCACCTGGAGAAGACGGGATCTGTCCAGAGATGCTGAAGGCTAAGGAAGATGTCACACCCAAGATCCTCTGTAAGATTTTGCAGCAGCTATGGGACACTGAAGACACCCCAGAGGGATGGAAATTGGAACTATTGTCAAGCTTCCAAAGAAAGGCGATCTTGTGACTGTAATATCTGGTGGGGGATAACATTGCTGCCTCTCGCAAGGAAAGTCTTCAGCAGGATCATCCTCAGACGAATTTCAGAGAACATCATCCGCCAGGAACAAGCTGGTTTCAGAAAAAGGAAAAGCTGCGTTGATAACATCTTCACCCTCAGACAGATCATAACAAGATTTAACAAGATTACCATCCAAGACAAGGAAGTCATTGGCTTATCGAGAGCCCAACATTTTAAATAATGTGTAATCCGCCCTCCTAAGTTGTGTTAACCTTGTTTTTAAACATATTCACGCTGCTAGCAGTTACACAATCTGTAGATAATTTGTTCCATTCATTGATTGTCCTCTGTGAGAACGAGTACTTCCTGATATCCAATCTACACTGATCCTTTACTAATGTTACCTCATGTCCTCTAGTTCTATTATCTTTCTGGAGTGAGAAACAATATTTTTATCAATATTTTCATACCCATTCAATATCTTAAAAACTTCAATTTGATCTCCTCTTAGCCTCCTTGTCTCTGGGGTTGTAAATCCACATTCTTTCAGTCGTTCTTCATAACTAAGGTCTCTCAGTTCTGGAAACATTTTAGTTGCTCTCCTGTGTATTCTTTCAAGTGTATCTATATCCTTCTTACGATATGGTCTCCAAGTTTGTATACAGTACTCTCAATGAAGCCTAACTATTGCTTTATACATAACTTTATACAGTAATTTGTTAATTACACCTTTCTCTCCCTTCCTCACTTGCACTTTGCTGATAATGTCAGCAGAGATTCACTCCTTATTTTGGCACTTTTTTTCCCAGGATTTCCTTACATGTGCTGGTTCATGTCTCCTTTGTATGTTGCCACTGGGTGTCGATGTCCATGTTTTCTTCCTCGTCTTGTAGGGCTTCATATTTGTTGCTCATTGTGAGTTGGAATGTCTCTGTTACCTCTCTGTCCTTTAGGACATCCACGTTGTATCTTGTTCTGATATTCCTCTTTATCTCTCGCTTCTTCAGCTTCATCTTCATTCTAGCCAGCAGTAGATGGTGGTCTGAGGCTGTGTCTGCTCCTCTTTATTTCTCGCTTCTTCAGCTTCATCTTCATTCTAGCCAGCAGTAGATGGTGGTCTGACGCTGTGTCTGCTCCTCTCTCTACTCTTACGTCCTGCATTGATCTCCTGAATTTCTGTCCTATACAGATATGGTCGATATGGTTCTCGGTTCTATGGTCTGGTGATATCCAGGTTACCTTGTGTATTTTTCTGCGTGGAAATACGCTACCTCCGATTATCAATCTGTTGAATGCGCAAACATCTCGCCATTCTCGTTCGTCGTGCCGAGTCCTTGTCTGCCCATGACTTCTTCATATCCTGTGTTATTTGCTCCGATTTTCGCATTGAAGTTTCATTAGTATTGTCATGTCCTTCTCCTTCATTTTGTCGAGCATTGTCTGCAGTCTGTTGTAAAAGATCTCCTTTGTTTCTTCATCCTTCTCATTTGTTGATGCGTAGCACTGTATGGTGTTTAGCTTGATCTTTTTCTTTTTTGTTTTGAATGAGACATAGATGATCCTTGGTCCTGCTTCCTCCTAGCTGAGCCTCTTGTGTCATCATGAATGCCACAAATCATGGGCATTTTACTCTTCATGACCTGAGTACAGTACCATCTCTCCTATATTTACTCTGTGTCCACCTTGTTTCGCATAGTCGTAGTACCGTGACGTTGTAGACAATTGTTCCCTCGATAATTTGGCTGCTTTGTTTGCTTCGTACATAGATCTCACAACCCATGATCCGATTTTTTTAATTTTCTTGGAAGATAAGAAGGGCATCGGTGATATAGCTTCCTTTCGGCTTTCACTACATGGCGTCATACTCTCCATGGGAGGCCCTCCCTCTCCCAAATTCAGTAGAGTTCCTTTGGTCTATGTTTTTGTAACAATCTGTTTTTTTTACGGGAAAGGGTTGTTAGCCCTTTGCCCATATGTACTACAGGCAAAAATAAAAAAAATTGAAGAATTTGTTTTTGTAATTAAATCTACACAACCGCCATCGCTGTCAACAGTAAGGTGAATGAATGGAAAGTCCCTGTCTCGTAGCACTTCCTTATCACCAGTGACGTCACGTCGAAGCTTGCCGATAAGCGCGGAAAAATATGCATAATCGAGGCAGGCCAGTAGAATAGAGTATTATTTGGAATTATTAATTAATGGAATTGATGAATTTTTCGGTGTTGTGGAAATGGAAATAAATATACTACAATATGAAACATAATATGATTTCAAGCAATCGTTGTTGTTTTTCCCTTTAATGTATGTCTTACTTTAGGGCCACATTAACCAGAAAGTGTTACTTTGTACCCGCTTTTATAACTTTCGCTTCCTTTCGCATAAAATACGGCGCTATATTTTACAATTTCAACATGATCAGAGAGACGATCATTAGAACTTATACAATTCGTATAAATACCAATGCGTTACCCCTCATCGGGGGAAATTCTCCCCAGAAATTTGCTCAATTAAATCAAATACAGAGCAATGACAGTGACAAGCGATTAGTGTATTGTGAATACAACGGAGCCACCTGCATATGGTCTTTGATCTTTACAGTGTTTTTCGTCAGATCATTTTGAATGTGAAGCATGGTCTTTTATTTACCTCAGTCACCGAAATCACCAAGCCGAAATAACATTCACCTCCCATTCACGCCATTATAAAGTAACTGGATTCGAAAGAGCCGAATTCGAAGATAGTTCTGCGGTATCACTTGCCACTATATAGCGTTTCGAAATCGTTACATTTTACGTTTTATTCTGGAAAATTGGCATCGCCACCATTCGCCATAGTAACGCGAGTGAAACTACCGGTATACTCAATCATTGCACAGAAATCACTGACTGAAGGTAAACCCATATCATCAGTGACGTCACCAAACCACGTGATCGCTCATCTCATTAACTTCAATTTTACGCGCGCTTTGCGAGTTAAACGCATTAAACATCTAATTATGCATATAAATAAATTTTTATGTTACATTTTTCTGTTGACATGTTATAGTACATCAAATATTAAAGTGAAACCAGAGGAATTTTTGGGGGGCCTTTGCACCGCCTCACGATTTGACAGTTCCCTTGATCAAGTGTTTGCGTTGTGTCAAAGCCTTCGGCTGAGGTACATGCTGGAAGATTGCCGGTACCGCTTCAGGCTTTAACGTTCTCCGTCGCCGACGTTTTGAAGAATCTTGACCCATTAGTTGATGAAAATATATCAACTTCGAAACACGACTCTTCAAAATGGGCCGAATATAGTCTAGCATATCGCGTGGGCTTCCAACCAGCCCGCCCGCAACTGTGAATTCATTGCTTCACTACTGTTTGTTTTTCCAAAGGAATTCGAAAAAAGACAACTCTCTACACCTCGCTGAATCACGGTTACACCCGAATGCCGCACAGTACAGCATTGTTAGAGTTTTTGCTGCGTGTAAATCCAATGTAAAAGCAAATAAAAATGCAATTGCACATCTGAACCACATTAAAAATACGCGTGATATGCATAGCCTACGTCACAGCCGCGTTGGGGTTAAGGGGCTGCTCGCCGCTGATTGGTCAACATTGCAAACACTGATGAATATGTCAGCCTCCATGAAAAATGACATTACACCAGAATTTCGCACTTTTAGAACAGATTCCCAGTAAACCACTTGCGTAAAATGCTTCATTATAGTTGCAAATTGTTAGTTTTTATGCACTCTTATAGGTGCAAAGCCCTAAAACAATACCTTTGGTTTCACTTTAACTTTGTGTACACACAGAAAAACCATTTTAGCTAGTGCCTTGTTTTTATTCCCTTTAAATTGACTGTCTCTCTGAAAATCTAGGAAATCTCTTCGAAAACGAGGTCGAAGAATGGAATCTCCTCATTTTCTATTGGCTAAATTTCACATCATAGGTATGGTAATTGCCAAAAATAGAAGCAGAATTGTACGGGTATCCTGACACCAGATTAGAAGAGCTTCTTGGCACATGGATTGTTCAGATCATGATACAACCACCAAATTTGGCACACATATGCTATGACAAGTTCTATGAAAACTGAGAGGTGGACCCCCAAAAAAATTGCATTTAAGGAGGCGTGGCACCACATTAAAAATGGCCGCAATAAAATTCTTCACTTCTAATCAAATGTTTAGTGATTTAAAATGCTAGCCTATGGTTTTGGAATACGAGAAATCGATTAAGATAAAAGTTAATGTGATTGGTTGATTGCTTCATTTGTATGAATTTTGAATGAAATAGAACAACTTTTTTTGTATGAAATAGAACAACTGAGAGTGATCATTTTGTAAAGCACCCATTTTGTATGAAATAGAACAAGTGAAAGTGATCAAGTGATTTGGCCTATTATGTTCGACATTATCTACTTCCTTAATATTGTAGTAACTGTAGTAATATCACGTAAGCAAATAAGTGGCCATTTTTTTATTTTAAGGGGTTCGGGGAAATGCAGTTGCGTTGCGGTGTGCAATTAACAGAAGTTATATTACCGTTTTAATGTGTTAGTTATGAACCCACATAATAAATACCTTATCGAAGGATACTAGTTTTTTATGCACTCGTTACCTTAAACTGTTGTACTGGGCGAACTGAAGGAGTCAGACGGAAGTGAGAAAACGATAAATACCGAGTTTTCACGGCTTTGGGTCGTGCACGATGTCGAAGGATACTCAACTACATGATCATTTAACAGCATCATTTAGCTTGAAATGCACAACATATCATGAAAAACAAATCGCAGTAGGTGACTAACTTGGTGGTAGTAGGTGGTCAAGTGCTCTGGTCGAAGCAAACATCACAACGTCAGGTAGGACAAACACCATGCTGGAGGGCGGACAAGTGACACGGACAAGATGGGCCCATCATGTAACAGCCACTAGTCTCAGTGTTCTACAGAGAGCTGCGTACCAACAGTATATTGACAAGCATCTTGCCGACGACGCCCTGCCTATATTCCGTGAGTGGTACAAAACACAGTCAGAAGTTCACCCACAGTTCATGTACTGGAGTACGACAATCTCATTCACGCAATTTGTGAGATCTCGAAGAGAAGGAAGGCAACTTCCAGCTGTAAGTAGAGAAGAACCGAAAGTTGGCCCATGGTTCTTTGCCATGGATCGTACGCACTACTCGATGTGGGCCATTCCAAATAAGAGACATGACCCGGCTGAAGGACACACATCCAAGTGTTTACCGCCAGTTCGCAAAAGACAGGACACACCTTCTCGTCAATGGCACTAGATCAAACCCACGATGGAGATAGAGGGGCCGTGTGATTGACAGAAAATCCAGTTGTGCTACTCAGGTGGATGGTTGCAGGACATGAAATAGCAAGACTAGTAAATGAGTTTGATGAACACAATTACAAATATGATGGAATACACCAGGCAAGATGTGTGTGAGCTGACTTGAATTGTACGTCGCACGGGCAACCCATTTTTGACGACGATGAAGACCTTGTTACACTTGACATAAAGCTAGTGATGGACAGCTCAGTAGTTCATACCCTGCAACAGGAGAAACGGATAACAAGGTACAAAGAAGGTTTGAGATAAGAAAACTTCAAAATACTAAAATACGACAGGAACTGGGAATCACACTACGGAACAGGTTCCAAGCATTGGAAGAGGGAAAAAACATTGATGAAAAGTGGGCAAGATGCAAGAATGCAATTACAGACACCTGTGAACAAGTCCTAGGCTGCTGGGAAGCTAGAAGGAAGGACTGGATTACAGACGACACCTGGGAAGCTATTGAGGCAAGGAGGGAGACTAAAATGAAACTCAACAAGGAAGCAGATGACACAAGGAAAAAAAACTGCAGCAGGAATACCAGGAAAGAAACAAAACAGTTAAAAAGAAGACAAAGAGGGACAAGAAAACATATGTCGAAAAACTAGCAAACGAGGCCGAGATCGCAGCTAGGCAAAACAACTCCAGAGAGTTATACAAGATCACCAGACAGCTAGCAGGGAAGAACAAGAGCACTAGTCGCCCCATCAGGGACAAAGAGGGAAACCTTCTCACTAAGGAATCTTTACAGTTACAACGCTGGAAAGAATATTTCCAAGATATCTTGAATAGGCCTCCACCAGATTCAATCCCAGACATTGAGGAAACAATTGAAGACCTTAACATTAATTGTGGTAGGATATCCAAAGAGGAGATCAAGAGAGCCATCAAAAAGCTGAAGCTAGGCAAAGCACCTGGAATTGACAATATACCATCTGATGTCTTAAAAGCTGATATTGGGGCCACCACAGACGTTTTATACAGCGTGCTAAATGATCTGGGATAAAGAGGAAATACCAACTGAATGGAAGACAGGTATGCTAGTTACAATCCCCAAGAAAGGGAACCTCAGTGAATGTAAGAACTGGAGAGGGATCATGCTTCTATCAGTGCCCAGTAAAATTCTCTGCCGTATCATCCTGGATAGGATACAATAAACAGTTGACAAGAAGCTAAGAAAGAAACAAGCTGGCTTTAGAAAGGATAAATCCTGCACAGATCACATTGCTACACTCAGGATTATCGTTGAACAATGCATTGAATGGCAGAGCTCCCTTTACATAAACTTTGTGGACTTCGAAAAAGCATTTGATAGTATAGATAGGACAGTTCTATGGAAGCTCCTGAGGCATTATGGTTTACCCACAAAATTTGTAACCCTAATAAAGAACATGTACGAAGGTTTCACTGGTCATGTCATCTTTAATGGACAAGTTTCAGAAGGCTTCCAGATTGGAACTGGAGTACGACAGGGCTGCTTACTATCTCCACTGCTCTTTCTGATAGCCATAGACTGGACAATGAAAAGATCCACAGAACACCATCGTACTGGGATCCAATGGAACTTGTTCTCACAACTAGAAGACTTGGATTTTGCAGATGATCTAGCACTACTCTCAGAAACCCATAAACACATGCAACAAAAAACAGAAAGGCTTCAAGAAAAAAGCAGCCAACTGGGTCTTAAAATCAATGTGGGAAAGACAAAGGTGATGAAAGTCAACAGCAGATCCTCCGAACCCATCTCACTAGAAAGTGGTACTGTTGAGGAAGTACAAGACTTCATCTACCTCGGGAGCAACATCAGTACAAATGGTGGAGCTGACAAAGATGTGGAGCTACGCATCAATAAAGCTCGCCATGCCTTCAGAACCCTACGCCCTGTATGGCTCTCTTCCCAACTATCCATAAACACTAAGATCCGCATTTTCAACACCAACGTTAAACCAGTTCTTCTCTATGGCCGTGAAACGTGGAAAACTACTCAGTCTCTCAACAACAAACTCCAAGTCTTCATCAACAGTCGCCTCCGATACATCCTTAAGGCATGGTGGCCTAACAAAATATCAAATCTAGAGCTCTGGAAGAAAACCAAACAGGAAGAAATAAGCACTACAATCAAGAGGAGAAAATGGAGCTGGATTGGCCACACACTCAGAAAAGATCCAACAAATACAACCAAACAAGCACCGGACTATAACCCACAAGGAAAGAGAAGACAAGGAAGGCCAAAAATCAACTGGAGACGCTCCACACTACAAGATCTTGAAAAAGTGGGGGTCACCTGGCAAGAGGCCAAAGCTATAGCCCAGAAGAGAGTGAGGTGGAGAAACATGGTTGACGCCCTATGCTCCTGAAGGGGCCAAGAGGACTAAGTAAGTAAGTAAGTAACAGGAGAAACAATTGGTCAAGCGCAATATGACACATTTGTGCAGGAAAGACTTGTCTTGTATGAGAAACCGCTGACAGATACTATGCCTAAGAACAACCTTTCCCTGTTTGGGACAGCACCAAAGAAGGTCCGAAGTAGAAGCCAGCATCAGGTGGCCTCACTGAAGGTGAACTGTGCTTTGCTCTCTCGACTGTACATTTCTTGCCAGTCATGCAGCGGAAATATCACACGAGTTATTCGCCCATGAAAACCAGGCCTGCCCCCATCAATCTCAAACATGGGAAGTCTGCGACACTGCGCAAAGTCAGGTCTTGTGTGATGCCTATAGTCAGCATCTCCAGACCAAGTAGTTCCTGGCTGTGACCCGGTTGTGGATGCTGAAGTGTTGGACGGTGCTGCCATCGTACACGTGCTACCGCCTAAAGGAGTCAGAACAAACTTCAATGACTGTGTAGTGTGCGTATTCGTGCCCTACATCCGATGACGTTTGCAGAATGTCAATCAATAGGTTGGACATAGTGTGGGACCGCATTAAGCAAAGCCCTCGAGAAAGTATGGGGACCGGGCAACATAGACCAGTTATAGCAAAAACATCACTTCATAGAAACTGGCAGTCATTCCTCCAACAAGAAGGAGCTGTTGAACGTCCTGGTCGATCACATCGGAAAGGAAACACCACCTGATGGAAAGGAGCTGGTGTCAACCTTTGACACAAGTGTGAAATTCACGCGGGTCAAACTAGAGCCATGCACCCACGAGGATGCGGATACTAGGATAATGATACATGTAGCTGACTGTGTAGCCCAAGGATACAGGAAAGTTACCATTCGACCGGTGGACACTGACGTAGCAGTACTGGCCGTTTCAGTAGTCGTCCCTTTGGATATCTCCCTTTGGATATTTCCCTGTATCAAAGGATCGCCTTTGGTACAGGGAAGACATTCCGGTACAGGGGCTCACAAAATTGCATCAAATCTTGTGGGGTGCAAGGCAGCAGCTCTCCTGCTATTCCAAAGCTTGACTGGGTGTGACATTGTTTCATCCTTCACGGGTCGTTGAAGGAAAACGTGCTGGGACGCATGGAAAATGTTCGACCCACTGACAAACTCCCTTTTGAATCTTGCTGCAGCACCGGCCCATTTCCACTTAGCTGAACTGCAAACCATCCAGAGATTCACCATATTGCTGTACACAGAACGTGTGGACCGGAGACTGTGAATGAAGCCAGGAAACATATGTTCGCGCGGTGCTCAAGATCCATAGAAAACATTCCTCTGACGGAGGCAACGCTGTTGGAACATTACAAACGAGCCACGTATCAAGGTGGACACAAATGGGGGACAAACACTTGTGCTCAACCCAGTACTTCCCAGTCCACTGGAATGGGGATACAAGCTAACAGAACATGGATGGCATCCATGCTGGAAAACACTGTCACAGGCATGAAGGGCCTGCCATGAGTTCAGTCGCTGTGGGTGTACCAAAGCATGTAGGGGTCTCTGCAAATGCAGGAGGAACGAACTCAGCTGCACCGAGCTGTGTGTGAGTATGTGTCAAGGAGGCACAACAAAGAACCCACTGACACTGAGTGGAATTTGTGACTGATAAATGGGATATCGTAAAGAATGGAACAAAATTAGTAATGCAACAATTTGATCGAGACAATTTAAATTAAACGTTTCTCTCAACTGTCATGATACAACTTTGTAAATACATTGTGAGTTTCCAAATAGCTAGACAAACTACGAATCTCTACAGTATACTCTACTGTGGTAATGTTTTTTTTAAATAGAAAGAATGATGATCAAGAGTACGGCATTTAAAACCACTCAAACATGTTAATTATCAGTGGACATATGCCAAAGGTACGATGTGTCAGACTTTTGTGCCAGCCACTTTAATATGCTAATTAGCTTTCAGTTATTGAAGATCAATCTTAGATTGCAATGAATAAATTGTCAAACAAAAGTTGTTTTCTACAATCTACATCGCAAAAAAGACTGTTGATGCAGATGCATATAGTTCAATGCTAATTATTTTATTTAATACAAAATGGGCGCTATTTTGCATATATGCAAATAAGGCAATCATCCAATCACATTAACAGTTATCTTAATCGATTCTTCATGTACCAAAACCATAGTCTAGCATTTTTAATAACTAAACAATTTTATTTAGAAGTGAAGATACGCCCAAAGAAATGTATTTTTGAATTTCATTGCGGCCAATTTTAATATGGTGCCACGCCCCCTTGAAATGCAAATTTCGCTGGGGTCCACCTCTCATTTGTGTTAGAACATGTCATAGCACCTGTGTGCCAAATTGGGTGTATCACAATCTGAACAATCGACCTGCTTTTGTGAGGTAAGTAGCTCTACTAGATAGGATCGGCAGCGCAACAAAAAAAATGCGTTTATTTTTAGCGACAAAGCAGCACGCACTAACCGTGTCGTTTGCGAAGTGCGTAACTACGGTAGACATTCAGCGTTGCCGTAGGCAAGTTCGTAGACCCGTAGTGAGGAATACACGCAAGTATACACAATTAAACAGCCTTCCGGAAAAAACTCAAGACATTTATTCCAAATTGCATTTCCACCATACATCTTCGGTAGTCCCTCGTTCTGTCCTGATAATGACTTTTGCGCGTCCCTGTTCATGATTATGCTTAATGACTTAATGTCAATATGACAATAATGATTCTTTTTATTTTGTTTTGAGTCTGAGCTCAGGTTCCTGAGGACATAGGCGCCACAGAAGTTAATTATTATTATTATCCAAAAACACAAAACCTACCCCCAACTCCTAGGTTAACCTTCTGTGGATGTTTGTCTTCATTGCAGGACTGCGTCAGCGCAAAAACGTCTATTGCAGAAGCAATGTCCACGTCTGAAAACCAACTCGCTGCCATGTTGCACTGGGTCAAAGGTTAAATGTGTGACGTAAAGTCCGTGTTGCGTAGCGGCGTACTACAGGTCCTTCCTCAATTATTATTTTTCGCTAGTCTCATTTTAGAATAATTTCGATAAAAATCAAACGTATCGAGTATCCACTGCGACTTGTTAGATGTTTGTGGCAATATGTTATTTCGTTTTGATGAAATCATCAGAAAAACCTATTACATTAGTTTTGGCCTGATCCGGTCAAAATTCGGCAAAAAGGAACAAAAGTAGAGTGGTCCAGTTCTGTATACCATAAGATAAGGCTATCCACAGGTCATGAATAGCCCAATCTAACGATCAAAGTCAATTCTTTCGACGATTTTAACAAAAGTGCGCTTTCATTCACGATATGGGTATGTGATCACGATATGGTTATGGTTCATAAATGGTTCGTGTAATGGGCGCTGGTCCCGCGCCTCGTTGGCTTACTGACTGTCAAACTGGCAGTGGACCGCCCAATGATATCTGAGCCAACTAAAGACTTGTTTAAGAAAACTTAAGGTAGCTGGGGTGGCTATTATATGCTTGTCTTGAATTGATTAGTTTCAGTAGAAGTTTTAAAGATAAATTAACCATTTCTTCATAGATTGTAGTTGAAATACTATATAATATACCAGATTTTTTTATGAGTTTTTCATTTATTTGGTTATGTTACAAGGTTTTTACAACATTTTTGTAAATACAAAAATAGCCAATAAAACAAAGTTTTATCGTTTTGAGAAAATCCCCAAAGAAATAAATGACATTCATATAAGTATGACAGTGAAACTGATAACTTTACGAAAGATTTTGGTTAACATAAGCCAATTATGTCTGCTACACCACCGTGAATGAATTAAACAAAAGTTGAATGACAGCGTAAAGTGGCAGTGTATTTTTGACACAAACCCTTCACCAATCGTAATGTACTGCTGCATTGCGTTGCGTGCACGTAAGACGCGTTTTTACGTAAAATTGCAACGTCGTGAGTGTTGTAGTTTGTCTCAAACAATATTTTAAACATAATTTCCTGGGTATTGATGAAAACACAGTTTCAACAAATGCTTGTTTTTGTGTTGAAATTTAGGGTTTTTCACTAGCGTTTTCTGTATTGTTGACAAAACATAATGCCAATGTCAAAGGCACGTATTTCATATTTCACAAAGCCATCCACAGTCATCTATCATTGCCTGTCGCAAACCTCCTCCAACCTATCAAACGCCACTCACGGCATCTAAATAGCAAAGCCTTCAACACCATACACGCGAGCAAGAACTGTTACAAATTTTCTTATTTTCCCCGAACAATAAAATATTGGAATTCATTACCAGATGCAACAGCCAACATCACAGAACCACATCAATTTAAGCAAGCACTCACACACTTAGTCCCAAACAAACATGACTAAATAGCATGCGCACCCAACCCTGACCGTTTGACTCCAGAGGAGTGTTGGCCAGTAATACTACAAGACAAGACAAGACAAGACAAGACAAGGCACGAAAAACTACGTTAACGCTCACTGAACGCTAATATTTGCTGGTTGAGGTGTATGATTTAGTTAGGTAGATATAATACTGATATGTACTAGCATTACAGTAACCAGTCCGCTTTCAGAGTGAACGAATATAGCTGGCTCGAACATCATAGCGCACGCGATTGTTACTATGGAAACATTATCGCTTTTCCGGGAACTCAAGGGGATTTCCAAAAGGACTGCGTTTTAAAGGATGGATTGGCGAAATATGACGTTAGTGCCGGCTGGTTTTTTTTGTGGTGTCGATGTTTAATTCAGTATATCCTAGCATGTTATGAAGAAAAAAAATCAACTGACACACTAGCCGCCCCTGTCACCTTAAAAAGGTACATGGGCATACAACCATGCAGGTATATACTAGTAGCAACAAACATTGAACGTGCTGAACGTCTGCTTTTCTGAGCATTTAAGCCAAACGTGTGTGGTGGGTTAAAGTGCTAGACGTCTACCGTGTCATTTTTTATTTCGGAATTAGTAAAGATAGTGTGGCATTGACTGTAAATGTTGTTACATATTGGTGTTATACCTTAAGGTGCTGCCACCTATTGACTATGTCAAGTACAGAACCGTTGCATCAGTTTCGCTATAATGCTGTCTTGTAACACTGTTTTGCTGGATTATTAAAGTGTGCTTCCCGCCCAGTTCGTGACTTTTGTGTTGAGGTTTTCAAAATGTAGTAACGGTCACCAATGAAGACAATATACTACAATTGGCTGCGATCTTTTACTTTCTGACCTAACCATGAAAATTACCACCTAGATCACCCAAACTTGTCATATATCTACCATACATATACACATATCACGTGGTCAACAAAGTACATTTACTTTCTCAAAACGATAAAAATTTACAAAAGAATTTAAAAAAAAACATCGCCATCTGATATGGCACCTACGCGTTGCACCTACGCGTTGCACCAAGGCGTCTTTCAGTTTCACCGAAACTCCGTGCGGCGGCGCTGCTATGATTGAAACCAAGCATCGTACAATTATGTATTTCTGTGTTTTAATTGTGCGTGCGTGCGTGTTTCTTTGCGTGTAATTATATATATATATATATATATATATATATATATATATATATGTATGTATATATATATATGTCTCAGTAATACTTGTATTTTTTCTGTGTTCTATATATGACATGTCATATTCTTAGATAATTAGTTTCATTCATATTATCATCAGATTGTGTTATATATGAATTATATATGAATTTTACGCATCCAGATTTACGGCGCAGTTTTAATTTTTTTAAACTGTAATTATGTTGGCACCAGTATTACTGCATAATTTAAAGCGTACTGTCAAATCTAATACAAATAACCTCCATAAAATATTATTGTTACTTTGTCGCAAAATTAGTTACTAGTATGTATCTGGTGATACCACTTATTTCTGTAGAGATCTGCGGTTGCTACCTCCCATAATCAGTATGAAGTTAAACACGAAAGATTGCAGCATATAACGCATTCTTCTGGAAAAGTAGTATGTTTTTATTCGGCATGTAGATGTTTCATACATAAAAAATAGATTGTTAAAAAAGCATCACACCCAGACATCACATAATATTAATACATGCAATCATCACCATTTATTTAATTTACAATAACTTCAACTTATAACATTTTACTAGTTGCAGTACACAAGCACGCACGCACACACACGCACGCACGCACGCACGCACATAATAATAATACTAATAATAAGTACACTTATATAGCACACGTGTGCTTAAAATACATTGTTTATGAAATTAATTAGTTAAATAAATTAGGTAAACATGATGCATGTGTGTGTGTGTGTGTGTGTGTGTGTGTGTGTGTGTGTGTGTGTGTGTGTGTGTGTGTTTGCGTGCGTGCGTGCGTGCGTGCGTGCGTGCGTGCGTGTGTAATGTATGTATGTATATATGTATGTATATATATATATATATATATATATATATATATATATATATATATATATATATATATATATATATATATATATAACACATATATGTGTGCTATATATGAAATGTCATATTCTTAATAATTAGTTAATAATATAATTATATATATATATATATATATATATATATATATATATATATATATATATATATATATATATATATACATATATATATACATATATATATATATATATATATATATATATATATATATATATATATATACATATACATATACATATACATATACATATACATATACATATACATATACATATACATATACATATATATATATATATATATATATATATATATATAATTATATTATTAACTAATTATTAAGAATATGACATTTCATATATAGCACACAGAAAAAATAAAAAGTAATACTGAAAATTATACATAATTACACACAATGAGGCACGCACGCACAGACTCGCTCACGCACAATTAGAACACAGAAATACATAATTGTAATAGCAGCGCCGCCGCACGGAGTTTCGGTGAAACTGAACGACGCCTTGTCATAGTCACCGATTTTACGGTAGCCTTGGCGCTACGCGTAGGCGCCGTAGAAGACGCGAATTTGTTTTAGTTTAATTCTTTTGTAATTTTTGATCGTTTTGAGAAAGTAAATGTAATTTTTGTTACCACGTGACATATGTATAATAGATATACGAGGAAACGTTTGGGTGCTCTAGGTGGTGGTTTTCATGGTTAGGTCAGAAAGTAAAAGATCGCCCAATTGGCGACGAGGATACCGCAGTTTATGAAGCGAATCATTGCTACATACGTTGGACATATAGACGAGTATGTCGAACGAATGGATCAATGGGCGGAAATAAATGGCGTCGGGGAAGAAAAGAAGGCTGGTATGTTGCTATCAATGGTAGGAGCAAATGCATATAGACTGTTGAAAGACATTCTTACACCAGAGAAACCGAAGGATAAGACATGCGTCAAATTAAGAGAAGCGTTGTTAAGCCATTATTCGCCCAAGCAACTAATAATCGCAGAACGATTTAAGTTCTACAAAAGGGGTCAGAAAGAATGGTATCTGTGTCTGACTACGTAATTACGCTGAAAAGGTTAAGTGCAACCTGCTATTTTGGCGAGTTTCTAAAACAAGCTTTAAGAGAGTTTCCATTAAAACAGCTGTGAATTGGCATTTCGCGCCCCACCCACCACAGCCACGCCCATCATCGGTGACTTCTGCGTCGACGCATGGTGAAAGGAAGATTTAGCAAGATGGAGAGAAAAGAATCCTTTAAGAAAGGCGAATGTTATCGTTGTGGTAATGACCATGAAGTAAAAAGTTGTCCTTACAAGAAGAGTGTGTGCCACAAGTGCAACAAAGTGGGGCATTTGGCAAGAAAATGTCAACATCAGTGAATGTCAACATCAGGGTGGTCATGTTCACCACTCTACTTCGTAACGACACCAGCCTCACTGGTTGTCTTGCATTTAATGTCATATCTGGTACACACCCAGTACTTGTTGCCATTTGGCCCAGTACACCTACACCGGAACCTGTCAGGCCTGGGGCCGAGTACATTTTCATGAGCAAAGTACGAATACATTGGTGATGGTTGAGTATGAGTACATTGGTGATGGTTGAGTACGAGTACGAGTACATTGGTGATGGTTGAGTATGAGTACGAGTACATTGGTGATGGTTGAGTACGAGTATGAGTACGAATACATTGGTGATGGTTGAGTATGAGTACATTGGTGATGGTTGAGTACGAGTACGAGTATATTGGTGATGGTTGAGCAGGAGTATGAGTACGAATACATTGGTGATGGTTGAGTATGAGTACGAGTACATTGGTGATGGTTGAGCACGAGTATGAGTACGAGTACATTGGTGATGGTTGAGTATGAGTACATTGGTGATGGTTGAGTACGAGTACGAGTACATTGGTGATGGTTGAGCACGAGTATGAGTACGAGTACATTGGTGATGGTTGAGTACGAGTACATTGGTGATGGTTGAGTACGAGTACGAGTACATTGGTGATGGTTGAGTACGAGTACATTGGTGATGGTTGAGTATGAGTACGAGTACATTGATGATGGTTGAGTACGAGTACATTGGTGATGGTTGAGTATGAGTACGAGTACATTGGTAATGGTTGAGTACGAGTACATTGGTGATGGTTGAGTACAAATACGAGTACATTGGTGATGGTTGAGTACGAGTACATTGGTGATGGTTGAGTATGAGTACGAGTACATTGGTGATGGTTGAGTACGAGTACATTGGTGATGGTTGAGTACAAATATGAGTACATTGCCAAAAGCCGAATACGAGTACGAGTACATTTCCACGAGTACATCTTGTATGATATTATAGTAACTCTGTATAGTAATAATAACGTATTTTAAAAATAAACACTGAATGAATTTATATAATTCAGGAAGAGTTGAAGAAGAGACAATGCAATGGCAGTTGATCAAATTTTTTTATGAGGAAAACTAAAAATCCTATTTATGTTTGGACCAAACTGGGGACTGCATTCCATTCAAAAGTGCGATTCGCATTCAAATACAAATGTTCAGGGTACGCATTCAAATATGGGTTAAAATATATTTAAATTGTACTCTAAATTCTAGGGTTGTGAGTACAAGACCCACACTGGGCACGGTTCGTTTTCGAAGCTTAGACAATTTCGTTTACCCTACTTTGCCTCAGTCTACTCAGCTGCAAATGAGCACAAACACTGTTTGGAAGGTACCTGCGATGGACTAGTGTCCCGTCCAGGAGAGTCAGTACAACTGCACTCTAAGTTGCTTCGCACTACAGAAACCAGGTTTAAGCACTGGCCATATAAGCCTTCATGGCTTCCTAAGGCGTAATGCCTTAGGGGGGATGACTTATATATATATATATATATATCCCCCCTAAGGCATTACGGCTTAGGAAGCCATGTATATATATATGTGTCCACCTTCTCTTTTTCAGGATGAGGCAGATGTGATGTTGTTTTGTTGCTTGGTGGAGTCTGGTGTTGGAGATTACGTTGGAGTACGCTTTCACAGTGACCACAAGACCACAACTAATGTTTGCTGAGAGGGTGGATTAGCACCTGCCAATGTCCAGGGCTCAATATCCCCTTCGTACTTTAACCACACTACAAATTGGCACCAGACAATACTGGTGCAGGTTGTCTGACTAGAGTCACCAAACTTCTTCAGAAGAAGACGTAGTTAGCAGTACTTATCACTGTCACTTGTGAGAGCAACAAAGGCATTTTATAACTAATCACTTTTATAACTGATGAATAACCCTTTCATTATGGGTTTACTGGACTTCCTGGCTTAATTAAACAAACACATGGCCTGGACTGGTAACTAGTACAACTATGGATATGAACTATGGGTTTCTGACCGGGAAAGAACCAAAAGATGCTGCCTCTTGAAGCGAAGCCTTTGTAGCTTCAATGCATTCAATATGTGCAGAAAAGTGATCCACGGTGTGAATTTGTGAAAACTCATCAATACCAAGTAAAAATGAAACCACATCTACTAAATGTAACAATAATAATTATTACAAATCAGGGGCTATTACATTGCAATTAATATAATAGAATAGAATTGATATGAGTGTTTTTAATGATCATGTATTAGAAAACATATATAACTCAGCTGAGATGCACGCAAGAACACAACATATTTTGTTAGTTTGATTCATATGCAGGTAATACAATTTGCTACCATACTTTTTTGCAATTAATGTTGCAATTTTCACAATATCATATTGAAAAAGTACTCAGATGTACTCGTAATGTACTCGTAAAATCTGAGTACATTGAACACGAGTACGAGTACTTAACCATAATTTCTACTAGTACGAGTATTTCAAAAATGTACACGAATATACGAGTACTGAGTACTTGGACCTGCTAATCTTCAGCCACAACTATTTAACCTTTTTAGAATTTTTTTTAAGTATCTACAACTTTTAAAATGTGATCAAATGAAGTAATGTCTTGGCATGTAAATATTGTATGAGCAAATCTTGTTTCAATATGCTGTTGTTCGAATCATTGATTGTTTATTCGGAGCAATCGTTACGTGCAGGCCGCTGACATTCTCGCCATTGCTTTAGGTAGAAGCTCTACGCATGCGCATATAACTACAGTCTTTTGGACACGTCACATACTGATACAAATATATTTCCAATAAAGTTACAAAACACAGTTCTGTTTTGTGCTGTTTTAAAAGTGTAAACGTTTCTACCAATACATGATTTAATAGTTAATGGAATAAAATTAATTGTTAATTTAATTGACCTGATAAATGTGTGAGGTTAATTTAATTTAATTGACCTGAAAAATGTGTGAGGTTAATTTTATTTAATTGGAGAATTTATTAGTTAATTGGTTTATTTTTAATCGAAAGAAATTGAACATCATATGGATGAAACCCTCAATACATGCCCCAAGTAAGAAGGGTGGATACCTGTTTCAGGTAAAGATTTTTGGTTTTTCTCTGCAGCAATATATTTGCCACATTACGATTATTATATCACATAAGTCATACCTGTGTTTCAGAATTAGTCTTAACTTACTGATGAGGGACTTTAATATTTGAACATGTTCTGTTTAACTTTGAATTGCCAATGCAATTTTGCACTGTGGTCTTTCTTACCCCTAAATGACCGCTTTGTTGTGACAGACATACATCACCAGCAATATCACGACTACTGTATACATGTTATGGTACAGGACAGGATGTATTTCCTGTGTTGTGTCATCGAATGTGTTGGGTCTCTCAGCGACATAAACAATCTCCTATCTTGCCTTCCAATTTGTAGCTGAAGCAGATCACCTGGCTTGTCGTCTTGGAACACTTCGCACAGCAGTCTAGTGTCAGATTCTTGTGTTCTTGTTTGTCATTACAGGCCTGTTCTGTTTGTTCTTGTATGGATGTGTTCATATACCGTTGTCGACAACAATTCATTTGCGATTCCCTATGATGAAACATATTTGAATAAACGCTAAGATATGTGATTACCTTTGTTGTATATTGGTGGTCGTTACTAAATTTTGAAAACCTCAACACAAAAGTTACGAACTGGGCGGGAAGCACACTTTTAATAATCCAGCAAAACAGTGTTACATGACATAGCATTATAGCGACACCGGTGCAACGGTTCTTTACTTGACATAATGGTGGTGGCAGCACCTTACGGTATAAACCAATATGTAACACTCATTCCTCTTCAGCTTTAATGTCAACCGCCAATATAAGGTCCAATCACCCTGCAAGATTACATATACAGGTGACATTACATATCCAGAGTGTCTCGTTTCTTGGTACGCCTTTCTGAGCGACGTATCACCGCGGGAGTACACTGTGGTGTTGATGAAACCACAGTCTTGCTTTGCTGTTCCATGACAGATGGATTTGGTTCTTTCTGAGTATTTTGAGGAACCGACACTGATTGACACACACTCTCATCACTCACAGGTGATGGAACACTGACTGGTTCCAACTCATTCGGAATCATCGGCACTGTATTTTCAGATACAGACCGATAAGAATCACTTTCGGCAGTTAGCCTCAAGTGATCTGCGTGCACATAGCGACCCTGCACACGGACTTGCACAAGGTAAGTCAGCGGTCACAACCACCTTATGATCTTACCCGGGATCCACTTTTCTTGACCACCTCGATGGTCACGCACATGAACTGGGTCTCCTTTGACCAGTTCGCGCAGCTTGACACCACTGCGATCATGTTGCCACTTCTGTTACTGCTGTTTCTCCTCCATGTCCTTAGCCATGTGAGAAGCGATATCGCAACAAGAAGTTCGCAAGCCAATGTTCTTTCAAAATGTGGATTCCTGCAGAGTGTTTTTGAAGACCCGTCTGGACACAACGTTCTGCAGCACCGTTTGATGCTGGATGAGGCGGAGTAACTCACGTATGCTTGATTCCGTTCACCTCCATGAATGTCTTGAATTCATGCGCCGTGAACTGAGACGCATTGTCGGATACAACCTCCTCCGGAAGACCATGAGAAGCAAACGACCCCCTTACAACATCAATATTCGAATGGCTGTCAACAATGATCAGGTAGTTCACACCGTCCTTTTCTGCAAAGTCAATGTGGATTCTCTGCAGTGGGGCCAAAGCTGGTTGATTCTTCACTGACTAACATACAGCACATTTCTGCACCATACTCTCGATAGCAGCATCCATTCAAATCAACCAATGCCTGATGCTTTGTGCGTGTGCGTGTGCGTGTGCGTGTGCGTGTGCGTGTGCGTGTGCGTGTGCGTGTGTGTTATGAATGTGTGGAGGCCATATAGCCAGCCACCACAACAAAGAGAGTAATTGGCTTGCTAACCCTGCATTGTTTCAGTGAGCAGATATTTTCTGAAACCATAACATTTTCTGCTTACAAGTCTTCATGTTGTTTGAATAACAGCTTAGCGACTGTCTGTACATTGTCTACTGCTCTCTGGTTGTTGCCAACTGACCACACATGAGGTGATTTGGTAACACATTTATTGTTAAAATAAGATTATGTTTCAAACAAATCAGTGAGTTGTAAAATATATAACATATTATTAGATTTGAATCCCCTCTGAAAAGTGTGAATCCCCCAATAAGTTGAAGATAATATTGTAATGTTTTAATAAATGTGAACCCTCTTTTTTAAATGTGAAACAGCTTCTCAAAAGCGTGAACCCCTCCCCCAATATTATTTAATATTTTTCATAAATGTAAACTCCCTTTCCAAACAGTAACCCCCTTCTCAAAAACGTGAATCCAATAACATGATATGTTAACCCAATAACATGATATACTATTATTTTCATAAAAGTAAACAAATATAAATGACAGCACTGAATCGATATGCCCGATTCAACGATCGTTATTTTCGCTGGAACGAGCTCTTGTATTAAATAACAATCCCGTGTGTTAAAGCAAACCATTAATTCGTAGGTCTGAATTCGCAATATTTAACGAACTGCGGAACGTTTGAAGATCTCTGTCTTCCGTTGCTGGGTGCATGGTCACCTGCTGACGTGGACACTACGTAATTATATATTATTACGATGTACTCGTAATGATGTATATTATAATGGATTATCCCACCAATTATCGTTGTATGAGAATAGTAATTTGAAAATGTCAGGAAATCCTTTGAATTTACGTAGAATAAACGTAATGACAAGGTGCCAAACATGTTCTGGAAACGGTGCTACAATGGTAGAAAGGTTGTAGGATATCGTTACGTTGTTGCTACGTACTGGCACAACGTAGATAGAATACGTGGATACGACGTAATATCGTTACGTTGTCGTTACATATTGGCACAACATAATACATAATACGTGGACACAAGGTAATATCGTTACATTGTTGCTACTTGCTAGCACAATGTAGATAGAATACGTGAACATAACGTAATGTTATGTATATATATATATATATATATATATATATATATATATATATTGCATTTCATCTGCCCCTGTTGTCTTTCATAAGCGATCTTGGTGAACGTTGCCTTTGTCAGAATATTCTACAAACCACTGCTGATAACAGTGTCACGCCTTTGTGAGATCAATGAAAGCAGCAAAGAGGCTCATGTTTGTTATCTGCAATTATCTTGGATATGTCGCACAGCACACACCACGTCTGTTTTGTTTTCATATGATTTTGTTAAATGTGAAGCTAAGGGTAAATACAAATATGATAACGCAAACAGAAAACTAACTCTTATATAATTTGATTTGAGACGGCACCAATACTCAATTTTGGATAAATCTTAGCCATGCTTAAATATCAGGTTATTTTACTTAATGTATTAAGGACTTAAACTTTAAATCACTCTGCTAATCGCGAGAAGGATACAGGTAGAATAGCTGTAATTAATTTTGTACTGGTTCGTTTGCGGTCCTACGGATTTCTGTTACCAGTTTAACAGGTGAACGTGCGGGTACCACTCATATCAGGGTTGGTTTTAGTCTCGCTTATCCGACTCTCGCTCGGCTTCGTGAATGCGCCGAGAAAAGAGTCTGGCTGCAGATGCATGTTTTTACTGTTACCGTCGTCAGATGGCGTGAGAAACACCATGTGCTGGCCGAGATGCTTGTCGTGTAACATATTAAGGATACAAATCAAATCAGTCAAATCAAATCAAAAAATACGAGGGATAATTGTGTATATGAGGGGTTTCCGTACCCTGTACTAAGTACTCCCATTACATCACGCCCATCAGCAATGTTTTGGATGCATGCAAACGGTTCTTTCAATGCAAACTCTAAATGTAACGAGTCTTGCTCTGTAGATAGCATAGGCCCATAGCCAGGGAGGTTCATGGGGTTCACGTGAACCCTCCTTTTTGTGAACCACCATTTTCCAAAAATATGAATCCCCTTTTTAAAAATGTGAACCCCTTATCGTGAACAAAAAAGCGTGAACCTCCGATAATATGAAAATAATAATTTTATTTTCATAGTATTGATGGCTTCGTGCATTTTAGGAGGGGGGTCACGTTGTAGAGAGGTTCACATTATTCTATAAAGAGGGCGTTCACATTTATGAAAATAATATTATCTACATATTATTGAGGTGTTCATGCTTTTGATAAGGGGATTCACATTTTTGTCAAACAGGGTTCACTTTTATGAAAATAGTATTATCTTCACGTTGTTGGGGGGTTTACGCTTTTGAGACGCGGTTTCACATTTTTGAAAAATGAGGGTACATTTATTAAAACATTGTAATATTATCTTCACATTTGGGGGGTTCACACTTTTCGGAAGGGAGTTCAAATAACATATTATATATTATACAACCCTCTGATTTGTTTGAAACAGAAACTTATTCTAACTATAAATGTGCTACCAAGTCGCCTTACATATGGTCAGTTGGTAGCAGCCAGAGAGCAGTAGACCATGTACAGACAGTCGCTAAGCCGTTATTCAAACAACATGAAGACTTGTAAGCAGAAAATGTTATGGTTTCAGAAAATATCTGCTCACTGAAACAATGCAGGGTTAGCAAGCCAGTTACTCTCTTTGTTGTGGTGGCATGCTACATGGCTTCCACATATTCATAACACACACACACGCACGCAGGCACGCACGCACTCAACGCACGCACGCACGCACGCACGCGCCCACACACACACACACACACACACACACACACACACACACACACACACACACACACACACACACACAAAGTATCAGGCATAGGTTAATTTCAATTGTTAATTTAATTAACTCAATTCAATTTCATTTAATTAATTAACTTTCCAAAAAGGGGTCAATTTAATTTAATTGACAAATTCCCAATTAACTCTCAATTAAGTGCTCATTTAACAGTTGAGTTTACTGGATAGTTCACAGCCATGTTATCCAGATGTTTTCAGAAGGCCTGTAATCACTATTGCAGTCATTAATGACATATTAGGTTCAGGCATGTGTGAATGGGAGGGAGCTAGGTCATGACAGAGCACAAATGCATTGTACCAACTGGGGTGGGCTGGTACTTCAGGCATCTGTGAATTTGAAGGAAGGCCTAGAATGTCCTTTGGTAGGGTAATAAGTTGATGGCTAACCGTAGCTTCAGCAAATCTCTGTTTAAAGTACACATTTGCGGATGACAACTTGCAGCCAACTGGGCCTATGGGGCCATTAGACCTATGCATCTATAATTTATTCGTGTGTACATTATAAGTTTATATAACCGTTAATGGGGAGATGTAGAGAAAGGTAATATAGCTTCAATTTGGGATCTTTTTACAGTGCCAACTTAAATCAAAAGTATACCAATTATAGCGATGCATAACAAATAACGTATACATATTTAAATGCTAATGTGTACAGGGGAAACATAATGAGTTAGTATAAAACACTGCATATATAACAACTTGGTGCATAGAAATTATGTATGTAGTTGCCCGGTTTTATTAATTTCTTAATTAAATAGGAGGAAACCCCACACCTGCAAATCTTCAACCACAACTTTTCAACCTTTCAGATTTTTTTATAAGTATCTACAACTTTTAAAAAGTGACCAAATGCCCCATGAAGTAACGTTTTGGCATGTATTATTGCATGAGTAAATCTCTTTCCAATAAAGTTACAAAGCACATGTATGTTATAAGTCTTGTGCTTTTAGAACTGTTTTAAAAGTGTAAGCATTTTTACCAACACATGGTTTAATAATTAACTGAATAACATTAATTGTTAATTTAATTGACCTGAGAAATGTGTGAGGTTAATTTAATTTAATTGGAGAATTCATGAGTTAATTGTAATTTAATTAATTAAGTTTTCAAGTTAATTGTAAAGCATAGTGCAGACGAAGGTGTGTGTATACAGCAAGACATTAGACCAAACTTGCACAATGATATGTTGCTCATTCACAGCTCAGGTAGCATTATGTGCCCCTCAATCTCCCTCTTACTCAGGCACAAAAGCTCATAATTTATGGGAATGATCGCACTCAACATTTGACTGCGGTTATCTGACATCAATTTAGACTTTGACATGTGACTGTGCTTTTCGTAAATTTTGACATATCATAATGTTTGACCTCGATATGTGACTGCTTTTTATAATGCACAATATTCATGAAATATTTTCTAAATTGATGTTTAATATATAATTCAACCAGGAAGTGCGCGTGCGCGTGCTTATTTTATGAAGCAATTGTCTTATTTTATGAAGCAATTGAATATGTAGACAGTGCTTTGTGCACAGTACTTGCGACACCCTCTGTGGAAAATATGACCCCCACGTGAATTTGTAACGCCCCCTGGAGTTTGTTTGGGAAAATACGGGTTCGAGAGCGGGTTAGTAGGCCTGGAGGGGGGGGGGGGTGATCTCAATAATGTTGTTTAGAATTTTGTAGAAGGTTGTGGCTTGTTTGATAATGCGCCTTCGTTCGAGGGTTGGCCATCCAAGGGCAGTAATTAGATCTGCTGGATTTGTGTTCCGTCTGTAATCATTTTTAACAAATCTGGCAGCAGAGTGTTGCACTCTTTCAAGGCTTTTAACTTGTGAAAAGGTGTCGGGATTCCATATGGGTGTAGAGTACTCAAGTTTTGGCCGGATTAGCATGTTGTAGGCTGTTTATTTAACTTCGGGTTTACATGGGCCAAGAGTTCGTTTAATCATGCCTAAACATTTCGAAGATTTTGAAGTTATGTCAGTGACGTGATTTGTCCAGGTTAATTTGGAATCCAATTTTACTCCGAGGTATGAGTGGCTGGATACGGTGGATAATGGCTGGCCAGAAAGCGAGTACTTGTGTGTGCTGGGTTTAGTTTTGTTTGTTATTGGAAGGTGGACACATTTAGATACATTAAATTCCATTTGCCATTTGTCTGACCATGTTTGGAGTTGGCTTAGGTCAGTTTGGAGAATTTCGTGGTCGGTTTTGGAAGAATTTTTACGATATATAATACTATCATCTGCAAAAAGGCGCATAGAAGATTTGATGTTCCCATTTATGTCATTTATGTAGAGTAAGAAGAGGACAGGTCCTAGAACTGAACCCTGTGGGACACCAGATGTGACATCTGTGATGTCCGACAGGGCACCGTTAACTGAGACTCTCTGTTTGCGGTTGGATAGAAAAGATTTGATCCAATTTTGAGTGTTTCCAGTGATTCCGTAGTGGACAATGCTATCGCAGTGGACAATGCCATCGCAGTGGACAATGCCATTCTACTCGAGAGGGCGGGGGTACACAACAGAACATTCATTGGCAAAAATTAAAAATACAGTAGTAATTTCCAAAATAATGCTTGAATGCGCTCGCATCATAAAACGTTTCGCAAGATTAATTGGCATCATTATTGAGGTATGAATTCGTATTAGTAGCGCCACACGGTGGACTACGTACCAGCCAACGCCCACGCTAGGCGGCGCGCCGATGTCTAAAACAGAATTTCCGTATCCGGTGACAAAGGAAGAAGTCGTTGGTTCTGTTTTGCAGAAGTTATTGCGTTTTTCATTATGAAATGGCAGTGCAGTTAAGACGCTTCTGTCAATTAAAATAACAAAATATAAGACATCAATAAGGTTAACATTTGTTGAGCAGCATCATGTTTAAAGGAGGTTCGGGTCAGACCTCCCGGCACTGCGATGACAGCGTCCATGTCCGCGAAGAAGCGGGGTCCTCTGCCTGGGGACCTTGTCAATGGAAATGCGAGGCTGAAGATAGCCGCAAATCCAAGAAGCCATTCATGTGTGGCGTCTGTGAAGGTTCATAAAATAATTATTAGTAAAATTGGTGATGTTATCCTTTTTGACATAAATGGCCGTCTTTCGGTTTTGATGCCAAACGTAGATATTACTAGGCAATTGTTATATAATATAACAGGGTACCCTCTGTAACAGAGAGTGCCACTAAAAATCTGACTGTTTAGTCACAACAGATGCTGTGCAAAACACTGATGTCACTTATGACTACTTTACCTATCGAGAAAGTTATGCTTTTAGTTAACATGTGTATCACTTGATAGTAAGTCTGAATCCAAGTTTTTGCAGAGTACTGCATTGGTAACCTTTTGCTCTGTTTGTTTATAACTTCAGAATGCTAGCCTGCTGTTATCATGTTTATCCAGTGTTTTGTGTTGCAGAGTTCTCAGTTGTTTGTTGTAGGTTTCTATGGGACACCATGGACCACAAAACAGAGGAATGAATTATTTAAGCGGCAAGTGATGTTAATCACTTAATGTTACTAATGTGTGTTGAATTGCTCTTGTATAAGCTGAACATGTATATTAAATAAGACAGCTCAACATGAAGTATCACTTGTACTTACATGTACAGTGTTTTTAGTGCATTTCATGCAGAAAAGATTCCGGTATGAAATCCTGCTTTGCATGTGTGTTCTTTCTTATTGCTCCCTTTACAAAGGGGTGGAGCTGGTTCGTGTACTGCTGCACTGTCCCAGCTATTATCACTTTCCACTTCTCCCTAGTAGCAGCTTCTCCCTCCACTTGTCATCCTCCTCTGCCTTTCTTGCATCCCTCTTTATGCAGCCCTCCCATCTTAGTTGCAGTGTTTTCCTGCGGCCTTGGTGTTTCATTGCCTCTGCTTTCTTTGGTAGTTGGCCCTCCATCCACACCAATTGACCTGCCAACATCATCCGGCTTCTTACTGTTCCTCTGTGTGAGATTTATATGTAATATTTACAGACTAGAAATTTGTTTAAGTGAAATTTGTAATTTTTTCAAACTTACAAAAAATCTTTCACTTTGATTTGTGAAATTTTTGCTCTACATCTTGTGTATGGCTTTGTAGTTCATCGTTAGAGAACAGTGTACAAGTATGAGTGTTCATTCTTCCAAAGTATTTCTGAAAATGTAGCTTGATGGTCTCAATAATGGAAACTGAAACAAGAGAGAAAACTGCACCGGGCGGTAGGAGAGAAGCAGTACAGGCAACTGGACTTATGAAGGATGGGGACCAAACCCCGCAAGGATAATGTTATCACACATCTAAAAATGTTTGTGTTGTACTTCAAACATCCAATGTGAATAAGTGGTTATTAGCCACACTGTTTGAAACAAATGTTGTAATGTTTATACATGCAAGTTATGCCAGCAGTTTTGAATTTTTTTTTATTGGTGATTTGTTTTCCTCTGTCCAATCAGGATGCAGAAGATGAAGATGAACACGTACCTGTATGCACCAAAAGATGACTACAAACACCGCATTTACTGGCGCCACCTGTACTCATCTGAGGAAGCAGGTTGGTTTTCAGCTCCAGAAATTTATGATTGCGGTCGGGTCATTCCATCTGATATCAACAAGGGGTTTCAACTCGTGGGACTCTGATTTTTATGAAAACAATTCTAAAAATACCTTTACGTATATAATGATCACATACCAAATCTTAGTCCTCAACTAAAAGCTTTTTTGAGTTCACGGCCCCTTAAAGATAAGGTGCCATGCACGTTTTTGGCACTCACGAATCAGTCTGTGTTTTGTTGACGTTTTGTGAGGATCATTACTCACCTCTGGATAGAGGTATAATTTGAGTTACAGACATTTCAAAACAGAGATTGTGTCTTCCATTATTTGAATTTAGGGGTATTGGTTGTCAACCAGTGCCCGCATAAGTGATCAGAAGAACTCCATATTCACAACATTTAGGTAGAGATGTATTTCTAATAGCAAGCATGAATTGATCAGATCAGCTATAAATGTATGGCTGTGGTCTAAAGACGGGGTCCTTGAGAAAAAAGCTAAAAAAAATACCCCATTGTAGGAGGGGTCTTGTCTTGTCTTGTAATATTACTGGCCAACACTCCTATGGAGTCAAACTGTCAGGGTTGGGTGCGCATGCTATTTAGTCATGTTTGTTTGGGACTAAGTGTGTGAGTGCTTGCTTAAATTGATGTGGTTCTGTGATGTTGGCTGTTGCATCTGGTAATTAATTCCAATCTTTTATTGTTCGGGGAAAATAAGAAAATTTGTAACAGTTCTTGCTTGCGTGTATGGTGTTGAAGGCTTTGCTATTTAGATGCTGTGAGTGGCGCTTGATGGGTTGGAGGAGGTTTGCGACAGGCAATGATAGGTGACCATGTGGAATAATACCCAGTGAATTGAAATTTTTACCCAAGATACATATATATATCTTATCTACATATTTTAAAAATATTAGCTGAAAACCATAACTATGTCATATGATTTTTTTTAGTTACTGGCACCCAAAATTCCACATGTTATTTTGACCTGTTTTCAGGTGCCTCTTAATAAGTTTACAAGCTACATATCTGACATTTTTTAATACGTAGTCATATTAGTATATTCTATCTATCCAAAATTGAAGAAAGGGAGAAATACAATAGGTATACAGTGTGCAAAAAATGAAAAAAAAATTATTTAAAACACATTCCAAAAATGCTTTCAGTAGCCTGTATTTCATTGTCGTTGTATAGTACAATGTCCAAATTGCTACCATTTGTTGTCTGGGACACTGGTAATAACATATTAGTTCAGTAGGTATCTACTTACTATACTTTCAGAATAATTCAGCCTTAAACTTTTCTGTATTTTTTTCGATTTTCAGCACCCAAAATGAGAATGTGTGCTATGATCACCATTAAAATTTTTTGCATTGTGCATAGTCCTTTATTAGGTAAACATTATGTTAATATTTCAGGATAGTGTTCTGTCTTGTTTAGTTCATATTGAAGCTGAAAGTCACTGTTCTGCCTAATGATGTTTTCCCCAAATCAGCTAAAAATATCCAAAATAAAGGTGGCAGAACACCATCCTGAAATTTTGATATGTAATTTGCTTAATGCATGGTGCAAATATGGTTATCATAAGACTTGTCCCACATTCTTATCTTCAAGGCTGAAATTTTTAAAATATGGAAAAGTTGTAGTTTAAGACTGAATTATCCTGAAAGTATACCCAATAACCAATGTACTATCATTCTTGAATGTACCCTATCATTCTTGAATTTTGTCTAAATAATTAATACGTCTACATATCAATTTTCTCAAGTTAGAGGCACCTGAAATGGGTGCAGTATTGGATGCCATTAACTAAAAAAATCTTTTGACATAGAAGTGGTTATGGTTTGAAGCTAAAATTTGGTACATGCAAGGTTAGAAATTAACAGTGGTCCAGTGGCCCGAGTCTACCAAAAATGCAGTCGGACCACACAAACCACCCATGTATGGTGGTCCGGTGGGCCACTGGAAATTTTCAGTAATTTTTTAGACCTTGTTCACCCGTGAGCCAGTGCCAAAAGCACCCGACTGTCTTTATATTGGCTAATAAAACACAGGAGATACTCTATATGACTAGACACCGACCAACGCACTTGCGCCACTGACTTGCCACCATCAGTCATGACATGGACAACGTGTTCATGGATAAAAACTGAATGTTGAAATATTGCTTGATCTCGCGTTTGACATATGGGGACAGCTTGCCTTGTTACCCTAAGCGAGGCTCTGTGGGGAGAATGCGGCTATTTTTTTGTGATTTAAACATACGACACATTTCGCTGCATTGGATGAACATGTACGCAACTATTCATATTAGTCACCACAGGAAAGATATCGATAAACACGCCCAGAAATGTTTACGCCAACGTATATGCGCCAAAATCAAATCAATAGAGTTAAGACTAGTTTTGTGCTGCCATCTAGTTGATAGTGGTGGATGTGAAAGTGTTTGGCTGCAAAACGCGATATATATATGCCATGATAATGACTGATTAAATAACGTGTTTTCTTTCTATCTATTGATTAACTATGTGCAATAGAACACATGATTTATATAGAACACACAAATTGTTAATTCTTTGCGTCTTGCCATACAGTGTCAGCGTGGGTTCCAAACTCCCATAAGCATAGGAATTATGTGGTAGCGACTTTTTTGCAATATGTCGTTTCATGTTTTGCAGTCAATCAATGAAATAATTCTTATAGATTTAGACTATTGATCTCCTAGGCAGTTTTCTTCACATTTTTTTAACATAGTGTATTATGTTGAACATAGCAAAAATTGCCACTGCCAATTTTAAATTGAACTCGTGTGATGTGAGTTTTTTAATTCTGTGATAATTTTTATATCAGTGAGATTGTCTTTACTTATACAATATGTCAAATCTGTCAAATAACGTGTTTTTGCATTATTCTGTTGTCCAAGTTTCATGTAACAAAGTTACCTTCAATTCACTAAATCTGGTACGGATCACCAGAAATTTGGCAGGACCACCAGATTTACAGAGCTGGTGGTCCTGTGGTCCACTGCCCAGAAAAGTTAATTTCTACCCCTGACATATGTAGATAAGATATATATATATATATATCTTGGGTAAAATTTTCAATTCACTGGGCATTATCCCACATGGTCATCTGACCCCTCCTATTTTTTCTCACGGGCCCATCTTTAGACCACAGTCGTACATTTATAGCTTATCTCATTGATTCATGCTTGCTATTAGAATTACACGTATACCTAAATGTTATGAATATCTGTAATATGGAGTTCTTGTGATCACTTATGTGGGCACTGGCTGACCCCCAAATCTTTTAGGGGCCATAAACCAAAAACCACTTGGAGTTGAAGGATAATATTTGGTATGTGATCAATAGGCCTAGTAAAAAAGAAACTAGTTTCTTGTCCTTTTTTGCCTCCGCCTCCTTTTTTATTATTTACTGTTAAAAAAAGATTATTTAAAAAAGTATTTCCGGTTCTGTGAAGAAATCTTGCTCTCCGAAGTACTCTTTCAGTTCACTATTTGTGCATCATGGCAAGTTTTAGGGATGTATGTGCATTCTTCAGAGTCTAAAATAAGAACGATGACCCCTTGCTTTAGATAGTCTGTATGCAGACTAGTTTACATAATACCAGTCTCAATCAGTATAAATGCCATTCAGTTGTATTCATGTGATACAAACTAATGAAACGGTGGCCGAACCTACGTGTGCCTTTCAATAAATACATTCAACACTGTGTTTGCTTCTTGTTTGTTTCTAGGCAGTTTAAGTAGTAACACACACATGCCATATTCCATTGACATAAATGTTTGCTTCTTGTTTGTTTCTAGGCAGTTTAAGTAGTAACACACACATGCCATATTCCATTGACATAAATGTTTCTTTCTATTCATCTGCCATTCTGCTAAAAAGTACTTTTTTGCTAATTTGCAAATGGAATGGGCAGGCTTTATAGCCATAAAGATCAATGGCATGATAAAAAAAACTTCAGCTTTTCTTTAAATCAACCACAGTGAGCATCTAAGGGCCTCCCTCTTCCTTTTTTAAAAAGTCCGTACAAGAAACTAGTTTCTTTTTTATTAGGCCTTACATGAAGATATTTTTATACTTTTTTCATCCAAATCTGAGACTCTCGAGTTGGGACCTCTCTGAAACTCTGAAAATGTGTTGATTTCAGATGGAATGACTTATTGTTGCACTATCTAAGCTTCAAAATGTAATAAAAAATACAAAAACAATTAAGGAAATTTTTTTTTAATGTGGCTCGGATTAAGTTTTGGCTCTGTTGTGACCACCTTCTTCAAGTTGAGACCTTCACAGTCAGGCTTGACATTATATAACATCATATTT
Source organism: Lamellibrachia columna (assembly GCA_963662155.1). Classification (NCBI taxonomy): domain Eukaryota; kingdom Metazoa; phylum Annelida; class Polychaeta; order Sabellida; family Siboglinidae; genus Lamellibrachia; species Lamellibrachia columna. The sequence goes on from OY759264.1 coordinate 56,598,711, forward strand.
ATACATTATATATTTGTTGTTTAATTTAGCTCTTCTATGGCATGGAGTCATTGTTACCTTAGTTACTGACAAGGAGTGGACATGTGACATTCACAATACAATCATTTACGATGTTTGTTTACTTTAAAGGTTACTGAATGAGCTCATCCATGACTGCACATTAATAGTCAATGATATAAACTGCTTTATCACAGTTCATTTTGTTAACTAACTAATAAAAATTTTTTTTTTATTCTCATAAATAAGCAACGAATCATGTTGTGTGAATTATGAACAGGATTATACTAAATTGGAATGTTTTTTGTCCACTTATAAAATAAATTTTTATTGGTTCCTGTGATTTTTTTTCAATCGCTTACGATACCAAACTAGTAATAGCATTTGCAATGTTGCCCCAATATTTCTAAGTATATTTCACATTTCAAGGTTTTGTTGATTTCACAGTGTTCCATGGAACAATAAGCCGGAACATGTTATGTCATATCAGTGCAGTCCATGTCCATCATACATTGTTTCTGGGAGTTCAGGATAAAGAGGATGGCAATAACTTCACTGCTAAGCTTGTGTCGATTGTTTTAAAATATGCCATCCACTTGAGGCAGCTGATGTATTTTCATCAGTGAGTAATGAGTTGTGTCACTTTGTTGACAGATGACCTGCGACTGCTGATTGAAGAAGGGCGCAAGTGTGGCATTACCTTTGTCTATGCCATATCTCCCGGCCTTGACATCACATACTCGGACAAACACAACCTTGATGTGCTTAAGAAGAAACTGCAGCAGGTATGTTTTCGTGATGTACAAACAAAAGCCACCCTGCCTATGCAAAAACTCCCACCCCCATCATATTGGTAACTAGGACAAAATCACCCTCTTCACTTAAGTAATAATCTTTATTTGCACTTGTCAATAGTTAGTTACATATCTATGAATTTGTGGCAGTGTCACCCCATTTGGATGAGCAGTTTTGTCAGACAAACAGTGGTGTCTAAATATGGGTATCAGCAGGACAAATTGACAAACGGTGGTGTCTAAATATGGGTATCAGCAGGACAAACAGACAAACAGTGGTGTCTAAATATGGGTATCAGCAGGACAAAAGACAAACAGTGGTGTCTAAATATGGGTGTCAGAAGGACAAAGAGACAAACAGTGGTGTCTAAATATGGGTATCAGCAGGACAAAAGACAAACAGTGGTGTCTAAATATGGGTGTCAGAAGGACAAAGAGACAAACAGTGGTGTCTAAATATGGGTATCAGCAGGACAAAAGACAAACAGTGGTGTCTAAATATGGGTATCAGCAGGACAAAAGACAAACAGTGGTGTCTAAATATGGGTGTCAGCGGGACAAAAGACAAACAGTGGTGTCTAAATATGGGTATCAGCAGAACTCACCGCTGGGAGCACTTCTACCAAATACGGTTCTCCTTCTTAACCTTTTTTGTGGTGTAAATATACCTATCACAGCACAACTTATTTCCATGATAAAAATATAAGCATAAAAATGTGTGTGTGAAAAGAAGGTTTGTACCCTCAGGGGTAGTTTGTCTGTTGTTTCTCCAACTCCAACTTGCTTATGTTTGGACATATCTAGAGTCAGCACTATGTAAAAATTCTGGTTTAACCACAAAAAAATTTATAATGAATAGTTATGAAAATATTTAAGAAAGGTAGAAGAACGGCAGGTCATATAATTAGTAAAAGAACAGTGAAGGCTTACTAGGCTGGATATATGAAAGTACTAATTTTCACATTGGACAAATTTAATGTAACGGGTTGTTTATTGATTCTGTAAATGCAAAATTTTTAAAGTCATGATTTTTTAGATTTAAAAAAATCTTATTCTTTTTTAATTGGATTTTTTTATGTATTTGATTTGCTTGATTTTTTTTAAATCTGGTATATAGACATTTATATATAGATGTTTATATTTTTATTATATTTTTCAAACATGTTCTATTCAAATGATTTGGGTACATGGTCTTAACAGAGGGTACATGATTTTTGCTTATATAAAGACATTAGACAATGTCCACAAGGCCTCACTCCCTGTAGTTGCATAATCTGTCTTGGAAAGGAAAGCATACTTGTGTATGTGGCTATAGCTGTGACAATTATTGTTTGCTGAGAGGGTGGATTAACACCTGTCCAGGGCTCTGTGTACTTTAAGGGTCTCTAACCAGAATACAAACTGGTACAATATTAGACAATTGTAGCCCTCACTTGAGTCAACATAATGAATAGGTAATAACTAGCACAAGCTCTAAGTGGACTTTAACTCAGGGCTTCTGACTTGAAAAGATACTTCCTCTTGAAGACAAGTTTGTGTGGCTTCGCTGCATTCAGAAAGGGAATAGCTCAAACATACACAATGTCATAAAATATTTGACTGTCAGGCTTTCTGGTGACACTACAACTACACATTGTGCTTTTGTATTAAAAAACACACAAAACTTTGTTGATCTCGATGCTTGTAAACAATTATTTGTATAAAATTGTTTGAAGTGGTTTAAATCATGATGTAAATCAAATAACCCTGATGCCAGCAGTGTTTATATAAAGACATCTAATAAGGACAGGCCACATGTAATTAAAAGAAAACTTGGACTTGATAACCCAACGTCTTCCTTGTATAGTCGCTGTACATGTGGGTTTTTACTTCGGGTAGCAGTTGTGTTAAATCTTGTTTAATCTTGATATTTTAATTATAATTAAAGAAGTGGTTTTCATGTATCTGGCATCTGAAAATGTTTCTCACAGTGCAATTTAGATTTATAGACAGTAAGACATTGTTTTAATTATATGTATGTCCACTTTATATTATAAGAAATTTTACAAATCTGAAGTACAGCTAAATGCTGTCATGGTGGACTGGAACATGTCGTGATGATAACAAACCAGTAACTTGTATTGTATCTTCCTTGTGTTCATATTGATAATGCTGATGTTTTGGTCTTTAGTTATGTTAGCACGGTAACATCACATGCTATTTTCTGTTGTCAGATAAAAGACTGTGGGTGTACATCCTTTGCCCTGCTGTTTGACGACATTGACCCAGATCTAAGTGAAGAAGATGAAAATTGCTTCTGCTCTGTCGCATATGCTCAAACACACGTCACCAACGAGGTGTATAAGTTCCTTGGAAATCCTGATGTCTTTCTCTTCTGCCCCACAGGTTAGTGCCTTCCCAGTTCTGTCTTCAGCAATTTTCGAACTTGATACAGGGTCCTGTTTCATTGTGGTTACAGTATATTCTCTATATGGTAAAGTTGCCTGTAAATGTGACTAAGATAACAACACTCTTAATGTCGTTGAAATGGAGGCACAACTAAAATAAATAATTATCTGTATACCATTTCTTGTCATTGTTGTATAAAGTGGATGCAGCAATAACTGTTGTGTGATGGGCGTGTTTTGCAAGAGTACCTCTGTGTAAAAGTTATATTGCCACCTGATTAGTGGATGTATTGTGTGGTGTACTGCCCTGTATTTGTAATGTTGTCTTTGTTGGTGGGTGTACTGTAGAGTACTACTCTGTATTTGTAATGTTGTCTTTTTGTTGGTGGGTGTACTGCACAGTGACTGATGTGAGTATTCACGGGTTGGCATATTGCAGAGTATTGTGCATCGCGGGCAGTGCCCAGTCTTGGCAGATCTACATATCTGAAAACACTTGGCTCAAAGTTAATTCAAGGGATTGACATTTTGTGGACTGGTAGGTATTTATACTCAATCTATCACAGTCTGGATTAGTATTATGCAATGTGTACTGAGTTCACAAGAACAGTGTGTGCTGAGTTCACAAGAACAGTGTGTCTGAACTGTCTTTGGCTAAGGCTAAGAATGATGGCATTGTGTTGTTGTGCAAGGTAAAGGTAGACATGTTATTTTAATAATTAACATATATAACAAGATAGTTTTGCTGCATATCCTGTGTGCAGCTGCAACACCTGTGAATATGTTAATTTTTGTAGTTTTAATGTGTATTCTCTGCACGAATTGTGTAAGTGTGCGTGACCTTCCAAGTGTACTTGGGGCATGCCTATACCTCCATTGGTGATCATAATCACAGACAGCTTTTTTAATGCCTCTCATAGGGGCAAATTGCCCGTATGAGAGACCAGCTCTACCCATATGAGATTTTTATGAATCTTAAATTTTAATATATAATAATAAAATTAAACGAAGAAAAGAACAACTTCATTTACTAATCATAATTAGTTTTAAAGCTTTCTCAGGCACTGTGGCCAAAAATGCCCAAACCCGTATTTATGCATAGCAGCCTGTCTGCCAGCTGACTGTTGCTTTTCAATGCTGTTATTTATAACCCAATCGGGTTCATATCTCGAACAGAACGATATATGATAATGAGGCAACCACGTGACATCGCCATTTTGGCATAGTAATTTTTTGTCCCACCCTGTTGCTAATCGTAGCATCGTCTGTTGTCCTTTTCTTTGTTTATTTCAGTTGTATTAGCTAGTACAATACCATTGCTGAACAAATCGTTTGTGAAAGTGTTAGGAATTTAGTTTCATGATTTGAAAATCAAACAGTCGTAAAGTTGCAATTTAAACAGCATGTTTCATTCACAAATAATTCAGCGGTTATCAGGATCCTTATTTTACTGCAAGCAATGAGTGACATAAAACACAATTGACAACCATCTTAAGGTAAACCAGTTGTGAAAAAATGTTGCCTGTATGAAATGTCGCACTGCCCAGTGTCCATATGAGCTGAACCTTAGAAAACCCTGATCACAGACCATGTGCACTGATATGGTCATTATGTGCAAATTTGTGTGTCTGGCTGTATATCTCGCATTTATCTCGAAAATTAACCACCCTGAATATTGGATGATTTAGCAGATGAACAATCATGCGAATATTTGTTCTTGTATGTAACTGATTTGGTGTTCTTATGAGTAATGTTCAACTTGTTCCCAGGGCCAAAGGTCGTGTCTCAGCGAATCACTGTGGAGAGTATAAAGGAAGTGGCATCCATTATCCAGCGCCCCCCGGTCATCTGGGACAACATCCACGCCAACGACTATGACCAAGCTCGCGTGTACTTTGGCCCATATGAAGGCCGTTCACCAGAGCTGAAACACCACCTACACGGGGTTCTCACGAACCCAAACTGCGAGTTTGAGGCTAACTATATCGCAATGCACACTTTGGCCCAGTGGAGGCAAAACACTGTATGTCACTTCCCGCAGGGTGGGTAATCCTTGTACAATTGCGTTTTAAAATAAAGTTGGTATCTATATTTTTCCTAGAATCTACTGACAGGTGCAAAGTCACATCAATTCATCTAAATGCCCACTTAGATTATGTAGAATTTGTTTACCACATATTCATCAAAACACCCAGCTTCAAAGGCATTTAAATATATATACATTTTAATATCCTGACCTCCAATATGTGTTTTAATGAACCACAGTTTAAAAAAATATAATTTGATCGTTGGGTGTTTATGAATATTGACCTTTCCATTTACTACTTTTGCAAATAGCTGTCAAAGAGTGCCGATTCCTGTCAACTACATTTTTCAAGGTTTTCTTTGAAGGAGAATTTCTGCTAATTTTCTTTAGTAGAGACTATTTTTTGCTGGATGAAAGAAACGAGGAAGAAAACTTTTATTGTGGTTGTAGATGAGAGTGCCAATTCAGAAGGGAGAACTGACAGAGACACAGCAATGGAGACCGACTCGGACATGTTCATAGAGACCGAGTACCACCCAAAGCAGGCCCTTGTGTGCGCCATAGACAACTGGATACCTGAATTCTACAAGGCCAAGGGATCGTCCAGTAGACCGGTCATCACTGAGATGGACTTGAAGCGAGGAAGTGGTCACTGCTCAGATGATGAGATTTGCAGCAAGTCTCGTCGCCGTGGCGATGGCGATGAGGGCGACGGGAACAACGTTGTTGAACGCGTGGCCGTGAAGAAACGTGTCGAGGGGGGAGAACCACTGAACTCCGATGATCTCCTCATCCTGTGTGACCTGTTCTACCTGCCCTTTGAACACGGTCCTCGCGCTATCCATCTGCTCAAGAAGGTCCATTGGCTCATCAACAACGTTGACCACATCAAGGATGCGAACAAGATCCCGCGGTCGGAGCACACAGCGGAGATCAGGGAGTGGTACGCACGGGCCATCAACTTCCACGAGTACCACAAGGAGATTGCTCAGATGGTCGACAAGTTTGTCAACATACCCAATCGTGAAATACTCTATGAGTTGTACAACTATGTGAGTGACATGCGCAGTGTGCTCTCTCTCGTCAACTCATACATCCGTTGGCAAGGTATGTGTAGTGTACCTGAGAAAGACAATTTGTAAATCTTGTAGATCATGTAAATCCCATAGATTATGGATTACATATGGTATGCAATTTTTTACTAGAATTATTTGTAGATTTATACTTGACATTTGTGATTTATTTACTTGAATGTTGGCCATTAATTGTTGTTAGTTCTTATGTCCTTGTTTTCTTATAACATTTTGTAAGGACAAATAAACAGCTGAGAATTATGTAATATGGTGATCACCTCTCAAAAAACTTTGTATTCATTCCAAATATTTTGGCCAATCAACCAACTGACTCTGTCGAAATATTCAAAATGAATATCTAGTTCCTTGAGAAGCTAATCGCCATGTAAAATATCACATTCCAAGAAACTGGGTCGTTAATCCTGGGTGCTGGTAATTACTTTATTTTTTCCACCTATCTCTAACAAAGGACATCATTCTATTGGGATTTAATTTGTGTAACTAAACACTGATCTGTTTACTTAACATGGAAATAAAACACTCTGTATGATGCTAGGAACACAGAAACCTTTGTAATGAATGTGTTGCCTGTGATGTTTAGTTGATCTATGACTTCTGGTAGATTTATATATATATATATAATATATATATATATTATATATATATACATTGTATACATATTTTTTTTTCATTTGCAAAATAGTTAATATTTGTTATGTAGACTTATTAGTGACACATTACAGGTGGTTAATGCCATTTGTTTATCATTCAGGAATGGGGCAGCCTGACAAGGAACCCTTCAAAGGAGGTGAACAAGAACCTTGGATACACACCGGTGGACTCCATGCAGAACTCAGGGTAGGAAAAGATCTTTTGCAAACACAATATGCAATTAAATGTGAACTTTTGGTTGGGGACTATGTTCTGTGGCGTTGCAGTTGGTTGTCATTAAGTTTTAAACAATCAAATTTCCATTTTGTTTGATACGCAATGATGTAGACACTACTTTTGTCATGATATAACACGCGGAGAGAAGAATGGCAACGGGGAATCGTAAGGTCAGGTTGGGAATCATTAAACTGGCGTGGAAGAAAGCGGAGAAAATTAACTGACAATATGTTTCAAACATCTATAGTTTATTTCTACGGCATAGAAAGCATGGATACACGTGAAACCAACATTTGGTGCCTATTGACAGTGGAGTCGGACGACATGGCTTCGTCATCACACGTGCCATTTTGTTCGCAATGGCCACATCTTGATGTAAATAACTATTTTGGTCCATATCACAGGCGTTAAATATCGCCTGTAGTATTGCACAGCACGTATTGAATGCATGTGTAATAGATATCTGTATTGCTTTAATAATTAAAGAGATTATACATGTTGAACTGTAATGTTTTTGTCGGATATCGGACAGAAAATCATACCTTGTGAAATGTATGACCATAATGAATACATGCCTGTACCCTTCCTGTCATTCCTATCACTCTATGCCAATAACAGACACCTATGATGAAAGTGATGTCTGATTTTACAAATTTTAAATATGAAAACCTTTCCTCTGATTTTTATACAGTGGGTTTCTGTTGTAACTCATTTATATAGGGTAATATGACATGACTACCAGGTTACTAAGAATTGCTTGGCCTTTTCTACTGTTAGTTATGTTCAGTTGTAGCAGTTAATGCTGAAATAGTTTCTTTGTTATGTTACACAGAGTTTACACATGTGTGATGGATTGTTACAGAGGTTGTTGTTACAGAGATTGTTGTTACAGAGGTTGCTGCCAATGGAGGGACAGAACGACATATTTCCTGCCCCCAAACGTATTATCTCACTTACTGACAAAGTATTCACAATCCGACCATTTCTACCTGAAGACAAGGTGAGATTATTTTTGTTAATGTATGTCGATAGGATGTCATAATGTTTACGTATAGAAAATGTTATTCAAGAAATTAAAAGGTTATGACAATATTTGGAATAAAAGTTTAGTGAATATAACAGGTATGCAGGTAAAAAAAAACGATGGATCGTATTTGTTAAACTGGCTTTCTCACTAATGTGGGTGTTTGAAAAACTAATTTGAGGGAAAACACTAGCTGAATCTAATCTATATATTCCCTGGTAAGAAGAATAATTAAGTCCAAACGATGGGACTTTCATAACTTCTTTAGCATCTAACTGAACTGTTCGCCAGTGTCGTGTGACCATGTGAATGATCATCACATGATGATGATATCAATTCCAGGAAGGTTGTATCCCCATCTCTGTTCATCAGAATAATTTCTGGTGCAGAAAAACCACTGAAGTAGTGGAAGTATAGGATTGTGATCTCCCTTGAGCATACATAGAGACTTTGAAAGGTAGCTTAACTTTCTTCAGAATGTCATAGAATGTGTCATCAACGTACGTACTGAAGACTTGGTGGCGTTGTTTCTTGCTCTGTAGGATGAGGTATATTTGGTCTGCCGAAAAACCTGTGATGATGGGATGGATGGGTCTGACATATTTGCTAGCCATCCCGACCTGGTGGCAGATGAGTGAGTCGCTTTAACAAGAAGTTTGTCTATATTCAATTGTTTTGTCTGACACGTTTCTTCATGAAGACATCCTCTGTAAACATCTGCATATATTTGGTCTCCATACTTACGTGCAATATTGGATATGAGGCTTTACTATTGCTTTATACAGAGGTATAGTTAGATTTCTCGCTACGAACGTACATACGCTCGCACGCACACACACACACAGTAGATGTTCCAGTTATCCATGTTTTCGAGTAACGTAGTTGCACCCTGGCAGGACCAGGAGTTCACTGTTCAAGTTTTGATGGGTATTCGAGTTATGAACATTTGAGTAAAAAAATTTATTGTTCAGCTCTTTCTCTGATTTGTTCTGTTTATTACACATATTCACGCAGCAGAGATGTTCAGAATCAGCTGTGTATTACCAGCTTGGTTCACATATTGCTTCCCAGGGAAGTCGATTTAATGTTGGAAGGAACAGATCTGCGAGGAGTGAAATATAGAGCTTCAAGTGTAAAGGTGAGGTGAGGTGAGGACAGATGGCTGCCACGTTGTTTCAGAACTTACTATTTACTTGTTTTAATGATCACTAGCTGTCTTGTTATGATTGTGTGTGTGTTGTAGGTGTATTGGTGGTCTGCTGGCACTGTTCCCCCAGTTCTGTTTCCTGCTGGAGGACGAGACAGGTATCTGTGGCTATGCAGTGTCTACACCCAACGTGCAGGAATACCAGAAGAAACTCGTTGAATCATGGCTGCCTCTCATGAAGAAGAAATATCCAAATCCCGAGAAAGACGTAAAAAATACATCGGCGCAGGTATGTGTAAGATGTCATTGTCTGTAAGGGTATGTTCTTGATGAGAACATTTTGACCACACGATGATGTATTTCCTGAGCAAAAGTTTTTACTTGCTGCTGAATGTTAAAAGTGTTGGACTTACATTCTACGTCACATTAATTTTATTAATATTGTTGGGGTACTAATTAATGTGTTGTGCAAGAAATTTTGGTGTTTCCTTTATTTCATTTGAATGATTTGGGATTTATAGTGAACAAAAATAACAGGCACTTTCAGTATTTTGCACAAACAACTAGGAGAATGTCCAACTCTTTAGTTTGCATGTTTCATCACCATGCTTACATTGCATGCTTGAACAGCAAGGTCAATATTCATAGACAGATAACCGTTAAATGATTTAAAAAAAATGTGGTTCATTAAAACTTTGTACCATTAATGCATGCATGCACTGAGACGACACCCACACAATCACTCATATTATCTGTGTTACTATGACTGTTACTATGACTGTTACTATGACTGTTACTATGACTGTTACTATGACTGCCTACAGGAAGTGATCAAGACATTCCATGGCGAGCTAAGACCAGTTCCAGAGTCGCTCAGTGAAAAGTACCCCAGTTTCCTGCACGTCAACATGATGGCAAGTCGCGTAGACCGCAAGTCTCCTGCCCCCAAACATCTTCTCAAGTGTGCCTCTGTCACTCTGCAGGCAGCCGGCTCTCGCGGCCTGCACACAGCAATCCATGCCAGTCACTCCAACATGCTCTTATTCTACATGGGCCTTGGCTTCGAAGACATCACTGCTGACAAAGACGTACCAGAGAACCTGCTCATACTCGGCAAGGCCATATAGGCTGTCCATGTAGGATGGGCTGTCTCTCATGTTAATTGTTACCCAGCTTGCTGGTGACTGTTTCTCGCACGAGTTGGTTACGTATATAAATTTTGTTGTGTTCTGTAAACAGTGATGATTTAAGCCTGTCGGGCAGTGTGTCATAGAATGATGTCTCTCATGTATAAATGAAATGTTTGCATAATATACCTCTGGTCGCTATCACCATGACAATATACATATAGTCAAAGCAAACGTATCAACATTTAATATTCTAAAAAAAAAATTTAACAATATTTTTATCTTTATTTTTTTCTCGGTTTCCTAGGTAATTTGTTTATAATTTTTTTATATGTAATACCCTTAAAAATTTACACAATATTTATTTTCAAACTGGGAATGCGTCTATGATTAAAAAGGGAATATTATTTTTCATGACATTTACAATTTTGTTCATGAATTTGAAGAGTATTTAGAATTTACTTTGCGTTCATTGCAGTCATAAATTATGTACGCTGTGTGATGGTTTTTGTTGTCAAATATTTCACTACAATGAAAAATTCAAGAAAAATACATAAATGCGTGGTCTTACCTTGGAAATACATAAATAATTAAACCTATCTGTCAACAACTTGTGTTAGACCTAGTCAATAAGTGGCATGCCAATTTGTTCTAACCAATTGCTTGTTTTCAGTAGAATTATTGGGCTTGTCTTAAATAAATCATAGTTGATTGCACTTGGTAAAGTATTTAATAAAATTGTACCATAATTAATTGCTAGTGATTAACTTGACTCGTATAAATGAGTGGAAAATTGTAATAATACTTAATCAAATGAGAGTTTTTGACAATATGCATTCTATAATTTTATATTCTACGCACCAGATGTGATGAATGCATGATGTCAAATGATAATAGATCACTATCATACAGAAGAAAACTACTTTTTGGTGTGAAATATAACCGAAGACACCATGTATGTCATTTTGTTAATAATTTTAATTTATGCGCAATTATCTCTGCTGTCTACACTTCCCAGAATTCCCACTAAATGTGAGTGCAGTTGAAAAGAAACTTGGTATTAGTTACGTGGTTCTTGCATGGTTGACATTGGCTGCTGTTGTTTACTGCATCTCGATGCAGTTTGTTCTCCACATCTCAGTGCAGTTTGTTCTCCAGATCGTCTAACAGAACTGTGATGTTGACATTGTTGGTTTGGTTTGGTTGAATTCCGTATTTTTAACTCAAAATTCTCTAAATTTATGTACAAAATTTCATTGGTTAATTGGCCAATACTATTCCGATTCTGATCAAATGTCTGAAAAATATCTATATCAAACAAACCCTTTAGGTTTCGCCAAAACACTGCCCAGCAATCTGCTTACTTTATGTGCAAGCAACAACACTTCAACATATTTGTGCTTATGTCACAGTGAGTTTATCACTTAATGTTATAATTTTGTGATAAACACAAGAAAAGTTATACTTTATCAAGGACAAACCAATCCATATAAATATGGGATATGTCTGTATTCTTCCCTCAAATCCCTATTGAATACGGGTAATCTGCGCAAAACAGCACATCTGCAATGGTTCAAGGTCATCACTGTCTGTGACTAGTGAGTTTTGTCATCAAATGACCACCCGTAGAATGCACAATATGATACCCAATAGAAGAGTATGCCACAATTCTTTGAAAAAAATATTTATTTTCCGACCATATAATATGAGTGAAATGTAGATTAATTTGATTCATGATTTGAGGTTCATGCATGAAAATTCACGTTAACGTTAACAATTTTAAAATGCCATTAAAACCAAAACAAAAAGTTGTATTGTGATTCACAATAACTACCCAAGTACTACACATGATTAGGTATCGTGAAATCATTTGGCGACTATCAGTATGTAGAAAAGAAACACCCATGTGCAGCTTTCTCCCACTATATGTCTGACATGGAGATATTAAGTAACAGTCAAGTGGAGGAAATGATGGATGGAATAGTTGTATTTCCCGGTATTAGACTGGACTGTCATCCTGCCCGTACTGCTTAAGTGATTATGTGCCAAAATAGGCTCTGAATATGACACAGGTTAGAAATGGATGTACTATTGTCATTAATAAAGCTACCAGCTGTATGTTTTGTTCTATGGTGTTCTATATAGTTCGCAAAATATTAAACCTATCTAGTGTCCACTATGACATGCTAGATCATTTGTGCCAATTTGCTATTCAAACTACTAAATTATTTTTTACTGGCCCCCAGTCAAAATTCTGCTACATGTCGGCTCGAAGCTATTCACTTTTACAAGCCAAAGTAAATTCTTTCGATGATTTCAAACAAAAGAATGCCCATGCCCTCTGTAATAAAAAACGACTGCACACAATACTTGTACTATTATTGTACTATTCCCACACTACACAAAACCCGATTAGCTAAAAGAATTGTGGAAGCAGCTTTAATATAACTGAACATGTGTAGATGTGCATTATTCCATCAGTTGCAACAGCTGTCTACATTACTTGCAATTGCATAACCGTTTTTTACTATACATGTTTATTATAACAGAATCATGGTACTAAAATACAGGTACACAAAACACAATACTTTAATTACCCACAAGTTAATGAACAGTAACTGGGTTAGAAACAAATAACACTTAATAGTCAATGGGCCACTGTCTTTACAAGTGTCCTGGGTGCATGGAAACATTCAAACAAGAACAGTAAATAGACCTAACAAGAGCATAAACTAATATAGCACATTCACAATTTAACGTGTTGTTTGACAACACCAAAGAACTTGTGCCTGACGACGGTCGTATGGAATAACTTGGTCATCGTCACTGATTGAGAGCGTTCAACACTTGTTCTACGGTAGACGAGGCAGCCATGTTGCCTAGCAACGTGGAGAACTTTTCATCCCCATCGCCACCGATCACGATCAGAGCCTTTGTAGCGTTGTTGGCGGAGTTCTCCTTGGCGTTCGTCTGACATCCCGTTGTGAACTTTCCGCCACAAGCTCTTGCCCGCTTGCAGGCGTGCCGGTGGCGTGACTCATACAAATATTTCTGCCGAAAAACAACATCAAGCCACAGTATGCCTATGGTTGCTCTGTTCACATACTGTAATTTTTAGACTTTCTTGCGACATCAAAATGGTAGTTTTACTGTTTATTCCTGGCTTTCTTATTATGCTATCTGGAAAATACACCAATGCTGCTAAAACTGGATCTTTGAAAACTGTAAAAACTATCCTTGAAAACCGACATACTCGGTAGATATGAGAAAGATTTTGCAAAGGAAATTGTCACGTTGGTGCTTACCCGTCGTACTTTGGGCAGCTTTCCCAAGGCCTCCAGTTTGGCCCTGGCTTCTCTGCGCTTCAAGATGCGATGGTACTGCTTGGCATTGACATACAGGGGCTCCACACCATCGCTGGCCTGCCAAACAACATTACATGAGGCATTAATAAACAATTAAACAATGTTTGACTAAAGGTGTTCTTATAATAAAGCTACAATGTATGACCACTCAAAGCAGTTTATGCTTTCATGAGGCGTTAATAATATTCACACAACATTTTGGTATTATTTGATTAAACTATATTTAAAACAGTATAATGCTGTATCTTAGGACCACTCAAAGCACTTTACATTTCATCAATGAAATAATCAAACACTCGCCCTATTATAATGACCATAATTTAAATAACTTATTCCTAAAGAAAGGAAACATATTTAACATTTTAAGTTTAAACTCCCAAAGTATTAACGCAAAGTTTGATCAGATCAACATTAAATTGCAAGAGCTAAAAAACAACGGTTATGAATTCAGCGCTATTTGTTTACAAGAAACATGGCTAACAGATAATTCAGATACATCACATTTTATGATTAACGGATACTCTCTAATTTCGCAAGGTAAAATATGCACCGCTCATGGAGGTTTAGCAATTTACCTATGCAACAAATATGATTATAATTCAATAAAAATCTATCAGAATTCACAAGTATGGGAAGGACAATTTATTGAAATTATAGGAAAACAACTTGACAAAAAAGTTATATTAGGAAATATATATAGACCACCCGGGCATAACAATTAAACATGTCAGACATTTATTAATGAATTTATTCCTCTACTTGATCATCTTCAAAAATGTAAAAGTGAAGTCATCATTGCTGGCGACTACAATATTGATTTATTGCAAATTAAAGAAAATGGAATATTTGGCAAATATCTTGATTCTGTTGTTGCTCAAGGTTTTTTCCCTAAAATTACACTACCCACCAGGCTCTCAAGCAGAAACTGTACGCTCATAGACAATTTCCTATGTAAGCTATCACATGGCTTCTCACAGGCAACTGCCGGTGTATTAATAAACACAATATCAGATCACCTACCATACTTCATATTTTTAGATTATCTGGAACCAAAGCGTGTAGATGCCACCAAATTGATTAGAATCCAAACTTGGAATACAAAATCACTAAATAAATTTAAATAGGAAATAAATGATGCAGGTATCTGTTACATGCTAAACACAACTAACCATGCCAATCCAAATGACAATCTCAACATTCTTAATGAAGTGATATCCAAAGCAAAAGATAAACATTTGCCAGTTCGTATGATCAAATTCAGTAAGTATAAACACGGCAAGTCTCAGTGGATCACAAAAGGTATAATCCGGTCAAATCCGGTCAATTGCTTACAAAGACAAATTATATATGAAATTAAAACAAACACCTACAGATTCTGACCAATATATAAATCATAAAACTAACTTTGCCACTTACCAAAGAATTTTGAAAAAATTAATTCGTAATGCCAAAAAACATACTATCAAAATCGATTTGAAAAATGTAAGAATGACATTAAACAAACATGGTGTACTATCAAAGAAGTTATTAATCGGACTTCAAAGAAATTGGAATTTCCTGATCACTTTCTGATTGACAATAAATTGATAACTGATACCAGTGTCATTGCTAACAAATTTAATTATTTCTTCACAAATGTAGGACCTAAGCTAGCAGCTGAAATAACTAATACAGACAACGCAAATTTCATGGATTACCTACACAATCTGATATTACATAATTTCACATTCAAACCAATCTCTGAAGGAACTACCATAAGCATATTAGATAACTTAAAACCTAAATCTAGTTGTGGCAATGATGGCATTTCCACTAAATTATTAAAAGCAATAAAACAAGAAATTTGCAAACCTCTCACCATCATAATTAATCAGTCACTAGCAACAGGCATTTTTCCTGACCCCCTAAAAATTGCAAAAGTAATACCACTTTATAAAAAAGGCGACAGGACATTACTTGATAACTATCGTCCAATTTCCATATTACCATCAATCTCCAACATTTTTGAAAGAGTAATGTTCAATCAAATTCACATGTACTTCTCATCTCATAGTTTATACTACAATGGACAATATGGTTTTAGAGAAAAACACTCCACTCAATTAGCTGCACTTGAACTCATCAACAGAATATCTCAGGATCTTGATCAAGGTATCACTCCAATAAATGTATACCTTGATTTGTTAAAAGCATTTGACACCTTTGACCATAATATTCTTTTATCTAAATTACAGTTTTATGGGTTTACAAATTCGGCACTAAAATTGTGCAAAAACTACTTATCAGACAGGAAACAGTTTGTTCAGATTAATAATGCTAAATCTTTTGAAGCCGATATAACAATGGGTGTACCCCAGGGTTCAATATTTATTATTTATTTATTGTTCATTATATATATGAATGATATCATCCACTCTAGTAATTCATTTCAGTTCATAATGTTTGCAGATGACACCACCTTATTCACTACACTAAATTCTAATGAACACTACGGTGTTCACAATGAAAGACTAAACAACGAATTAGAAAAAATAAGTAATTGGCTCAAAGTGAACAAACTTTCACTAAATGTAAAGAAAACAAAAGCCATGATTTTTCATATGCCACAAAAAAAGGTTCAGCTTCCTCTCCTTCAAATAGCTGAATCAAATATTGAATATGTAGATAATTTCAATTTTCTCGGCATCACTATTAACAAACACCTAAATTGGACTAGTCATGTAGATGCACTGGCTTCCAAAATATCAAAAACCATAGGAGTGTTAAGTAGTCTCAAACACATCCTATCAATCCACATCCTGAGAACAATCTATAACTCCCTAATCGTATGCCACCTCAATTATGGAGTGTTGGTCTGGGGGAAATCTAAATAATAAAATTGTCAAATTACAGAAAAGGGCAGTTAGAATTATAACTTCTAGTAATTACCTGGCTCACAGTGAACCAATTTTTAAGAAACTTTACCTCTTAAAGCTTGATGACATATATAGAATTCAACTACTAAAATTTATTTACAAATTGATCAACAAGCAGCTGCCTGATTATTTCAATCAAAACCTACTCTTATACAATACCCAGCGCCATCAACATGCCACTAGGGCATGCACAAATGTATTTATCCCTAGAGTCAATCACGAATTCGCAAAAAGAAACATCAGGTTCAGCATAGCAAAGATATTTATTAATTCTCCTGATATCATTATTAATCAAATATTCACCCACAGTATCCATGGATTCTCCACCTATATTAAAAGATACATTATTGAAAGGTATCAAAATGCTTGTACTATTATTAACTGTTATATATGCAGAACATAATTAACTTAAATCCCTGTGTATACGTCGCCTTGTAATTTAGCTAATTATATCTTTGCAGAGTAAATGTTGTCTTTAAAATAAATTTAATGTAATGTCTATTGATGCCTTTTTTTTTTTTTTAAATTATTTTTTTGCTTATTATATGTGTATATGTGCACATGTATAAGTCAGCCACTGTATGAACTTTTAATTGTAATCTGTACTATGGCATATTCATGTATTATTAGCTAAATTACTCTGTAAATGTATTATTACTATTATTATACTGCAATTATTATTTAAGGTGGTTCTCGTGGTAGCGGCATTTAAATGCCTTAACGGGAATCTCCTGACCTATTGTATATACTAAATTATAATATGTACTTGTAATTATTGGTCTAATAAATTTCATTTCATTCATTCATCCAGTGTCAGACGTGTTAATTTAAAACTGGTTCCGCAATTTCAGTTTACTACAAGATTTGGCAATGAAATAAAATAAGGTTGTTTTATGACATAAATAATGCTTTACGGCAATTATTGACACCAATAAATAATCCAATGAAAATCACTCACTGATCCAGATGTTGGCAGCGGCAGAGAGGGCAAGTTGAGCAACTGAACTCCTGAAGCAAAGGATACTGAAAGGTTATAGCTGCATAATAGACTTATCAAGATTGCCATACAAGGCAACAAAACCAGATGGCAATGAAGACATTTGCTTATCGAGAGTCCAATAATTTTTCACTGTGCAACCCACCCTTCCGAGATATTGTCATTTTATTTTTAAACATTCACGCTGCTAGCATTTGATCTGTAGATAATTTGTTCCAGTAATCTATTGTGTGATTGTGTGAATGAATACTTTCTGATTTCTAATTTACACTGTTCCTTACTAATGTTATTTTGTGTTCTTCAACCATTCGGTAAGTGAGAAAAATATTTCTATCAATATTTTCATACCCATTCAATATCTGAAACACAAATTTAACTTCCTCTTTAACCTACTTGTCTCTAGGGTTGACCACATTCTTTCAGGCACCTTTCATAACTAAGGCCTCTCGGTTCTGGAATCAGTTTAGTTGTTCTCCTCTGCATTCGTTCTAGACTCAAGTAAACTCAAACATTTTGTCCTAATATTGCAAACCAGAGGTTTATATTATAAAATACATCAAAGTAAAATAATGGCTACTGTTGAAAAAAATCATGACTGATTATAGTAAGTACAATATGAATGAGGAGAGATTGGGATGTTGCGTAGCTCAACAAGAAGAAGGTGGATGACAAGGGCAGGTCACTTGGGGTGGATGGAGGCAGGCTGACTACCAGAGAGCAGAGGTGGTGAAATTGCGAGGTCGCAGAAAGACATTTAAGACAGCAAGATTGTGTTACGAGGGATGTAAGAAAGGTGGAGGAAACTTGGAGGGAACAAGCTGCTAAGAGAGAGCAGTGAAAAGAAAGAACAGTCACGGTGGTCTGACACCTTTGTAAATGGAACTTTGATGAAGAACACATCATTTGTCATACCTTGTGGAAATGAAATGGGTTTATTATTGGCGTCGACTAGACTACTAAACTGGTGACCGTTCGCAGACATCTGCTTGAGGAAATACATTGGTGCCACCTGGTCACTTGCATTGGTCAGACTGGACGAGGCCGACAGCTGCTTGGAAGTTGAAGCAATGGCAGCATCGGAGGGTGATGCCATAGCAACCTGGTAACAGATGCAGCACATGCAACATACATAGATATGCCATAACAAATCTGGCCTTCTTTTGAATTTAGCCTCGAGCTGACATATTAGCAACACAAACCATATAACCACTTTTGCCTTTTTTGTTTTATTGGACTAAAACTAATTTGATGGGAAACAAGTCATGGTATTGGGCCTACAAACCATTTAACCACTTTTGCCTTTTTTGTTTTATTGGACTAAAACTAATTTGATGGGAAACAAGTCATGGTATTGGGCATACAAACCATTTAACCACTTTTGCCTTTTTTGTTTTATTGGACTAAAACTAATTTGATGGGAAACAAGTCATGGTATTGGGCCTATGCACCTATAAGAGTTACTAAATCATAGCCATTTATAACTACAATTGAGTAAACCACTGGCGTGACATTCTTGATTTTAGTTGTATGTGGTTAGTTTTTCTGATCTATTTTAGGTGCATAGCCCAAAGTCATGGCTTGTTTCGCTAGTTTCAGAGCAGTGTGGTATTGCAGCTTCAAAGGGTAATCAAATTCTTGGGTTGATTAGAAGAAACATAACATACAAGGAAAAAAGGCTAATTATACTTCTGTATAAAGCAATAGTTAGGCCTCATTTGGAATACTGTATACAAGTGTGGAGACCATATCTTAAGAAGGATATAGATACACTTGAACACATACAGGGAAGAGCAACTAAATTATTCCAGAACTGAGAGACCTTAGTTATGAAAAACGCCTGAAAGAATGTGGTTTAACAACTTTAGAGACAAGGAGGTTAAGAGCAGATCAGATTGAAGTTTTTAAGATATTGAATGGGTATAAAATATTGATATAAATGTTTTTCTAACTCAAGAAGGATAGCAGAACTAGAGGACACAAGGTAAAATTAGTAAAGGATCATTGTAGATTGGATATCAGGAAGTACTCGTTCTCACACAGGACAATAAATGAATGGAACAAACTGTCTACGGATTTTATAACTGCTAGCAGCGTGAATATGCTTAAAAACAAGGTTGACACATATCTCAGGAGGGCAGGTTACACATAGATGAACATTTTTAGACTCTCAATAAGCCAATGGCTTCCGTGTCCACTTGCCATCTGCGCCTTTGGCCTGGAATGCAAATCTTGTTAAATCTAAAGAAGTTTGTCCAATGATTTTATCAAACCGAGGTAGCATGTTACCGGTAGACAGGCTAACATAAAAACAAACGAGACAAGGAAAAACTGTAATTGTGTAGGCAGCTTTTATCTTACCTGGTCAGGGTTGTTCAGCATGGACATGTTGTACGTGGGCAGTGTCCCAGCCAGGTGTATGGGACTGTCCTGACTTGCACTTGACGCCGGGTAGGCAGACAACTATAAGTGTAAACAGGCACATCTGTGGTAACATTCTGTCTTATATAGATTTTACATAAACTATTGTTTTGCAAGTGATTGTTTCTGGGTGTAATTGGACTATGGGTAATTGATGAACAATCAAAATTGACAATATATCACAGTAATGATCTACATGTTACTCAATAATCCTTTAATGCTTTACTTCATCATTTCACCACTGACATTCTTACCATAGAGATATTCTAACCATTCTGACCATTTCCACAATCAATACATAATAAAAAATATTCCATTCGTCTTACCCTATTTGAGAATGAATACTTTTTTTATATCCAACATACACTATTCTTTCACCAATGCAACTATATACCCTTTAGATTGAAAAGATGAAATTTCTTTACACCACATAGCTCTTCTGTGCATTCCCTGCAGGTCCTTCTGTATTCATTACCTGTGAGTGAGACTCCTCAAGGTCGCTGTGGTCTTCAATGACCACGTGGATTTGCTGCATGCTATCCGATCCCCTGGACCCCACGTCCTGCAGCTGCAGCATCTCACTGCTCCCGGACGTCTTCACAATGCCCTCTGGTGGACTTCCAGACAACAGGTTCACATAGTTGACAGAATTAGCCACCAGGTCGGCACTGTTCATTCTTCTATCAGAGAGGTATTTCTGAAACAGCAAAAGGTTATTTCTGTCCTAGTTGCTTAAAGTGTGTATACAAATGTATAATATTAGCTTTTTATACAGGAATCTGTTGTTGAATTAACATTTTGAAAGTTAGTCATGAATCATAAGATAAAGGTTCATTCGTAATAATTGTTCTTACATGCCATTATAATAATAACGTTTATTTCAACATCAACAGTAAACATACAAACACAATTGAATTTTAAACATCAATAGTACAAGTTGAACAAGGTCAAGAAGCGTAATGCTTATGTTGCTTGCCATATCACTTATAAGTGACACTAAATAATACATTCAGAGTGCCTTACACTTTCTTCTAACACCATCATAACAATTATGACAAGCATTCAGCCATGATGGAATTACGGGGCAAAAACTATTTGTTCATATATATGTCCATTATGTATACTCATTAGAAAGCAGAGGAAATTTTTTTTCCCATTGTTATAACTAGATTGACTAACTCTGACCCTCATAGAAGATAACAATAACATCAAATGTTCTGATATTTTTATATGCTAAACTGGCAGTATAAACACCAATATATTAACTAATATAGTCGAATCAATGTATTATTTTTGTATCATTTTTGTTCAATCAGAAAAAGTTGATCGATACTGTAACTCACAGAAATGAAAACAGCAGACAACACAAGGTGAAACAAAACATGACCAAGATACCAAGAATAACAGCGGAGTTAATGCTGATGACTTTTCTGCCATGCATCATGAACCAAATAGGCTATTATTATGAATGTAGGAAATAAAGTCACAGGAAAAAGTCACAAGTCACACAATATGTCTAGTTTTTTGTATTTATAATACTTAAATTTAAATATTGAATACACAACAAACTATATATTCAAAATTGACACGATTACAGATCACAGAAGTGTTTGACCTCTACTTTTTTGTTCGTGACAATTGAGAAACCACTTTCAAAGCTGACTCTGTTGTTAGCAACTAAACCACTGTCTAAGCCAGAGTGTGTGGATGGCTCCAGTCTAAGCCAGAGTGTGTGGATGGCTCCAGTCTAAGCCAGAGTGTGTGGATGGCTCCAGTCTTAGCCAGAGTGTGTGGATGGCTCCAGTCTAAGCCAGAGTGTGTGGATGGCTCCAGTCTAAGCCAGAGTGTGTGGATGGCTCCAGTCTAAGCCAGAGTGTGTGGATGGCTCCAGTCTAAGCCAGAGTGTGTGGATGGCTCCAGTCTAAGCCAGAGTGTGTGGATGGCTCCAGTCTAAGCCAGAGTGTGTGGATGGTTCCAGTCCAATGTTTATTTAATAAAGAGGTTAAATAAACTTTACAGGAGGGTTAGGTATTGACAAACTTTTTTATCGCGATATATCGCGATACAGAGGACCAAATTGCAACATACTGTGAGTTTGTTTATGTGATAGCATGCGAATAATTTAAGTAGTATCCAGTCGGTTTAATAAAAAAGTGTGTATTTTTTTTCCAAATCATTGAAAGACTTTACTTTAATCGTTAGACCTGGTAAAGCTCAAAATAGTGGATATCGGATATCCAAAATGATAAACACTTTAGGCTGATTGCTGGCATGACTTTCATCTTCTCACTGATCACAACAAAGTTATGAAATTTCATCAAGGGGGACATTTTTTGAGTTTTCAGCATTTCCAATTTCACTTCAATAAATGCTGGATCAAGCATTAAATAAGTTTTCTGAGGATTTAAAAAAAACTACATACAAAAGTTGCATAAATGAGTTAGCATGTCGTACTGGATACTAGGTAGGTCTGAATTTTCGCAAAATGAATTTGAAATGAGATGAGCAAAATTTTTTAATTGAGGATGGACCTTTAAGATGACTTATCGTGTTGTTATATTTCATATTTCCCCCGCCGATATTTATATTAAATAATAACTAAACATCCATTTTGATAAGTATTTTTTTATTTTAATCATAGTTAACCGGATTTGTAAATACGGAAAATACATGGACTGTTTAACTATATGCATTGTATTAAGTAAATAATTAAACACACTTCATCCAGTATACATAAAGTTAAACTCTGAGAATAAAGTACTCAATCCTGAACCATGAACAAATAATAATAATAATAAAGATTAGCAACTGGATCTGGTTTTAATAAGTTGGCAAAGCAAAAATCCAAATATATAGTAAATACAGGTACGTCAAAGGCATATTGCAATACGTATCACGCAGAAAAAAGTACAGCAATATACCGGTAATATTGCACAACACTACTTTACAGTATAAAAGCTGCCAGCTACATTGAAATAAGTTCAAACTATAGATTACACATCATATCTCCTTGCATTGTTTCAAGCTGCTACCATACAAAGTAAACAGACCATGAAAAATTACACACAAAGCAAGTCAAAGTTTTGATAGCCATGCCGAAAATAGTGCATCACAAAAGGACACTTTCGCGCTAAACTTTCTGAGTTATTAATGACAGCGATGTGGTGGCCAAATTACGGGAAGCACTCTAGTGTATACGTACACATGGGAAACATTTGTCTAAATTATAAAATTTATTGTGCTCAAGTATCAGTAAAAATGTGCAAGACTGTACCTTTGTATTTAATATATTGGAAAGGCCAGAATGAAAGATACAGATTTACCTGGTCAACTTGTAAAAAGTAAAGTTTGCAGAATTTTATTTGTACAAGTATTCTGAGGTATATTACCAAAACTATGGCTTAAAAGTCGTACATTTGCATATTTTGGCCTTTTTATACAGAAAGGCCGTAACGTAAATCACCATAACGTAAATCATCGTAACGTAAGTCACCATAACGTAAATCACACAAATGCACAAACACGGCCACTACACTGTTTGAAGGAAAGCAAAAGTGAATGACACAATGGCAGAGGACAGTGCCACCTGATGTTATATTATTGAGCAGTTGACTTTAGCATGATGATAATTATAGAACAAATAACATCAAATATAATCGTTGTAACGTAAATTACATCTTTTTTTATATTAAGTAGAGTATGTAACAACTTGTAAAATGAATTTATAGTCAGAGGGCAATCAAATCGAAGTAACATAATGCAAATCACTTAATTTTGGCGACACACGACTCCAGATCACAGACTAATAGTGCCACATTGCATATGATTTCTTGATACTGTAAAATAACCTTGCACATATATCACATAAAGAAAACACACACGCTTGGTAATTCGATACCATGAAACATATTCATTTGAACAGCTCATGTATTCATGTATTCATGGGGTTTTCGGCTTCATACAAAAAGGCACAATTTGGGACTACATATATGATCGTGATTCTGGAACTTCTACAGTTAATTATGGAAAATCATATTTTTGGGAATCCTTGTGATGTCTTCTATCCTGAGGATATAGGTGCCATAGAAGTTAATTATTATTATACAACAACAAAATGGCTGGTTATGAGGATATCAACAGGAATATGTTCTTTAAACTTTAAGAAGGCGGTAGAACCAGAGGACACTATGCAGCATTAGTTGAGGAACCATGTAGGTTGGACATGAGAAAGTAGGCCTACTTATTCTCACAGTCAGAGGGTGATAAATGAATGGAACAAGCTGTCAAATGATTGTGTTAATGCTAGTAGTCACAGTCGGAGTATGGCAAGGTTGTCCTCTTTCCCCAACACTCTTCAACATCTTCCTCGAACGCATCATGACAGATTCACTTGAAGGTCATATAGGCACATAGTCAGCATTGGAGGAACAACGATCACAAATCTGCGATTTGCTGATGACATCGACGCTATAGCAGGAGATGAACAAGAACTTGCCAACATAGTGAAACGCCTGGACAAAACCTCTTCAGACTAAATAAACCTCATGACTAACAACCCAAATGGCACACAAGAATGGATACTCGTCAATGGGAAAGAACTAGAAACCAGATGAAGGATCAAAAATCAGGAATCCTTTCAAGAACTGCACAAAATCTCAGCTGCATTGACAAGACTAAAAACCAATATGGAAAAACAACAACATCACCCTGAAAAACAAAATAAGACTGATGCGTGCACTTGTCATATCAATCTTATTATACGCTTGTAAGACATGGACCCTAACAGCAGAATTAAAAAGAAGAATACAAGCTTTGGAGATGAGAAGTTACCGAAACATCTTGCGCATCTTGTACACAGACCATGTCACCAATGAAGAAGTCAGAAAGATAATCAGTCGAAACATCGGACAACACAAAGACATCCTTACCACAGTCAGAAGACACAAACAAAGATAGAATGGACATGTCACAAGATCTACTGGCCTGGCAAAATCCATCCTGCACAGTGAGAGGGAAAAGGAGAGGCAGGCAGAAAAAGAACTGGAATGACAACATCAGAGAATAGACAGGCCTCGACTTCTACTAGGAATCACAAATGGCAAAGGTGGAAACAGATTGTGCGATTATCGTCAAAGGTGCCCCAACGACTACAGGCAGTTAGGGGATAGGTAAGGGGAGTAGTGTGAATATGTTTAAAAATAAAATTTACATATCTGATAAGGGCAGGCTATTTGGTCTTTAGTTCGCTTACTACACTTAGATGATAAAATTGTTGGACTCTTGGACTCGAGCAGCCAATGGTAATGCCATGCCCAAGCCAAGGCAATGCCATATGATATGTGATATGGCCTCCTTGTCCACTTCAACTTGCCATCTGCCTAAAACTTGTAGTTTTGCCTTTGGGTGGCAATCTTGTTAAATCTATATTTTACTAGAACAATTGACCGACGACATGTCCCTATTTGCATGGACATAAAGCCACAAAAAGACACAACTGTGATCGTTCAAATACACTAGAGTCTAGTAGACAGTGACACTAGTTTATGGTAATTTATTGAACACGTTTTTTGCACACACAAAAATGGGAAGACGATAAGAAATTTCTGAATATGCCGTATATTTCATTGTGACACATCTCAACAACACAGATTTATCATTGAAAACTATCATTATGTCATGACAGCAACAACAACACGTATTGCAATGCATGTAAGTGACAACATACTACTTAATACAAACAAACAACTTAAACTGTTACATGGTCACGCCTGTGGATCATGCCCGACAACAACACGAAGGACGCGGGAACGTACAAAGCGTGCTGTGTATTTATGCGGTGTACGTCATCGAAGTCTGCGCTCTCGGACAGTGCGTTTTTAGTGCGTTACTAGCGACCGGTGAATTGGTTTTGGAAATCGCACGAAATCACGATGAGTAAAGCCCATCCCCCAGAGCTGAAAAAGTGAGTAAATTCTTGTTGTTGAGCCATATCATTTAGCTGTAATGTATTGCAATAATGATATGAATAAAATTAAATATTTACTTTACCGGTCGCTGAGTTCTTCCCGATCGTACTTTGTGTAACAATGTTTCGTTTTTGTATCGCGCAGATATTTAAACACGTTTATGAATACAAGTTACTAGAAGTACTTTTGATCTGTATATTTTACCTATTTATGACCTAGTTAGTCTTGTATATATTTTTCTCCGAATAATCATGGAAGTTATGAAAATATCGGTGAGCGATAATACCGGTGTTACAACAAATTCATGGATGCAGATATCGGGGTTATTGGGTGGGTAAGGTGCACGCCAACCATGTGCTTCTGCATAAGCCATTTCCAATTTCTCGGACACAGCCAGTACCGGGGTACTATTTTGTATAATGGGAATTTTTGTGCACTGTACTCGACGATTAGGCCTACTACAAACTGTGCGTTAATGTATGTTTTTCTTTCAGATACATGGACAAGAAACTAACGTGTAAGTAACTGAAAATGTAATAAATGGGACATGATGGTTGTGTTGTGAAGCTCTGTGTTGTCAAACTCTCAGACGTTTGTCATCTCTGCACTCTGTAGCCATTGTTGACATATGCCTACAGCTTTGCCTATAGACTGGTGCTGTCATTGTGTATTCTGGACTAGCTCTAATGTAAATTGCTTTAGCCAAATATGTTTACATCCATCTAGACAACAACAAAAACTCATGTATTCTGTATGCATTTTGGCCTAATTGGTTCAAATGGGTAACTTGTTTAACCAAATTCAGTGTCATGTGGTCACCAGTGCCCAAATGGTCACCAGTAGTGCTACCGGTAGTCTATGTATTGAGCCCAGTATCATTCGTTTGCTGGAGCATTGCATGAGATTTGTTAGTGAATGCTCAGCTGGCTGGCAGCTTTTGTCATACTGTGCATGTGTGAAAGTGACATCATGTGTTGGTAAACATGAAAGCCCCTATGCTGTTGAGATTGTAAAATGCATTTTAAAGAATTGCATGATCATGATTATGTGTCTTATTACCAGAATTCTACTTCGTAAGATTGACAGTGTTGTGTGGCTGTGTGTATACTGTAGGGTATAATTCTAGCAGATATGTATTTGTCATTATACAAGCAAACTTGGTAACCAGTCTTTTATTAGGCTGATGCTCTCTACATGGTTGTATTCAAACATTGTGTAATCTTCAACAACTATGTTGTGTCTTACAGTGAAGCTGAATGGAGGGCGTGCTGTGACAGGATATCTCAGGGGATTTGACCCCTTCATGAACTTGGTTATAGACGAGACAATTGAAGAAAGCAAGACTGGCGAGAAGAACAACATAGGCATGGTGGTAGGTCACCTTCTACATAGTAGTTGTGAGCTGATGACCGAGTAAGATCGTCGGTTGCTTGGCTCTCAT
This sequence comes from Lamellibrachia columna, assembly GCA_963662155.1. Classification (NCBI taxonomy): domain Eukaryota; kingdom Metazoa; phylum Annelida; class Polychaeta; order Sabellida; family Siboglinidae; genus Lamellibrachia; species Lamellibrachia columna. The sequence goes on from OY759264.1 coordinate 56,626,276, forward strand.
ACTTTGCCAGGTCATCAACTGTGGAACCTAACATGCATTTTATTTATATTCCTAAAATGTGCTGAAATAACTTAGGATTTTGTTTATGTAGCTCTAAATACTAGTAAAAATGAAATAAAAATGTCTGTTATATTTTCAGTTTATACATGATCATTGCTAACCCACCCCTAAAGGTAGTATGATCACTAGGCATTTAGTTATATGGTGTAAAATTGTACATACCAATATGGTTTACAATATATACAAAATATTATGAGAATGCTTCTGGTGCAAAGTATGTATGTGGGGAAACTTATTTGCCAGATGCATTTGAAAATGCCATGGTATTTTACAAGTATAGTTTGTTGTAAAAGTATTTTTGGTAAAAATAGAAGAATCTAGTGTAATTAATCATGCTCGCTAAATAAAAACTGGGAATCAGCTATTATAAAGCAGATTTGCAAACTGGTTCCATCTTACAACCATCAAACTAATTATAAACCTAAAGCAGACTAGCTGAAAAACAACCTAGTCATCGACTTGGTGGAAATGGTATTGTACAGTGAATACATGTTGCATAAAGTATACTGTATGTGACCTGTTGTCATCTGTTTTGTTGCTTCAGGTGGTGAGGGGAAACAGCATCGTACTACTGGAGTCTCTAGACAGGATTGCTTGAAACGTTTGACAAGACAGCTGTGGGAAGATGTGGAAACAGGCACTACAGCAAGACTTCAGTGTTCTTACATAGTGTAGACTGGAGGTTGGACTGTGAAAGAGTAATTCTCAATGTATGTCTGTGGTGATGTTCCAAGTTCCAACATGATACTTCCTTGGCATATGTTGTTGCTTGCCTTAGCCAGTCTAACTGCTTTGGCACTAGATGGTGCGAGACACCTGTGACCTGTCCACTGCCAGGTGATTGTAGACCACCTCCAAAACAGGCATACATGAACAAAGTTTTATATGTGATCGAACAGAAAGTTTGTATGTGGCATCAAAATCTAGGACATGGAAATGCAGACTGTCTTCCTAACATTCATTCATTGTAGCTTAAGTTACTGTATTATCTATACTTGATGAAATGAAAGGTTTTATACACTTTGTTTACTTGGTAACTGGTTGGGGTGTGCATGTGCTGTCCTCGTAGCTTCAATAATATTAGATACCCCGCAATACTACAAATCAACACATTGGCAGATGTTACGTGTAAACTTTTATTTGGTGAAAATCACCATGATTAGCCAATTGGGTACAAAACGACAGCGCATGTTACACAGTATTGCAGATGACATTCTTGTTACGCTATGTACAGATTGTAATAAAGTATTGTAACACACAAGTAATGACGTTTTGGGCACCAATGATAATGGTATCATCACATGGGATGCCAAATTCGTTACCGATATAAAAATGCACACTCCTTTTGACTGTATAATATTGTACCAATATGCACAGTAAAACCCTCGTACCTTCACACTAGATATTCCACCCAGACATTGCTACATGTGTATTCAAACAGTGTTAATATCCTGTTGCTGAAAACTTATAGTGCGGTGATAGCTAATTATATCTTCTGTAGCTTTAGGAAGTAGGAATCTACTCTAAGTGCAGAAACAAATTCCACCAGTTCTCAACACGCATCCACAGCAAGAACCGCCGAATGTAACTCTTGGTTGCTCATGGTTCATTCAAACAGCTTGGAATGTATGGGCCAGTACGAGTTGTAGCAAACACGGCTCCTTGTTTTGCAGTGTCAACTTTATAACAATAATACATGTACAATTCCACTCTGCCTGCCTTACACCATCCCATGTTGCAGGATATAACTTCAATATACTATTGTGTGCATAGAGCTAAATGTTTCTGTGACAATTCAACAGTTATATACAACAACAGTATTCCTCCAGATCACAATGAAGTTGAACAATGCAGTGAATTTTGGTTGTCCTCTGGTGTTGTGGGATGATGTTCTTAGCTGACTGCAACCTCTTCAAAAAGTCCCATTGAATATATTATTAACTGACTACAATCACAGAACTACAAGACATGATACTATTTCACTAGCTACCTGACAATAGCATGTTGCTTCCTTGTTAAAAAAATATCTGTCATTCAATGATTCACTCTGATTTCAAATCGACAAAAACATTGTTTGGGGTGGACATTTGTTACAACACTGCGAGAACAAGATTGGATGAGTCACTGAAAACCATTGCAGATAGTGCCTTGTCTGTAACACCTATCACTAACACTGTGCCAACATTACAACATTTGAGACACAACGCTACCTATGATTACAACTTTGACTAATAGCCCAGACTTTGCAGTTTGATGATTGAAATATGTTACATAGATTCGCACATCCATTCTTGACACATTGACTCATTTGCTGCAAGTTAAACTTGTCCAACACAAATAATTTAACAGAACCTATGGCTATATAGCGACCTGAAAAAGCACAAACTTCTCTCATGAAAGCGATGGAGTGCAATAGTAAAAACGATGTGAAAGCAATAAAGGTGCAAAAATAAAACATGCAGTCGACTAAGAGAAAATAAAATAAAACCTAGTGCCCATCAGGGTTGATACTTACATCACTGTGGCAACTGAGAATAATCTTCACAAAACTGCCGACAGAAGACCATATTATTGTCAATAGTGTGTGGGGTAAAAAAAATTTCAGATCTGTATCCCAGGTGAACTTAATATCACACTTTCATTCTGGGTGATCAGTCCACTACTAAAAGCTCACCCCTCAAAGATTCCACCTCCATGTTTACATTAGCACAACATGTTAGAAGAGATCTAGTTTATACTCTTATATACTATGATTTTATGATACAATTGATAAGGCTGTACCTTTATTTTACAATTGATAAGGCTGTACCTTTATGTTACCTGTCTATCAATGAACACACATATTACCAATATTTGACCATATGTGAGTATGTAATATTGTCACTGAAGTGGTGAACATCTAGTAGTGAAACATTCACCCAGTGTAAAAATTCCATCAACAAAGGAATATGATCTTGCAAGTGTATAGAGTATGTGATGCCATAATACATTACAGAGTTAACACAAAGACGCTACGTCAGGTGACAGACAGGTACACAACACCGATCTGGAATTATAGATGCACAGATGTACATCCATTTCTTTAACTTAAAAATTTGACATGGCTACCGCAAAATACTATGAAATGTACATTGGCTATTGCACAGTGAGATTGTTCAGAATTCTTGAAGCAGGTATTGTCAATGCTGAATGTGACATTTAATATTAGTATTTTATAACCTCACAAAAACCTCATCAGTGCCTTGGATATATGTTCGACTGAACCAGATGGTGACTGTCCGTGCTCCCTGGTGGTGTGACACAGCAGTCTAGAAGGCACTCTTCGCTGAGGTGCGGCTGCTGGAACGTGTCTTTGAGCGTGGTATAGTGCCGTAGTGGTATGCCTACAACAGACCACATGCAACTGATGTTTGTTCTCTGTAATGTGCATGTGTCAGTGAAATTGTAATGTGAATAAGAAACATCCAGGATCATTATAAAACAGTCAACTCATACATGAACATACAGGATATATATGACCCACCAAACTGTCCATGGCAGCACACACTATGACTCTGCTTTCTATGATATGATGCAATGGCCTACACTTCAACATAAAACACACATGCTTCCTAATAACTGACAACTACCAAACAAAGTATACACCTGACCACATGCTTGGTTTATATTAAAAATGTACTTTTAAGGGGGGTTGGCCAAAATCAAATTCAAAAGTTTCCAAGGAGGATATGCAAACCTATGACCTCTACATAAAATTGTTTGAACATTGCTATGGATAAATATTCACTTTTCTTTATGCATTTCTTCATGCAACATTGATACATCAATGGCCTTTATAGCTCTTAAGTGTATGTCACATCAGCATTACAGCCTCCATCATGTCAGCATGCTGTGGTGACTCCTGTATTATTAAAGGCTGGTTTACATTTGTAATTTGTGTCCCAAATTTATCAGCCAACACCATATCGCACAATCCCACTGCAACAAACAGTTGTGTAAACACTTGCACGAGGCTGATTTGCAGAAAGGTTTTGTTGGAAACAAAGTTCTATATGAGTTGACTCTAATTTAGAAGTAATGGCCAATCGGTGCGCCCATTGTTACCTTTTATCAAAGTTCAAAGCGGGAATGGAGCGATTCAATTTCAAAGTCACAGTGTCTAGACACATGTTGAGTGCCTAAACGCTCACACAATTTAGTAGCACTCTATCATGCAATATGGTGTCGCACGATAAGGTAAAAATCGCTCGTATAAACTGGCCTTAAGTTAGTGACAGTTATGGGCAGACAGATTGGAGGAAACGCTGCTACCACACTCCAGCCACAGAGTGGAGGACACGCTGTTACCAGACTCCAGCCACAGAGTGGAGGACACGCTGTTACCAGACTCCAGCCACAGAGTGGAGGACACGCTGTTACCAGACTCCAGCCACAGAGTGGAGGACACGCTGTTACCAGACTCCAGCCACAGAGTGGAGGACACGCTGCTACCAGACTCCAGCCACAGAGTGGAGGACACGCTGCTACCAGACTCCAGCCACAGAGTGGAGGACACGCTGCTACTACACTCCAACAACAGATTGGAGGACACGCTGCTACCACACTCCAGCCACAGAGTGGAGGACACGCTGCTACCACACTCCAGCCACAGAGGGGAGGACATGCTGCTACCACACTCCAGCCACAGAGTGGAGGACACGCTGCTACCACACTCCAACAACAGATTGGAGGACATGCTGCTACCACACTCCAGTCCAGCCACAGAGGGGAGGACACGCTGCTACCACACTCCAGCTACAGAGTGGAGGACATGCTGCTACCACACTCCAGCTACAGAGTGGAGGACACGCTGCTACCACATTCCAGCCACAGAGTGGAGGACACGCTGCTACCAGACTCCAGCCACAGAGTAGAGGACACACTGCTACCACACTCCAGCTACAGAGTGGAGGACACGCTGCTACCACACTCCAGCAACAGAGTGGAGGACACGCTGCTACCACACTCCAGCCACAGAGTGGAGGACACGCTGCTACCACACTCCAACAACAGATTGGAGGACACACTGCTACCAGACTCCAGCCACAGAGTGGAGGACATGCTGCTACCACACTCCAGCCACAGAGGGGAGGACATGCTGCTACCACACTCCAGCCACAGAGTGGAGGACACGCTGCTACCACACTCCAACAACAGATTGGAGGACACGCTGCTACCACATTCCAGCCACAGAGTGGAGGACACGCTGCTACCACACTCCAACAACAGATTGGAGGACACGCTGCTACCAGACTCCAACAACAGATTGGAGGACAAAGTTCTATATGAGTTGACTCTAATTTAGAAGTAATGGCCAAGCTACCAGACTCCAGCCACAGAGTGGAGGACACGCTGCTACCAGACTCCAGCCACAGAGTGGAGGACACACTGCTACCACACTCCAGCTACAGAGGGGAGGACACGCTGCTACCACACTCCAGCCACAGAGTGGAGGACACGCTGCTACCACACTCCAGCCACAGAGTGGAGGACACGCTGCTACCAGACTCCAGCCACAAAGTGGAGGACACGCTGCTACTAGACTCCAGCCACAGAGTGGAGGACACGCTGCTACCACACTCCAGCCACAGAGTGGAGGACATGCTGCTACCAGACTCCAGCCACAGAGTGGAGGACACGCTGCTACCAGACTCCAGCCACAGAGTGGAGGACACGCTGCTACCAGACTCCAGCCGCAGAGTGGAGGACACGCTGCTACCAGACTCCAGCCACAGAGTGGAGGACACGCTGCTACCAGACTCCAGCCACAGAGTGGAGGACACGCTGCTACTACACTCCAGCCACAGAGGGGAGGACACGCTGCTACCACACTCCAGCCACAGAGTGGAGGACACACTGCTACCAGACTCCAGCCACAGAGTGGAGGACACGCTGCTACCAAACTCCAACAACAGATTGGAGGACACGATGCTACCAGACTCCAGCCACAGAGTGGAGGACACGCTGCTACTAGACTCCAACAACAGATTGGAGGACACGCTGCTACCACACTCCAGCCACAGAGTGGAGGATATGCCGGTTGAAAAGACCAAGCAAGCAATAAATCACTCGGCTATAAATACCAATCTAATTTAGGCGAGCAATTTGTTAGCTTTATTTTTTAATTAACCATCTTGTGGCATCACAGTTCAATTTTGTCAGACCTTATGGCGACCACCTGTCTTGGTCGTGAATCAGATAATATATCACTGCCTAACTTCCATTTTGCATTTTGTTGCCTTTAATCAACTAATCAATTAACAAAATTCTGGCCGCCAAAGCTGATTTACTTTGTTTCGAGCCAATGTTTAGCCATAAGAGGGAGCGTCTTCAGTTGAGTGTGAGCGATTCTAGCAATCAGTGTGAGGAATAAATTGCTTAATTGATTAGTGCGAGTGATATGGAGCGAGAGCTCACCTAAAATATGATGCGCTGCAATATAATAAAGTGTATAATAGTGTCGCTGAGTAGCATTCAGAAAGAATGATTCTGAAGAAGACACATCCACAACCTTCCTGCACTCATTGCTTCCTGTCATGCACATTGAGGGAGAGACAGGGAAAGGAGAACACTTCCATGCGTCCTTCAACATCTGTGGAGTTGTCACACGGTGTCATGCCGCACAACAGAGTTAACAGCGCCACCTGTTGTTGACGACAGCTCTACTTAGTGTACGACAGACGTGTGCGCCAGGTAGCAAGTGCGCTAGGCTCGCCCATGGATGCTGGCGAGGACCAACGTTGCTGATTGTCGGCCACTCGACGCAGGTATGCTGGCGGGCTACGAAAGGTCGTAGAGGGCATAGAAGAACGACGGAGCTTCTGGAAACACATCCGTCAAACTGCTCAATCAGCTATGTTCATCCATTCATCACCCACGACACCCTCGTTGTATCAGAGATCCATATAATAAAAAATGGGGCTCTCAATGTGGGGTACACATATGATGAAGTTGGCTGAAACTAAGGCCAAGTGAAATAATTTTGCTACAGTGTTGTCCGTGAAGGACAACAACTATTTATGTAATATTATCATAAGTGAAGTTGTTGATGTGTTATGTATCAATGTCTTCCCTGCAGGGAGCAGCGCAGGCATACCCCATGTTATTGACCAGACTTTTGAGCCAGTGGGTTCCTATGATGGGGTACCTGGCTGGTTATCTCAGGACTTGGGAGTACGCAGGGAGAAAAAAGGTTGAGAAGCCTTGCTGTACACTCACTGAAAATGTGAGGAGAATATCAAAACCTTGAATTCAATCTCAAAAGCTTAAAGTGAAAAATAAGCCATGGTTTTCGGCCTACGCACCTATAAAAGTTACTAAAACATAACCATTTGTAACTACAATTAAGAATATTACGCCAGTCGTTTACTAGAAAATCCTTGTTGAAAACACATCTTAATTTCATGGGCCGCGCCATACTGTTAGATAACCCCACGTCACGAATGTGGTATTTGTACCTATTCTTATACTTGCCAATAGGATATGGTCATGCCACTGTATTTACATCCAAACTCAACCTTTGTAAGATATTTTGGCCTTTGTTTACTAAACTAGTCCTCTTTCTGACAAAATAACACGGTTGTTTGAGATTTTGCATTGGTTCTGTGTATACCGGCCTCCCTTAGTACGTCACTTGTAGTCTAGGTTACCCCGATTTCATAGAACTGAGCATGTGCTTATTAGTCGTGCTGGTTAACATTTCAGCCCTTAGTCATTCGGAGAAATGACTGGAATCTCCCACTTTTTAACAAATTCTGAACAAACCACTGGCGTGATATTCTTGATTTTAGTTGCACATAGTTAGTTTTTATTATTTCCTTTAGGTACATACCCCAAAACCATGACTTTTGTTTCACCTTAAGGTATATAAAAAATCATATATAAATCAATAGATCTTTTACACATAGATGCATTGATTTTGAAGAATCAGAAGGCAAGCAAACTTAGATATTTAGAGTAGAATAGCTTCATCTTCACACGTACACTCACTGGACTTATCTGTTTACTGTAGCAGTAAAAAGAATGTGAACATGAACACAGTAAGTTTTAGTTTTGGAGAGCATCAGTAGGAAACAAACACATGTCCAAGCGTAGGGCACATGGACAACTTGACATACCTCATTGACAACATTAACTGGGCACCACTTCAAATGTAACATTCTCCTGCATAGACACACAACACTTGCATGAGTCTCAGCAAATTCATTACATGTCTACAGGACTGGGTCTTATCCATGGGCAACTCACCCATTAAAAGAGCATAGTATAAGTGGGAACACATTTTTCAGTGTGCGAAGAAATTCCTTAATATGGCACCAGCAAATTATATAAATACTGTTTTGCAGTATTACAATTAAAACAGATTGCAAACAGAATTTAAGAAACATGAATTATTCATTTGAACTGGGAAGGACAGCTGGGAAAGCACCGTACCTCAGTGTGTACGTAACTCTTCCCGGATGATGTCGGCTTCCCCGATTTTCCTCCTTGTAACTCCTCCACTTCATCCCCTTTTTCATCTCCCTCCATCAATGGGTTCAAATCTGAAACATAAAGACAACAGCCCCCCTACAGCTCCAACAGAAACAGGTATACACTGCATCAATACAGACCTGTGGGAACAAATCAGGTTAATGTGGCATTTCAAGGCTAAAGATACATTATAATTGACAGACAGATGAAACCGTGAGGTTTAAAACATAAAAAGTCTCACAAATGTGATATTTTACTTGGTGAATTTTTAAAAGATGCAGTGTCTGATCGGTTTTATATCGTGAAATCATGTTCAATAGAATTAGCTATATCTATTCTGACTTTGTGGAAACACTGACAATGTTTCCATAGTAATGACTGCGTGTGCTTCGAGTCAGCACGTTCTTCGAACCAGTGTAAATTCGTTCGCTGTGAACCTGGATCATATCATCTGGTTACTGTGATCCCAGTACATATCAGTATATCTACCTAACTAAATCATGTTCCTAGTCCGGCAAACATCAGTGCTAACATAGTTTATTCTACCTCTGAAGCGGAAGCGGCCAGTAGATGTGACAAGGCCAATCAAAATGATCGTTAACAAGCCACACCACGTGTTTGTCAGATGGCTGCCATAACCTGATATTGTAGACAACAAAAAGTTACAAATACAGATCCAAGGCCCATTGTGGTGGCAAATTAAGGGGACATGTCAATATTAGAAAATGTTTTTATGTTTTGTCAATAATATGTAAAACGCCAGTGAAATACGTCACATTTCAAGATACACGTATCTCTGTTGACATTTATCTTATCACTAACAACCAGGACATGTTATCTAATTAAATGTTTTATAAAAGCGACAACACTTATGATGTTGAAATGCGGCATATTAAATTAACGTATCCGTGAGTAAAATCACACAAGTTTTTGGAAGGAATCGGAGAGTAGTTGTCTGAAAATGTTGATGTAACTTGTCTGTCATTCAACATTCTGCTAAGATGTTCCTGGTACTGTAGCAACTGTAATTCACTCATGTTAACCAAAATAACGAGGGAGTCTGGGTCAATCATGGAATGACCAGGAGTACTGACCTGGCTCTATGTAGGAGGCAGGCCGTCGTCGGGTGCGAGGCCTTGTCACCTCCCTACTCCCATCCTCCTCCTCATAGGCCTTCTCTCCCATCTCTCCCATCTCACTCATCCTCTTCTCAGCCATCTCCTGCTGGTAACTCTCCTCAATGAGACGGTTGTCTGGTGGAGAAACAGCAATCACTATCATCTTTGTGTCACATTCACTAACTTAACATCTCAAAACAGTTCTACATTGTTTTACAACAATAATAATTATTCATTTAAACATTTCTTTTAACATTTCCAAAAGGATTTTTACATCAGTAGAAGTTTTCAACATCTTCTCAAGACAGCTTCATCAGTACTAGTGACGTCCTGGTAGGATGACGTCATCGTATACATCGTATTATTCTTCCAGGATGTCACTGGTACTGACAAAGACATCTTGAGAAGATGGCAAAAACTTCTACTGAGGTAAAATCCTTTTGGAAGTGTTAAAAGAAATGTTTCAACACGAAAACAAACTATCCTGAGAAATGTTCAATATAATAATTATTGATATTTGTTATTGAAAGTGTGAATTAGTAAAATTTGGACTCAGAGAATAATATATTTAAACGTAATAATTTCTAAACTGGTGAAGAAGTGCCAGTGTGTAAATCCTGTCACATGTAAAACCAATTTCTTTGCACAAGCTGATAAGAATTTACATACCATAGCATACTTAACTATTTGAGGTGTTTATTTGCAAAACGTGTTATATGCGTTTTTGTGTTTTGAGATCAATCATGTTCTGTGCCGTACGTTGTTATGTGATAGATAGGAAAACCAGTATTTCACCAGTCCACAGCATGGTGTATGATGCGTTTTCCTGCAAATTTCTTTTACCTCCACCGCTACCAACTAGATGGCAGCACAAAACCAATCTTAACTAAATTTATTTTATTTTGGCACTTTACGTGTTTTGCAAATAAACAACTTGTTTATTATTTTATTGTAAATTGCATTGATCTGTATATGACTATATGGGAGTGTGCACTATAAAAGAACCATGTATTATTATTACTATGATGTCAGTGTATTGCACCGATACTGACACTAAAGCCATGTTGATGAACTAAAGGGGACAGTGGATATCATTTGATGTACATTTTTTACCCTGACTGATGACGACACTTGATCTGTGCTGGTAGAAAACAGATAGCTAGGCAGATTTCATTTGATGGAGGAATATTTTGTAACCTGATAATGTTGATACTTGATCGAAATATGACTGCTATGGACCGATTAACATAATGAATGAATTTGTTTTAAAAGGATTTATACAGAATTTCAAGTAAAAATATGGATTTCAACCTAAATAAAATGGCTTGTCTAGCATTCTCATCATAACTCCTTGATATCTTCGTAGACCGACTTCACCAAAGTACTTCGACTACCACAGTGCTGACACCTACCTGTCTCGTCGTCGATGTCCTCGACCCCCTCAGTGTGAGCAAACTTCTGCGAGCCGGGCTGTTTGTCTGACAGGTCATTCATGCTGTAGCTCTTCTTCAGGTGGTCGACAATAGTGGACTGACCCTACAACAGGACAACACAGGGGTGAAACTTAACACCTGGCACTGGGGTAGTTGGGGGGGATCTTATATGTCCAGAGGTGCTAAGGTGCATTTGGTAGCCATTTTTAAAAGAAAATATAACCATATGAAATACAAAAAAAAAAAAATGTAATTGTTATTTGATTACGTGCACAACGAGCTGGTTCATAAATGAGTGTTTGAAAAAGGAGAAAAAGCTGTATATAACAAAACTGGCAAAAAAGGAGATCACATTCCCAAAGCAGGAGACTTGGCACTACTGTGAAGGATGACCACATGATCAGGGCAAGGAAGGCTCAGCCCAGCAACAGTATAACATTTCATGGGAGGAGGAGGTAACCTTGGAGAAGGGAAGAACTGGGTCAGCTTCAATAAGGAGTACTAGGGTACATTTCCATGGCATCAAATGATCATGACTACACTGCCGAGTGCACTACCTCAGACTGATGGATGTATCCTCAAAACCACTAATTGAGAGCAAGGGATGTATCTGTAATCCAAACATGTCTAAATCTACTCCTATCCACAAACGTAGTTTTACTCAATATCTACATCACAGTAAAGCTTGATGCTGTCAGCAAATGGTAGAATTTTCTGGTTGTGGTTAAATACAATCTTACTATAATGCAGCTAGCGTCTGTCTGTGTGTTTGTTATGCTACTCCTCCTGGACGTTTTGAGTTTCAGGCAACACACTTTCAGGGGTTCATCTATGACCCTAGGAAGGATATTATTTTTACCCTGTTACCCTTTCTACGAACAATCAAATTACCCATCGTAGGCACCCTCGCCATGATGTGTCTTGACTACATCAGTACCCCTGGCAGATTAACCTGCTGAAACGTGGAAACACATGTTTTGTACGATTGTTCTAAGTTATCCACTAATCAGTTTGATAATTTGTTTATTATGTGTCAGAGTTTACATAAGTACCAAGTTGTCCCATACAGAGGATGGGTAATTTTGCTAGTAATTTCAATAGGGCCATATTTGTTGCGCCATGTGTACACAGTACCTTGATGGCAGTCTGTACAACAATGCTGGTTGCATAGTTGAGTCCTCGAGAGCCAATTTTGAGAAGAGCTGAGTACCCCTGGTCCGACGCCTTCGCAATGTAGCTGTCTATCTCCTGTAGACATCACATCAACTCTAATATGTCAAGTGAATGCATTAGGTACACTGCAACTGTCAATGACATCATTCGTTTAAATGTACAACCATTTTGTAATATCACAAATCATACGCACTGCTTCATGTTTAATAAAAACAAGCGAGTGATAAATATATTGCTTAGATATACCAAACCTTAGTGCACCCACCATCTCAGTCATGAACCAGATATTATCACCTAATCTCCATTTCACAACGGTTGACATCTGGACATTGATGCCCTTAATATTGTCACCATCCACGAGAGGCTTAACTAATCAATTCATCTAAATTCTGGGCACCAATGCAAATTTAAAGGACAGGAAATGATTTTTTTTTAATAATCTGGTGTAAGCTTAGCCATAAGAAGGAGTTATGTATATCCAATTGTGGGTAAGATTCTAGCAATTACCATGTGTGATACATCGCATCCTTAATTATTGATTAGTGAGCGATATGGACTGAAAGTGATCGCTCGACTAAAAAAGTAAAATATGATACACTGCATATGCTTTGATATATAAACATCAACTATTAAATGCATAAACATACAAAAAAACATAAAAAGTGAATAGCTTAGTGTAGTAATTACTATCTGGATGATGGGGAAAGGTAATTGTAATTTGGATAATAGCATTTATCATGGCAAGATTTCCAACTAGCAATATTTAGGTTTACAATGGCCAGACAAACCACAGCTCCATACAACACTCAGTTGCAATATGTTCCAGACAATAGTTGACATGTTGGCATCAACCTATTTGCTTGGCTAGCATTTATTTCTCGTAAAATCAACTTGCATAAAACACAAATACTACGTACTATGAAAACTTCAATGTAAAAACCTGCATCATTAATACAATGATCTACTTTGATACTATATTATTTGATTGGCAACAAAGTAAAAGACACAATATAAAAGACAGCACAACATAAGTCAACAGGCTGTAAACCATCCTATTGGATAGGTCACTAGGAATAGGCTGTAAACCATCCTATTGGATAGGTCACTAGTAACAGGCTGTACCATGCTATTGGATAGGTCACTAGTAACAGGCTGTAAACCATCCTATTGGATAGGTCACTAGTAACAGGCTGTAAACCATCCTATTGGATAGTTCACTAGTAACAGGCTGTAAACCATCCTATTGGATAGGTCACTAGTAACAGGCTGTAAACCATCCTATTGGATAGGTCACTAGTAACATGCTGTAAACCATCCTATTGGATAGGTCACTAGTAACAGGCTGTAAACCATCCTATTGGATAGGTCACTAGTAACAGGCTGTAAACCATCCTATTGGATAGGTCACTAGTAACAGGCTGTAAACCATCCTATTGGATAGGTCACTAGTAATAGATCAAGACTGTAAACAAGTCCATAAAGTTAGCCTGCATAAAACAGGGTCATTAATATCCCTCCCCCTCCCCCTCCCCCCTCCCCCTCCCTCTCCCTCTCACTCTCCCTCTCTCTCTCTCTCTATATATATATATAAATATATATTTACATATAAATCTGTAATGGGATCTTCATAGCGGAAACACATCTCATAAGATTTACCATATCACTTAAGACACTTAGTAATTGACACAGCTGCTATCAATTCTTCACAGTAAAGCCACTGATACCACCTGTGAGTTAGATATACACACATCAGCGTGCATCACTGTACTAGCGTCTGTATCAGTGTACTAGGGATACACCAAGTCAACAACTTCTTGTGCACATAACTCTCAGTGGAACTCTGCTACTAAAAGCACCCTTTATCGTCTTGTTGATGTTCAGGGCAGACATTAAGATTTTTGGCTACTTGCCTGGTGACTTCAGACACTGTGCCTCAAGAATCTGTTTGATTTATCATCAAATGGGATCATTTGGTTCATTCCCTGATATGCAGTTACTAGATTGTGTTTTATAATTAAATATAAAAATAATTTTTTATTCACACATAATGAACAAATGATAGGTTATACATAGCATACTTATCATTGTCCCGGTATATAAAATAAAAATTTATCAACTTTTAAGAAAAAACAAATGCAATTTCAGAAATACAGATTGAAACAATTTATTTACTCCGCAGTCTCTGGCATTGTCCACTCATGTAGTAAACTGAAGTTAACGAAACAAAAAAACAAAAACAAAAACAGAATGAGAATTTCAAATCCTTACCCAACTTCAGGGACCTCCAGTGAAAACACCCTCTTCAAATACTTGAAATGAACACTCTTAATTTTCTCTCCTGGATGTTAACACCTAACTAGTTGTAATGAACAATCTTAACCTTCTTTCCTGGATGTTAATATCTAACAAGTTGCAATGAACACTCTTAACCTTCTTTACTGGATGTTAACATCTAACAAGTTGTAATGAACAATCTTAACCTTCTTTCCTGGATGTTAATATCTAACAAGTTGCAATGAACACTCTTAACCTTCTTTCCTGGATGTTAACATCTAAGAAGTTGCAATGAACACTCTTAACCTTCTTTCCTGGATGTTAATATCTAAGAAGTTGCAATGAACTCTCCTAACCTTCGTTACTGGATAATAACATCTAACAAGTTTTAATGAACACTCTTAACCTTCTTTACTGGATGTTAACATCTAACAAGTTGTAATGAACACTCTTAACCTTCTTTCCTGGATGTTAACATCTAACAAGTTTTAATGAACACTCTTAACCTTCTTTCCTGGATGTTAACATCTAACAAGTTGTAATGAACACTCGTAACACTCTTTCCTGGATGTTAACATCTAACAAGTTTTAATGAACACTTTTAACCTTCTTTACTGGATGTTAACATCTAACAAGTTGTAATGAACACTCTTAATTAACTTTCTTTCCTGGATGTTAACATCTAACAAATTTTAATGAACACTCTTAACCTTCTTTCCTGGATTTTAACATCTAACAACTTTTAATGAACACTCTTAACCTTCTAACATTTAACAAGTTGTAATGAACACTCTTAACCTTCTTTCCTGGATGTTAACATCTAACAAGTTGTAATGAACACTAGTAACCTTCTTTTCTGGATGTTAACATCTAACAAGTGGTAATGAACACTCTTAATTAACTTTCTTTCCTGGATGTTAACATCTAACAAGTTTTAATGAACACTCTTAATTAACTTTCTTTCCTGGATGTTAACATCTAACAAGTTTTAATGAACACTCTTAACATTCTTTCCTGGATGTTAACATCTAACAAGTTGTAATGAACACTCTTAACTTTCTTTCCTGGATGTTAACATCTAACAAGTTGTAATGAACACTCTTAACCTTCTTTCCTGGATGTTAACATCTAACAAGTTTTAATGAACACTCTTAACCTTCTTTCCTGGATGTTAACATCTAACAAGTTTTAATGAACACTCTTAACCTTCTTTCCTGGATGTTAACATCTAACAAGTTTTAATGAACACTCTTAACATTCTTTCCTGGATGTTAACATCTAACAAGTTTTAATGTACACTCTTAACCTTCTTTCCTGGATGTTAGCCAGTAACAAGTTGTAATGAACACTCTTAACCTTCTTTCCTGGATGTTAACATCAAACAAGTTGTAATGAACACTCTTAACCTTCTTTCCTGGATGTTAACATCTAACAAGTTTTAATGAACACTCTTAACCTTTTTTCCTGGATGTTAACATCTAACAAGTTTTAATGAACACTTTTAACCTTCTTTCCTGGATGTTAACATCTAACAACTTTTAATGAACACTCTTAACCTTCTTTCCTGGATGTTAACATCTAACAAGTTTTAATGAACACTCTTAACCTTCTAACATCTAACAAGTTGTAATGAACACTCTTCACCTTCTTTCCTGGATGTTAACATCTAACAAGTTGTAATGAACACTCTTCACCTTCTTTCCTGGATGTTAACATCTAACAAGTTTTTAATTGAACACTCTTAACCTTCTTTCCTGGATGTTAACATCTAACAACTTTTAATGAACACTCTTAACCTTCTTTCCTGGATGTTAACATCTAACAAGTTGTAATGAACACTCTTAACTTTCTTTCCTGGATGTTAACATCTAACAAGTTTTAATGAACACTCTTAACCTTTTTTCCTGGATGTTAACATCTAACAACTTTTAATGAACACTCTTAACATTCTTTCCTGGATGTTAACATCTAACAACTGTTAATGAACACTCTTAACCTTCTTTCCTGGATGTTAACATCTAACAACTTTTAATGAACACTCTTAACCTTCTTTCCTGGATGTTAACATCTAACAACTTTTAATGAACACTCTTAACCTTCTTTCCTGGATGTTAACATCTAACAAGTTGTAATGAACACTCTTAACTTTCTTTCCTGGATGTTAACATCTAACAAGTTGTAATGAACACTCTTAACCTTCTTTCCTGGATTTTAACATTTAACAAGTTTTAATGAACACTCTTAACCTTCTTTCCTGGATGTTAACACCTAACAAGTTTTAATGAACACTCTTAACCTTCTTTCCTGGATGTTAACACCTAACAAGTTTTAATGAACACTCTTAACCTTCTTTCCTGGATGTTAATATCTAACAAGTTTTAATGAACACTCTTAACCTTCTTTCCTGGATGTTAACATCTAACAAGTTTTAATGAACACTCTTAACCTTCTTTCCTGGATGTTAACATCTAACAACTTTTAATTAACACTCTTAACCTTCTTTCCTGGATGTTAACATCTAACAACTTTTAATGAACACTCTTAACCTTCTTTCCTGGATGTTAACATCTAACAAGTTTTAATGAACACTCTTAACCTTCTAACATCTAACAAGTTGTAATGAACACTCTTCACCTTCTTTCCTGGATGTTAACATCTAACAAGTTGTAATGAACACTCTTCACCTTCTTTCCTGGATGTTAACATCTAACAAGTTTTATTGAACACTCTTAACCTTCTTTCCTGGATGTTAACATCTAACAACTTTTAATGAACACTCTTAACCTTCTTTCCTGGATGTTAACATCTAACAAGTTGTAATGAACACTCTTAACCTTCTTTCCTGGATGTTAACATCTAACAAGTTTTAATGAACACTCTTAACCTTCTTTCCTGGATGTTAACATCTAACAAGTTGTAATGAACACTCTTAACCTTCTTTCCTGGATGTTAACATCTAACAACTTTTAATGAACACTCTTAACCTTCTTTCCTGGATGTTAACATCTAACAACTTTTAATGAACACTCTTAACCTTCTTTCCTGGATGTTAACATCTAACAAGTTGTAATGAACACTCTTAACCTTCTTTCCTGGATGTTAACATCTAACAACTTTTAATGAACACTCTTAACCTTCTTTCCTGGATGTTAACATCTAACAACTTTTAATGAACACTCTTAACCTTCTTTCCTGGATGTTAACATCTAACAACTTTTAATGAACACTCTTAACCTTCTTTCCTGGATGTTAACATCTAACAACTTTTAATGAACACTCTTAACCTTTTTTCCTGGATGTTAACATCTAACAAGTTTTAATGAACACTCTTAACCTTCTTTCCTGGATGTTAACATCTAACAAGTTTTAATGAACACTATTAACCTTCTTTCCTGGATGTTAACATCTAACAACTTTTAATGAACACTCTTAACCTTCTTTCCTGGATGTTAACATCTAACAAGTTTTAATGAACTCTTAACCTTCTTTCCTGGATGTTAACATCTAACAACTTTTAATGAACACTCTTAACCTTCTTTCCTGGATGTTAACATCTAACAAGTTGTAATGAACACTCTTAACTTTCTTTCCTGGATGTTAACATCTAACAAGTTTTAATGAACACTCTTAACCTTCTTTCCTGGATGTTAACATCTAACAACTTTTAATGAACACTCTTAACCTTCTTTCCTGGATGTTAACATCTAACAAGTTGTAATGAACACTCTTAACTTTCTTTCCTGGATGTTAACATCTAACAAGTTGTAATGAACACTCTTAACCTTCTTTCCTGGATGTTAACATCTAACAACTTTTAATGAACACTCTTAACCTTCTTTCCTGGATGTTAACATCTAACAAGTTTTAATGAACACTCTTAACCTTCTTTCCTGGATGTTAACATCTAACAACTTTTAATGAACACTCTTAACCTTCTTTCCTGGATGTTAACATCTAACAACTTTTAATGAACACTCTTAACCTTCTTTCCTGGATGTTAACATCTAACAACTTTTAATGAACACTCTTAACCTTCTTTCCTGGATGTTAACATCTAACAAGTTTTAATGAACACTCTTAACCTTCTTTCCTGGATGTTAACATCTAACAAGTTTTAATGAACACTCTTAACCTTCTTTCCTGGATGTTAACATCTAACAACTTTTAATGAACACTCTTAACCTTCTTTCCTGGATGTTAACATCTAACAAGTTTTAATGAACTCTTAACCTTCTTTCCTGGATGTTAACATCTAACAACTTTTAATGAACACTCTTAACCTTCTTTCCTGGATGTTAACATCTAACAAGTTGTAATGAACACTCTTAACTTTCTTTCCTGGATGTTAACATCTAACAAGTTTTAATGAACACTCTTAACCTTCTTTCCTGGATGTTAACATCTAACAACTTTTAATGAACACTCTTAACCTTCTTTCCTGGATGTTAACATCTAACAAGTTGTAATGAACACTCTTAACTTTCTTTCCTGGATGTTAACATCTAACAAGTTGTAATGAACACTCTTAACCTTCTTTCCTGGATGTTAACATCTAACAACTTTTAATGAACACTCTTAACCTTCTTTCCTGGATGTTAACATCTAACAAGTTTTAATGAACACTCTTAACCTTCTTTCCTGGAAGTTAACATCTAACAACTTTTAATGAACACTCTTAACCTTCTTTCCTGGATGTTAACATCTAACAACTTTTAATGAACACTCTTAACCTTCTTTCCTGGATGTTAACATCTAACAAGTTTTAATGAACACTCTTAACCTTCTTTCCTGGATGTTAACATCTAACAAGTTTTAATGAACACTCTTAACCTTCTTTCCTGGATGTTAACATCTAACAAGTTGTAATGAACACTCTTAACTTTCTTTCCTGGATATTAACATCTAACAAGTTTTAATGAACACTCTTAACCTTTTTTCCTGGATGTTAACATCTAACAAGTTTTAATGAACACTTTTAACCTTCTTTTCTGGATGTCAACATCTAACAAGTTGTAATGAACACTCTTAACTTTCTTTCCTGGATGTTAACATCTAACAAGTTTTAATGAACACTCTTAACCTTTTTTCCTGGATGTTAACATCTAACAAGTTGTAATGAACACTTTTAACCTTCTTTTCTGGATGTTAACATCTAACAAGTTTTAATGAACACTCTTAACCTTTTTTCCTGGATGTTAACATCTAACAAGTTGTAATGAACACTTTTAACCTTCTTTTCTGGATGTTAACATCTAACAAGTTGTAATGAACACTCTGAACCTTCTTTCCTGGATGTTAACATCTAACAAGTTGTTAAACCTTATGAGTCAATGACAGTGGAACATGAAGGCTTCCAATTACCACGTCTATGTTCATGCAACATTTGGACAAATGAATCTAAAATTACACATACAGTGTCTAAAATCTGAATTATTTCAATAAAGTTGTAATAGAATGACCAAGGATTGGGATTATGTGTAGAAGAAGACAACCCTTCCCATGTCAAGCAAGGCAGCACAAGGGGTAAGATAACTCCAGTGACTTACCTTTTCCCTCTTTGAGAGTTGTTGATGGATAAACTTTCTGTAAATAATGCTAGCTCCTTTTGTTGCTGGAGACAAGAGCCACAGCACAAAGACTATCTTCAACTCATAGTAGAAAGGAATCCTACAAACGTCAGAAGACCATCAATGACCAAATAATACCTGTACATGCAAACACCATTTTGAAATCTTTCTTTTATCTACTATAGGGTTGTGTAGTATGCATATGACCTTCCGAGATGCACAATACTGATTACTGCGCTAACAGTACAAAACATGAACCAAAAAGTATGTGAATGAAAGAGCAAAGTACTGTTTATCTGCATTAACTTGTTCGTTTATTTTACTCAAATAAACAGGACATTCTACGTTGATAATGACAACACCAATCACTCTGCTGAGATCAGAAGGAGCGCTGTCAATAGTGTTCCATAGACCAACCAAGTACAGGGGGTGTGTAACCTGGCAGGGATTCACATAGTGGTGCTCTCCCCCCCCCTCTCTCTAACATACCAATGGTGCAACTGCTCCCAGTTCGACAAGATTCTAGTTATTTTACAAGTGGATAATACAGAGGAAAAAAAGACGATGGAAAGCTTACATGTTTTACTTACCATGCTACAAAAATATCTGCAAATGTTTCTATACATGTGAAGAAGGCAAATACAATCCAATACATCATCCATTTCACCTGCAAACAACCAACGACACGACTATAATATATTATGATACTAATGCTGCCATATTACAGCAATATGTGTGTATACTGATACTGGGCTGTTTGCAGGACAAATAATGTACAAACAATGATGAAACTACTTCAATTTACAATCTCAGCCTCAGCACTGGTGACAGGGTTTGACAGCACACACTTTGAAAGCATAACTGAATAAAAATGGCAGAAAGGTGAAGACACTGTATCTCTTACAATAATATTATAATGACATGAGGTACTTTAGAAATCCAATTTATTACAACTGAAAAGACATGACGTATCACATTGTAGACTACCACTCACACACCTGTCATCAAATGCACTTTATAATGAATGCTGACAGAGACTTTATCACCAGTATCAAGGCCAATGTGACACTTTCATCACCAGTGTCAAGGTCAGTTTGTAGACTTGTATGATGCATCATACAGCACTGTCAAGACCAGCATGTAACCAGCATGTCAACACCAATGTGCCACCTACATCAAGACAGTGACAAGGCCAGTCTTATCATAACAGCTACTACTGAGCTATGAACAAGTTTTCTATAAAAAAAAGGTAAAGGTATGTTCTTATATAGCTTGATATCCAGTCCTTGAGACTGTTCAAAGCACTTTACACTTCACTTACATATTCCTTGACATTCTTCGTCTTGACGGCCTTGTAGGAGGCATAGGCCGGGTACAGCGTGCCAAACACCAGTCTGAAAGCACAGTACACAAATGCACTCATCTTGTTCAAGTCACTAAACGCCTTTCACAAGTCTGCTCTAACACATGTCCACTGCAGGATAACTGATGACCAAACACCTGTGATGCTGTCCACTTGAGTTATCCTACATATCCCGCACTGGCTGTAAGACTGTGCTCTGTGCAGCGTTGTATGTGGTAAATGTGTGGCTCATCCAATAAGCCACACTCAGGCACCAAACAGAGTGGAGCAGTCCTCTCCCCTGATGCAGTGTAAGTACATGCCTTGCCTCAGGGCTCATATATCTAGGTGCAGCATGTTACACTGGTCCAGGCCTGACTACTCCAGAAGATAGGTCATTCACACTACAGGTGTTCCATGGCAGGTCAGTCAACACAACAGATGTGGCACTACTTTTCCTGTGGTCAATTTATGTGAGACTGACCACCACAGACCATGTGCTTCACTTGAAGTTCACTGTCCACTGGCCTACTGACCTTTACAGTTCTTTGTTGCAGTTGGTCAGTTCTATCAGTGGAACTGACAGGTTGACACCACTGTATATTGGTTGTCCCGCAGGACTTCCCTGGATGAAGCACTGGTTCACCAGAGCCGGGACGGCTGTAGTAGTATTCACTTGACCATTAGCTCTGAGTACAACTGCCAAGCCACCAAATCACTAAGTATAAATCAATCTACATCTGGCTGGACATCAAGTAGGGGTCCATGTCAGAGATGACCACCATATAAAGCTGGTGTCAAGCACGGCTGCCACAGACCATGGAGTCTCCCACAGTGTCTATGCTCAGCCTCAAAACAGAACAAATGATCAATGCATTGACCCAGTGCACTGGGAGGCATCTCACTTAATACAAAAATATAATACTGTCAGTCAGCAAACATTGGCAGCCACAGAGAACCCCTTATCACTGTTTACACATGCACAGCTGGAGAGAGTTGAAAAAGCCGCAGCAGTAGCCAGGCTCATGTGTCACTGACACTGATCTGTGTTGACTAGTAGCTGTCTGTATCACATAACATAATCTATCAGTGTGTTGCTGAGCTGAATGTGCAAGCATTTTGAGAACAGAACTGAGTCCAATAGAACTCCAGCAGCATTATTCATCAGACACGGCCACATGCCAACATGCTGACACTCTGCACTAGTCTCGGGATTAGTTTCTTTAATTCAAATCCAGTTGCTGTGGAATTATTCATAAAATGTAAACATCCAGATAGCACACAGGACTGCCAGCAGAACTCCACTGAAAGTCATTACTCACTAAACATGATTGATTAAAAAACCTTTCCTGGTTCCATACTGCTGCAGCTGTTACCAAGTCAAATAATAAGTCCCAGTGGTCACAAGTTGGGTGTGCCTGAAGAGACAGAGTCTGGGTCTGTCCTTCAACAGGGCAATACAATGTCATACTCTACAAAACTTAACAAGATCAGAATGCTACAAAAAAGCTATTAGGAACATTAACAACTCTGATTACCTCGTTCACTCTGAACCGCTACTGAAAATTTAAGATTTTACAAACTGCAACTAAGGCTAATTATGTACAAGCATACTCCTCAAACACTTCCAAACAGCATATCAACACAATGTCAAAGAAATATGGAAATCCACAATTACAATACTACAAACAGCAATGATTTCTTTATGCATGAAGTAAGGACAAACACACGGAATTTTACAATTTACTCTGGGCCCTCATTCTGGAATTCCATACCAGAAAACATAACAAATTCTACAACAAAAAAACAATTTAAATACAATGCCTGATCTCGACATACTGCAACATGCCCTAATTTCCCACATAGAGTTTTTTCATATTCATATTCACTATTATAGAATATACTACTGAATATGCACTATATTGTTCAATTATCACTTTGCCTCATGTTGTTAGACTGTGCTAGTTTATGCTGGATTATGACACCTTGTTACAATTTTTTTATTTACATCACATCTAATTTTTTTAATTTTTTTAGTTTTTGCAAATACCATTGAATATTCACTTTATTGTTCCATTATCACTTTGCCTCACGTTGTTAGATTATATTGACATTATAGATTATTACACATCATTGTAATTTTTTATTTGGGTCACATCTAATATCACTAACATGATCTCCAATTTGTAGTGTTAGCATTCCATTATAAGATTTCTATACCTCTCGTAATAAGCCCCTTGGAGTTTCTAGAGAATCTCCTCAGTTACCAGATGAAATTAATTATGACCATACTTGTAACAACATTGTAAATGCGTAACCAAATAAACTCACATTGATTGACTGATTAAAAACAGGGTGGCAACATAACAGGGAACAGATCTCTATTTATTTTTTCCACCAGCAACAGTGTAAATTTTGTTCAATGCTGCATGCAAATTTTTACTCTGAATCTTCTCAAAATCCTGTATGTCAACATTTATTGTTTTGTCAACCCTGCTAGAAAAGTCTAATTCTGTAATTTTTTCTCTCTCCAGAAAACCAACTCGTGACTGAGCAAGACGCTCCACATGAAATGACATCTAAATCACCTGCTTCATGTCTTTGTGGGATCCTACGGTCACTGACATATGCATATGTTGCCAGAAAGACAAGATTTTAAAATCTATACATAGTAGGAACCCAACGTGATCCATTGCACAAACTTGGCGAGTCTACAAGAGCTGTGTAGTGGCCTTTTTCAGTGGTTTATCTCACCTGGGGACAACAGCACTCCCCAGCCCCACTGCCCAAACCTGGCTGGCTCCAGCTAGCACACAGGAGTTCACACTGGAGTTCCACAGAACACCATTAATCACATGATGTGATGGATTTAGAAAGAGTTATCCTGGCTCCAGAGTTGTTACTGCTGATCAATATGTTGTCAGCCACACTGCTGGCTAGTGCCAGAAGAGACCAGTGTGGGTCTGCCCTTTAGCAGTATGGGCAGCAACATAAGGGGGAGGGGGGAGGTGGGAGGGGGAGTGCATATGCTGTTATCCTGAAATATGGCCACATCTCCGTACAGAAACATTTTTCAGGGAGTGCTATCTCAAAATCACCCTGCCCAGTTTTGTCTACAACTTGACACAAGACAATGCGTTGCTTACGGGTCTTACAGCTCGAGTCCCAGCTGAAATGTCTGTTAACAACTTAGCGGCAGTAGAGTATGCACTACCTCCAACCCTGAGGCTAACTCCATCCTGTTAAGTTAAGGATATCTGCAAAAATACACATTAAGGAATCCACTTCCCAATTAAATTTTTCGTCAGGATTCTAAATGTTCATTTGCTGTTATTATTTACTAACTGATCCTTGTTTGTTCTACTTCCACCTTGGCTTAACTAACTGCAAACCAGGCTTCACAGATTTACTACAGGTCTGCTGTGACTGGTGACAATGTATCCCCTGCACAAAACCTATTACTAAGTCAGTAGTCTTAGTCTACTGACTTAGCCAATTGGGTCACTTCCATTTATGGGATGTCATGCCCACTCAAATTTACCAGATATAATTATCAAAACACTCAAAGACAAATATAAATGTACAATGTGGCTTCTGTTTTTTGACTCTGCTGTTACAAATGACCCTGACACCAAGCTGAAAAGAGGTTATCTAATAAAGCTGAGGTGCTTAGTTATAAATAAACCTAGTTGTTGATTTGTCAGATATAGAGTTATGTATGGGTAAACGTAAATATTACTCTTTCGTGGAAAGACAATGAAAGACACAAATTAATATTGCTTCTGTCAGATGTCAAGTAATCAATGGCTGTGATTCATAAATCTCAGACAATAAAATGTATGATGTGTGGCATGTTCAACCGGCATGGTAGAAATAACTCATTACAACTGACAAATTTGTTATCTGAAGACCTAGGCAGTACTGACTGGATTAATGTTTCCAATTAATGTCATATCTCAAATAATGCTAAAATAAAGATGGTGTCCTTTAATTGTCAACAAACTGCTTTGTTCTGTTTGTTTGACACATGTCACATCCACATTTGTACAGAACAAAACACAATTTGCAGAATGCTACTCAAAGAAATACACTATGTATTACAGGTGATGAAACATATTCATTAATTATTGCATAGATTATCACAAGTTTAATCAGATTTCAGTCTACAGTTGGAACTCTTAATTTTAAAGGTACTTAATCAATAATTTTTTTTGCTAGTCTCATTTCAAATTCATTTGGCGAAACACCAAACCTACCTAGTATCCACTGCAACAAACTAGCTCGTTTGTGCAATTTTTGTATGTAGTTTTTGTGAAATCATCAGAAAAACTATTAACTGTAGTTAATTGAATTAACTGAAGTGATAATCGAAATGCAGAAAAATCACGATTTTCTTCCTTGATGAAATTTATTAACTTTGTCATGTGATCGGCGAGAGGGTGGAGGTCACGCCCATGATCAGCATCAACCCACAAAGTGCTTACCATTTTGGATATCCACTATTTTGATACTTACCAGATCTAACATCTAAAGTCAATTCTTTCGAAGATTTGAAAAAAATAGCCATATTTTTTATTAAATCGACTGCGGATGTTACATAAACTATTCACACCCTACATATTTGGACACCAATGAACCTAGTTTGTGATAAGCTAAATCAGTTTAAGAAGCAGTTTTAAATATTATAGCGTAAGTGTTGTTGTAGCTGTACTGTCCATGACAAAGATCATAAGTGTTGTTGTAGCTGTACTGTCCATGACAAAGATCATAAGTGTTGTTGTAGCTGTACTGTCCATGACAAAGATCATAAGTGTTGTTGTAGCTGTACTGTCCATGACAAAGATCATAAGTGTTGTTGTAGCTGTACTGTCCATGACAAAGATCAGAATCTGATTTGTAATTTTGTTGGCAATACTGACTCCAGATTTATTTACTATTTTTCTTTTCCTCTGAAATAAAATACCAATCAGTTTCTCCTGCCATTGACAAAACAGTGTAGACACTAGACTGACCTAAATATTGACAGTGTATCACAATGCGTCATACGTGAATGTCTCCTGTAGGTTAAGGTCAACGACCTGAGTTAATGACACATCTACACAACTACATTTATCTATACTCTGTAGAACACCCATAACTCTACAGTAGACATACATTAAACATGCCTTACTTTGAACAAGTTAGTACGGTGTAAAATACCTAGAGTGTTGTGCACAATGTTACACAGTCTCATACACATTGTCATGTAGTGTCACAGTGTTGTGGACAATGTTACACAGTCTCATACACATTGTCATGTAGTGTCACAGTGTTGTGGACAATGTTACACACTCTCATACACATTGTCATGTAGTGTCACAGTGTTGTGCACAATGTTACACAGTCTCATACACATTGTCATGTAGTGTCACAGTGTTGTGGACAATGTTACACATTCTCATACACATTGTCATGTAGTGTCACAGTGTTGTGGACAATGTTACACATTCTCATACACATTGTCATGTAGTGTCACAGTGTTGTGGACAATGTTACACATTCTCATACACACTGTCATGTAGTGTCACAGTGTTGTGGACAATGTTACACATTCTCATACACACTGTCATGTAGTGTCACAGTGTTGTGGACAATGTTACACATTCTCATACACATTGTCATGTAGTGTCACAGTGTTGTGCACAATGTTACAGTCTCATGCACATTGTCATGTAGTGTCACAATGTTACACACTCTCATACACATTGTCATGTAGTGTCACACAGTGTCATAAACAGTGTCCTGTAGGGAGGTTACAATCCAAGAATTACATGTGTATTTAAGACATTTTTGTTGTACAAGAGAAAATAATAATAGTAGTTTTAATGTCAAGTTGTGCATCAATAAGGTTCAGTGCTATTCCACCCAAATAGGCTGTTATTGTGGCAACATGACTATTAAAATCATATCATTATACAGTACAATACACTAGTACTTCTTTTGCAAAAGTCAGAAAAACTAGAATTCTGTCCTGGAACAATGGAGATTCATCTCATCTACACTACAACGGAGAATCATGGGATCTGTGATAACTTTGATGCAACAGAACACTGTGGAGCCTACCAGTAATACCTGGGGTGGTGTAATCACCAGTAATACCTGGGGTGGTGTAATCACCAGTAATACCTGGGGTGGTGTAATCACCAGTAATGCCTGGGGTGGTGTAATCACCAGTAATACCTGGGGTGGTGTAATCACCAGTAATGCTGAAGACGACAACTAATACAATGATTTCTATATGTAATAAAACTTACATATTTGATTTTCATTACCAAATTGTGTACGCTATTTTCAAAAATATTAAGAAGTGAAAGGTTATGATGGTAATACATTTTACTATTTTTAACCAACCAGGATTTTATAAATACTAATACATTCAGTGTAGCGATGTCCTGTAAACAGTCATTCAGTTCACCAGTGGCAACCATTGTACACTCCCTTTGCACCAAATGAACTACCAGTGACAGTTGATCTACACAAAAAACAATAGCACTTAATTAACTAATTAGACCCAAGAAACTTGCCTCTGCTTTCTGGAAGCAAGGCTGGAAAACTACAGAAAAACAGTTTCTTATCCCACAATGTCATAGTCAAGATCTGGGTCAGCTTCTCAGAAGTATTCAGATCCACTGCGTTATAACGAGGGGCTCGACTGTACATGCCACGACTCTGTCTAATCTACTTGATTACTAGCACTGGGTTTCTAAGTGACATGGTCACACTAACCATGAAGAGACAGCCTTCTGACCATAGTCTGTGTATGATACTGACCATGTGTGAACCATACATAGATCATCTGCATTGTCTGACCACAGACAAAGTTATATAAGCCATTACTAATAAAAATAGTTGTGATAAGCGATAACAACGCATATAAACATAATTTAATACCACAGACAAAAATGCACAGCAAGTTGCAATGATAAAACTTATCAGGTAGACGGTACTCCCAAAACCTTGACCTGCATACACGAGGCAAGCATTTATATGATATACCAGTTATTTAGACTTTCATCCTAGATTTAGCTCCAAAAGCACCCTGCAAAATTTTAAGAAACACCTAGAAAAAAAACAACTGTCAGATATGTTCCCACTTCAGCAAAGAACCTAAATAACAATTAAATTAACAACTGCTGTAGCTACGTGTCCTATTAGTATTTCACTGCAGACAGATACAATTTCCTATAACAGACTCTTGCAGATTGCATGACTTAATCAAACTGCGCACACAGAAACATGCGGCTTACATCAATCTGCACAGGAAACACTGAGTTGTTACTTGTACATGAGCTGGGGGAAAGTTGCGCAGTCAATGACAGACAGACAGTGGGACCAGTGCCAGCAGAAGTAACTCAACTGACATCTGTTGGTGAGGTGATTTATAAGGTCCAGGTGAGAAGTGTAAGCACACCTGGTATGCCATACATATGTTTCCATGGCAACACAAAATGAATGATCACATCAAAACTTACAGGCAGTCAAACTCTGGAAATCAAGGTGGTAATGCCATATTTGATTGGATGGGGCACTGGTTGATAGTTTCTGGGCCCAGAATTATACCAGTAGGTTCAATATAAACAGTATATCCTTTGACCTATCTTACAAATGCTCAGTCCTGTTGCGTCTTCCATGATTATAACAATGCCTGTAGTCTGTTACTTGGGGTGTTTCTTAGGGCATGATATGTCTGTCTGTCTGTCTGTCTGTCTGCCTATGCACTTTCACTCACTCCATGTTTCCCAGTATAAATGAGTACCTGGTTATAGACAATGGTGGAAGGAATTACGTGAATTAATAGCTTTAATTACACAGTAGTTTGTAGTATGACTGAATACTTCCCAAATAAGTTGAGATGGTGTGGGAAAGAGCGGTACTGCCATCAGTCAGGATTTGTAATGCATGCCTAGTGGCACTTGAGGGACTGAATGCAGCACTATGGAAGACAAAATATAATTTATCTTTATCTAAATCAAATAACAAAATACTTTAAATAATTTTAATAATAAAAGATACATTAAACAATCAGATAATTTACTAGCATCATATGAACAACACCAAATTCTTGCTAATAGTGGTACCTTATTTAACATATATAATTTTCAACATTTTTGTTGTGCATTTTCTATACAATACCAGAGCTAAATCTACATGCGGTGTTGGATGTTAATGTATTAAACTGCATTTCATGCTCCCTAAAAGTTGATCACAGCTAAACTGGGAATTAAGAGATCGAGATCACCAGCGCACTGAGTCCACGACAGGTTTTTTCCATTTCCCTGTCTCGGATCTTTTATTTTCCCTGGCATAAACACCAGATAGAAGGGACCAACAGCTTTTAATGTCTCTTCCAACAAAAGACATGGGGAAAGTGGGGTCAACGAAATTGCCCAAGTTTCAAAATGTTTTGAACCCCGGTCCCTAGACCGAAAGTCCGATGCCCTACCACAAAAATACCTAATAACAACACGTATGTAAACTGATCAACAAAACAGATTCACCATGCAAGCTGGTACAAGACATCTTTACTTACTTCAACAGGTAAATGTTATACAGACTTAAAATCTTAATAAATTTACACAATTTTATGATGATGAAAAAAAACATGTAGCTTAATTACAAATTAATTCTGCCAGTCAATCTGGTCAAATCTGTAATGACCACTCACTACCACCAATTAGTGCCAGTTCCTAGCTGAATGTGCAAGTCTCTCAGATGGACAGTCAAGTAGCTGTGCTGCCCTCTTGGTGATAAGGTGTTAACTAAATATTGACCTAACTGCACCTCAACTGCAGTGTGTGGACTTCCTACATTTGATAATCTGGTGGGTCAACACAAGTCAAATACACATTTTATAAATACAACTTTGAATATAAATGTAGGATTATAATATAAGATAGTATAACATTAAATGCATAAGATCATTAATACACATGATGTAACTTTTAACAGACAAGTAACATTTAATAGACAAACCAATTGTGATTTGCAAACTGCCAAATCTCTTCCTATAATAAAGTGATGTACATTCTAACATAAACTCCCAGTAATCTTTTAGTTTTCAAGTCACACCATTGAGACACAGTCTTTAACTCATCAAGCTATAAATGCAAATATTGAACTTGATTCTGCAAAATAAAAATCATGTAAATTTAATTGTCTGAACTGATACATTTATGCAGTAGTATGTAAAACTTTGGTGATTTTAATGACAACACATAAAACTACAGATGCTTTTCATAAGCTTTATAATCAACATATGGACCTTGTAAGCTGTATTACACTAACAGTCACACACAAAAATCTTAAAAATATATAAAACTACAGACTTGTTGAGTAAATATCAACTGACAAAACATAAAAGATTATTGAAGCTGTGCTAACACAAGCTGACTCCTCTAATTGACCCAGTTCCCTGTCTGTCAGCTAGGTGTTGTGTTATTTAGCACAACCTTGACCCAACAAGTTGTCTATGTCAGGTGCCAACTTAATGTTACATCAACCGTGCTGGTATCCACAATACTGACGAATTTAGCTAGTTCACTGTTTCAATTATAATTTCCAAAGATTTTACACAAAAATGTCAGACAAAGTTGCGAGAATCGTAGTGTGACAATTGTTGAAGGATATTTCACCAATTTACTTTATAGTGGTATTATCAGGCTAAGGAGGCAGACAATCCGATTGACAATAATATAATGTGATATTTGGCTGTGAAAGTAAACTTTGGAGGCTTCAAATTGGAGTGAATTGAGAATGGCATAGCCATAGATTTTGGCCATGCCAGACTCAGGGCAGTGGCAGTGCATGCGAAATGTCGGCATCAAACATAATGTTATATTCAACAATTGTAACTGTTTTGCAAATAAAATTCACATTGAAATGTTTATTAAATTCATTACTTCATTGTATTGGTCTGCTAATTATAAGAAATGAACAACAATATTTGGTATGTCTTATATTTATTAAATTATTATTTATTCTAATTTAAAGCAGTGTCTGGTTTAGCTTTATGCATAAAAAAGTTACAGCTAAAAAATTTAAACTGGGCCAGTTCGTTTTGTTTGTTAATTTCAGGCACTGCACAAGTGTAAAATGTAGACCGGTATAGTGATAAACCTTAAGTGGTCTAACCTAGATGTAAAATGTAGGCCGATATAGTGATAAACCTTAAGTGTTCTAATCTAGATGTTATAATATTTGTACGTATATGAGATAGTTAGAGGGTCACCCTTGGTGACATGATAAAGCAACTGCATAAAATAACTTTTTGACCATTTTTGGTGCTTGGTGTTTATTACTAAATATTATAGTAATTTCGTACAAGAAATGTTCAAGCTAAATGATATTGCTGTGAAGTTTCTTTAAAACTAATCATTTACACAGCTGGATCTCAGTGGATCATTAATATATATATTGCACACCTTAAATAATATGTAATGGTATGTCATGGAGATGAAAATGGCCTGATAATATCTGTGGTCATGTCTGATATTTGTTGAACACTGCCAAACTGATTCAGATAAGTTGCTGCAGGTGAGACACAAATCTACATGTAATAAGTATTAGTAGTTATAACTATCTGTGTGATCCTATGTAGCAGTACATGATATTAAGATCCATGAGAAACTGCTGTTGAAAGACTGTATTGTGACACTTTGCTGCATATGTCACATTTACTAATTATAACTATTTTGACGTTAATTTAGAGTACCACAATATGTACCATTTTTATAAACCAAATATGAGATGTTTTATGATACTCGATACAATTACTGCTGTCCCTGAAATATTGTATTCTGACATATTAACTCAAATTACACACTGGCTAAGATGTTCTGCAGCTAACATTACAGCACAGCAAAACATCACATACGTGGCTTACGAATATGCTTAGAATTTTTTCTTCAATTGAGCTCCATCAAGCTCTCACCATATGGTTCACAAGGCAGTCTGTTCTTTTGTAAATGATACCTGCAGAATCACAATAAATACTGTTCTCAGCCTCCTTCCTACCACAAATAGCCAGTGCAGCCATCAACAGGGATGGATGGCGCCACCTGGCCAATATGATTAGAACAAACATGTTTATTAGATGTAATTATGTTTAAAAGAACCAACCTCTGGCTTTCTTGTCAACATCCTATATATATATATATATATATATATATATATATATATATATATATATATATATATATATATATATATATATATATATATATATATATAATTATATATATCTGGAGATTGGTGCCATAGAAGGCAATTGTCTTAACTTATCTAAAAAAGTGAAGTTGAACACTAATTAATGAGCAGATTGCTATCTTTTCTACAAATACCAGTGTGACACTGATGTGTATGCGTGACACTGATGTGTATGTGTGTGACACTGTGACTGATGTATACGAGAGTGATACTGATGTGTACGAGTGTGACACTGATATGTACGCTAGATATGACATGTTGTAAATCAATAAGTTAGGTTGTGTCTTTTGTACGAATTTATAAATCCTATCCAATCATGTCAGCTAAAGTTAACACTAGCACATGCACATTTGTATGCATGCAAGCATACATGCACACTTGTATGCGTGCAAGCATACATGCACGCATGCACACAGGATGATGTGCAGCACATTCAAAGAATCCATTACTAGTTTCAGATTTGTTATGTAACTTATGTTCTATACAGTTAACTTGTTCTTTATAGTTTACTTTCTCTACACAGAGAAAGACTAACATCTGGGTCAGAGATAAAGTAGGGATTAAGGAAAAAGAAGACCTGTATGCTTTCATTTATTAAGAGAAGAAAGCTGGCTAAGTATGGCCACTGGAAAAAAACATGACCAGATAGTCTAGTATTCTCCAGCATAGAAGAAATATCAAAAATAAAGTGAAGAGGAAGACGAAAATGGGATGGACCGACAACATGAAGCATTGGACAGATATCTAGGGATATTGCAAGATGCTGGCAATGGCCTAATTGAGGCTATTACTACACAAGACGAGAAGAAGTTTACACTTTTGATCCCCTCTGGCATGGGATACCAGCTTCTAGGTTGTTCCATGAAGGCACAATCCCATGATTACTACCTGTCTTGTAGTAACAAGTTACATCCTTGTACTTGTCTCTGGTTTGCATGTCCCTGCAAGTCACAAGTATTGCCTCAGGTTCAACTGAAATCAGTTAATTCTGATTTTATCTCCAGGTCATGTATAGCCAGAGGCTCTAGTTGTAGTTCTGACCTGACCACAATATCTTTATTTCTTTTATCAGATACTTCACCCATATTTAATTAACTCTGATGATACTAAACCTAATGGTTTTAATTCAAACAGAGCAGACATTCTAAGAGCTATTCTACTCAGAAATGACAAAATACATTGCCAGCCTGCAAGCACAGCTAGAATGACAAAAAAACATTGCCAGCCTGCAAGCACAGCTAGAATGACAAAATACATTGCCAGCCTGCAAGCAAAGCTAGAATGACAAAATACATTGCCAGTCTGCAAGCACAGCTAGAATGACAAAATACATTGCCAGCCTGCAAGCACAGCTAGAATGACAAAATACATTGCCAGCCTGCAAGCACAGCTAGAATGCCAGTTGTGTTGTAAATTTTTCCTGTACAGCGCACATGATTTTCCTCATGATTAAATTATTAATTCCTCCTAATTTCCTACACTGGATTCAGTGGATTATCCTTACTGCTGCTGATGTTAAACAGGTACATGAAGTCAACTTGCCTAATTTGCGGCATGGCAATCATACTGTAACCATATCATGTAACAAGATTTAGGGATCCTTTCAAGTCTGATAGACAGACAACCATGCAATCAGTTATAAGTTGCAACTGAAGCAGACCTGGCTTCAATGACATATCCAGTGTAATTTACAAAAATCACACTTAGGATAATAATTACACCACGTGTGATTTGGCAAATTATGAGAAGTATGGGTTATTGACTGCAGGGTAACCTACATAGTTGTTGAGGTGAACAGTTGTGGGGAACACACTTAAAACGTAAAGGCACATATAAGATAGTTGTCTGCGAATGGCATAACAAACATGACTGAACAAATGGGTAATTTTTCAATTGCTATCCAAAAACAATAAGCTCCAGATGGCTAGAAGCATTAGCTTATTGAGAGTCCAACAATTTTTCATCTATATAATGTAGCCCATAGTCACACAAATTTACACAATTAATAAATCATATAAATTATTATTTCCCTATAATGTTCTCCTCAGTGAGTGAATACTTTCTCATATACAATCTACATTGTGCAAGATAAAGCGATATGTGTATTTAATCCATCGGTGTTGCACATTTCCAATACTGGCGGCTCAAACAGAAAACTTTATCCACCAACAACTTTCAGCATGAACAGACCTCAAATTACAGTGACAGACCTTGCTGAATGAGATACACAGGTGTGTGTGTGTGTGTGTGTGCGCGTGCGTGCGTGTGAATTGGGCTACACTTACTGGAGTATTAAAAGATAGCTGGGAGAACATTTGTAAGGTATTAAGCAAGCTATTTTTTTGCTTAAGTTAAGCAGTCGTAAAAGCTGCAGAAATATACTTATCGTAATTTTAATAAATCAAAACAAAGCGTCATCATGTGTAATTGAAAAGTTGGCATGCAGCCATGTCTAAACAATAATGTTGTTTGGTTTCGTGGATAAAACACCAACTTGACTTGAGCTTTTTCACTCCCCATCGGAGCATGCCACAGGCCATTAACAATTCTTCTCCACTAGACAAGGCTTGCACCTCCTGTTCTTTCCATTTACATCCTGTTTTTTCCATATCTGCTTTCATTTCTCTGTGTTTCTTGGCCTTCCCATTTTCCTTTTGCTCTGAGAGTACCTGGCTTGTGATGTGTTGTGTTGGCTTCCTGAGAGTTTGGCCTATCCAGCTCCACATTATTTGATGTTCAACCGGTTCTTGATTTATTCTATAGGATAAAACACCAACAAAGTGAAAATCTGCTGCAGAAAAACTATAAAAAAATGGGACA
The DNA here is from genome assembly GCA_963662155.1 of Lamellibrachia columna. Lineage (NCBI taxonomy): Eukaryota > Metazoa > Annelida > Polychaeta > Sabellida > Siboglinidae > Lamellibrachia > Lamellibrachia columna. The sequence continues at coordinate 56,661,818 of OY759264.1, forward strand.
AAGATCACATGTGTTGATAATACATTTGTTGACTTGTTTTGTCGGTCTTATTCGCGGTGAAATCACTTGAGCCCCACAAAATAATGTTTAGAATGGCCTTGTGTGCAACAAGATAAATTTTACAATGAATCTTGTTTGCTGTTGAACATTAAAAAAATGGTACATTTAGCCAAAACGTGAGCCAAGGCAAAAAGCAGTATTTTCCACCCGAAACTGGTTTTGCTGAAGTACAGACCAGCGTACATTGCATGATCATGACTGATCTGTTTTAAGTCGAAAAACAGACAATACTGCTATGGCTAAGGTATATAATACTATACTTGTAAATGTCCTGTGCATTACCAACAATGGCCTGTGTGGTGTTAGCAGCTGCCAAGGCAGTCCTTTTTACAAAGCTAATTTCGCCATTACATGGGCCTTTCACATGACAGCTTTCGAAAAAAAAAATTTTTTCCAATGAAAATACCTAAATCTCTTTGACAATGAGCAATGAGTTTAGAGAAGAAATTGCACGATTTTACAATATTCGCATAAGCATCGCAACAGCTTTTGGTCGACGCCATTCCTATGTTCGTTGACCCAGTTTATTGATGGCAGTGAAACTGATAATAACACCACTTTGATACAACTCACCCATGAAACTAACATATTTCATAATATTGACATATATTAGTATTTTCGATATTAAAAGAAGATTGTTGAAAATTGTGTCCTATGTTCAATGTGTACACCAAATTTAATTGCACACAATAAGTGTATGCGCCAACATTCATGGGGGAATTTGTTTTGCTAGTTTAATGATCACATAGAACTTTGATTTTTAAAATCGAATTATGCAAAAATTTACCTTAAAATGTGCGATGAAAATGTTAAATTAATGTAGTGGAAATGGTCATGACATTCAGGACACTGTGGACAAAATTGGAAATGAAATTAACTCGTATCCCATTAGAAGCATATGAATAAAATGCTATCGTTAGGGTGATCATACAATGTAAAAATAAATAAGAACAGTTGTGAATTCACTTTCACGTCTAGCCGGACCCGATAACGGTCGTTATTCTCAAGGACGAGTCTTGTACTGGGGCAAATTAAAAAATTTATTGGAATCATTCAATTCAATTCCTGAATTGGAATAGAAAGATTTTGAGTAAGTTGAATTGGAAGATTTTTAGTAAGTTGAATTGGAATTGAAAGAAAATGCATTGAATCTCATTTTGTAGTGCTGGTGCGATATGGCGATATATTTATTTCCAATGTGATCCTCAATCCAACCCTAGAATTGTATATGAACCCTTTGTAGCAGCTAAACATACATTGTGTACACCATTTGAAGATCTGTGGTGAGAGCAGTTGTCCAAATTGGAACAAAGGATCTGCCCTGTGGCAATTGGAAAAAAATCTGAAGTTTTGCTCAAATCAAACTATGGTGGGGTGTGATGAGCTTACTTTGAATTCAATACAGGTTGAAGCTAAGATAACATTTGTTATCTGCCTACACATATCTGAAACCATGCCCTTTGTGTGTGCTAGGAAGGTGTGAAACCATAGCCACCCCAATGGGGCATCACAACAATTAGTAATTCGCTTGCTACTCCTCCATTGTTTCATTGAGCAGGTATTTCTGAAACCATAAAATGTTGTTTGAATAACGGCTCAGCCATTGTAGATATATTGTTTACAATTACTAGCAGTTGGAATAACATGCAAACAAACCTGCTATTTTGTAAGTTTGCAGCGATAGCTGTAATAGGAAAGTAATAGAATATTATCTATTACTTTAGGATCTATTACTATTAGTTTTGAAAAAAGTTCCTATATTACTATTACAGAAAAAAACGTCTATTACAATTACATATTACTATTATCCCATACGTTTGCTTTAGAAAAACTCCCATAGAATTAATTCAGCATTTGAATTGAATTGGAACTGAAAGATTTGAGCTGGAATTTGAATTGAAAAAAGAAAGAACTGAATTTGAATTGATTAAATTGAATTGAAAAAAGAAAGAACTGAATTTGAATTGATTAAATTGAATTGAAAGGAATTTGAACTGATTAAATGGAATTGATCCCAGCCCTGATTGTATCCTGCCAGTCCTTTGTGACATATCCAAACCTATCCACATAGTCATAATCATTGGCCCTGGCCAAGGCTAGGGCCTAAGGCTAAGCTTAAAACTAAGAGTAAGAATACTAAGATTAGTGATAATCACATTATGTATTTATGACGTATGATTTTTCTATCTTTGAATGTCGTGTTAAACGCCGTAACATAACAAAGGCAACTCATCAATACAATGTTGCTCTGTGCAGAGTTTGAGTCCAAAACTCGGCTCCTTGAGTTGGCTCAACAAGTCAATGCCCAAATGTTAAACGTCGAAGCATAAACAGCAGATTATTAGTATTACTAGTCTTACGGCAGACAGTAACCTTATTTCTGATGGCGTGACCACGCAATGGATGGAATCCATACTCACATGATAACTCGGGATATGAGTGCTGACACCATTTCTCCTTTATATATACGTCAAACACGGATATAAAACTAAATTTGTACAATCTCTTCCGAAGTGTAAACTTGCTACAGTTGTGTTATGTGGGTAGCCATGTTTGCTTCTGACGTCAGGAACCTAACCACGTGACAATTGTGTTAAAGCCAAACACAACCGTACGCTTGAAAATTCGTTGTTGCGTCCTTGTAAATATCGTTATTGCTGTAAATTTCTAACATGTGCTTATTAGTTATTTATGTAAAATAGATTTGGTCAGTGCAATTCTGATTTGTACCTTTGCCCTAGTTTTGAAATAGTTATCAACGAAAGTCCGTTGAACTGTTATGGTTATCTTATGGACCACATTTGCATTTAAAGCATATTATTTAATTTCTTTGTTGGCAAAAATTCTGTTTTTATCTGTCCATAACATTTTAAATGGCTGAGAATATCATCGCGGCACGCACTATTTTGAGGGGAAACCACTCGGCGGAAGGATGCTAACGATTTGACCCCACAACCTTTGCAATTCAACAATGTATTCATCCACGTTGCATGTTGGACGGAGACATTCCAAAGAAACTTGGACTAAATTTGGTAAAATTCTCCGGTAAACCCTCAACATGGATACCTAACGAATGACATGGAGTGTAAATATCGCGAAGAGATCACAGGAAAGCGATTTCTATCTGTGAGAAGCTGTGGAAAGTTAAAGGCGACTAAAATATCCGAGTGGGAATGGCGTTCAGGAATAGTTCGTGCAGTCACTCATAAAGACTTCAGAGATCAGGATATATCGGTAAGAAATCATTATTATCAGTTTGTATTTCTTTATTTTGCATCTATTTGTGTTTCGAAGATATGCATGTATACTGGTCGTCTAAAGTATTGATTAATTAACTGTATAGCATTGAAGTTGTGTCTGTCAACATCACAGCCGCTGCCACAGTGCCAGGACGTAGCGTTTTACTGAGCACAGTTGTCAACATGTATCCAGCCAGTGCTAGGTCCACAGTTTGCTTAGTTTGTAAAATGGCGCTTTCTTCTGCAGTTAATCTTAACGTGGTATTTATGATGACGAGATGTTGTTGTTTCATAGACGCTTGCATATTTTATTTGATTGGACCCCTGAATTACGAATCGCGACCTGAAAGTGTGGCTACGTGAGTGAGAGTGCTCTACTTGCGTTGATAAAACGTTTGTAAACAAACTGTTAACCCGTATGCCATGGACTTTATGTTCCCATGGCCATGCATTGGCTAGCAGGAAACGTAAATAAGTTTTGAGCAACAGTTTCATGCGCGCCACTTAATTTTTTTTTTTCTGACATAACCCTAGATTAGTAGATATTATAGGCTAGACATCAAACATGATATACTATTTTATTTTTGGTCACAGTATACATTCCACTGTACATACATACATACCACTAGTAGAACTACAGTGTATGTATCACCATCACATAGATAATATCATAGTTAAATTAGTCACATCATTTCAGATAGCAGACACATTTTATTTAGGTCAAACCAAACTCTTAGCTAGGTTTGTAATTTTCTAATTTAGCCTTTGTTTTACAGTTTGTATAGCCAACTTCATATTTCATTTGTCAGTCTGACCAGTGAATATTTACTTAAATGAAGCAGCATCTGGGTGGAGCAATGTTGTACTCTCCAAATCTGTGTTGATTTGAATTATAATTTAATTCATGCTATTAATAATATTACTCATATTATTAATAGCATGAATTGATTGTGTTCCTCTCTGTTTGACCTTCAGAAATGTTCATATCTAATTGTTGTACATACCACTGTGGTGTTTATTAATTTAACAATATTTAGAACATTATTTGGTGATCAGTATAATATTTATTAATACCATGACTCATCAACCCTGAATTTTAGTCTTACCCATTTCATGTTTGCAGTTATCTGGATTGATGAACCTTCTGACTGATAATCATCCAGGCAGAATTCGCGCAGATTAAAACAATGTGTTATAAAGATCTTATTCCTAAAATTAAGTATTTTTACACTACATATCCTAAAATATTTCAGTGTTGAAGTGTGATGTGGTGACATTTGGGTAGACTACAAATACAGTTCAAAGTTAATACTAAAATGTTTTTGATTTCCCTGCTTAAATTCCCTACATAGTACGTATATAGTCATTCATTACACAAGCTGTTATTTTGTTCCACTTTCTTATACTAATTCAGTGGCACTGCATTGAGTGGGAGTTGCTGCAGACAGTTTTTGTTGTAATACATTTTGCATGTCTTGCTGTTATGGTCAGCTCCAAAATGTGACACATGTGGAGTCAACTATATTCATTATAAATGACTACTCCCATGCTTTATAAATGAGGCCCTCTGGTCAAATGGAATATCACCTGCTGTAGCTAGTGGTAATATTTATGTGGGCATACCTATTAGTATTAAAATATTCCATGCCCATCAAGTTTACTAGCATTATGTTTTATTTGCTACCAGGATTCCTGCTAAATACAGTTTTCACAGTAGCTGACCAAGGCTGTTTTAAAAATTAATTAGACTTTAATTAACCTTAAGTGTCATTTGGTATTGTAAATCATAGACTGCAAGTTGATAAAAAAAAACTGTAGATGATTTGTAGGAATCAGGTATATAAATGACAATAATATAGTGAAAATTACCTAATTATTTGTTTATCATAATTACATGGTTATAACTTATTTTATTTGTGAAATGTTGATAGATTTGTGCAAAGTTGCATACACCTAAAATGGCTAAAACCACTAACTTTGACTCATCTGTACAGGCTTCATAACAAAGTAGTTGAAATGTGATTCAGATGCTGTAGCTTCAGGTATTGATGGCTGCTTAGGTGGCAATTAGATGATAGTTATACTTATTTATTGTCAGGTACAGTCCCACATGTGCTAAACATTTCACAACATACTGCAGTGAAGTTTGAAATTAATGTCTCAGGTCAAATAGTCTAATTGATGACACCACTAGGCAGCATAAAACATTAATCCAGCAGCAGTTGAGATGATTTAATACAAATTTGAACATTTCCATTGAACATTTTTACAAATCACGAATATTGTCATTCTGGTCATTGTTTTTACATGTCTTGTTGAACATGTCAAAGATACACTGGTAATACAGTGACAATAAACTGACATGCATGTTACTGTAGAAGATTTGTAAATCAGACATATCTGTCAGTTCAACCCAGTTGCACATTTATGCTCATGACAGCATTGTTATATTGTGCCAAAAAGTTCTGTTTAAGTTCTATGTATCTATCTATGGCCTTCTTGTTTTTACTGTCATGACTAGCAAGATGTACGTTCATACATAGTTGGTATTTAGTTATGGTACTACTATGAACAAATGACTGGATCTCATCAGAGAACAGACTATACATTATACTAAAATTAATAATAATATTAAAAGGGTATGGCATTGCACAGGAAGACATGCTTGAGGAAATCAAGTTGCTGTTCACTTAGCTGAGAGTAGACATGTACTGGTCACTGTGTCTATTTATCAATGCAGTGATGCATAGTTAAACATACACATTATGCATGCAGTCAATGTTTAGTGATGTTGACAGCAATTGTACTTGTGCTGATAGGTTACTTCCTTTCCTCACCATTATGTACATTAATGCTAAAGCTTGCCACCTAGATGACTGTATTTAGGCATCTGACTTTGTGTATTTAAAGAAATGTCCAAGATGACAATTAAGACAAAATGGATAGGTCATTACTCATTAGTGTTACAGTTGGTCCAGGCAGAAATATCTGACTTGATCAAGGCATGGAGGGAACTATGGGTATGTAAGAATCGAACAAATAAAGTACTGTTGTCAAGCGATGAGGGGTGGGTCCAATTACACAAAATTATTACAATTACACTCATAATCTTTCAAATCAATTACAATTACCCTATTTAAATTACATTATACGGAACCAAATATATTCAGCATTTGTTAATTATATGTTTTTGTACTTTTAGCTGAATTTCAATATTTTGTACACAATTGATAAACAAATATAGCGGTAATGTTTGTGCATTTTGTTGAATTGTGACTTTAAATTATACTAAATAAAAAGACAGCGGTTTAAAACATATTTTTATTGTATAAAAATATATACATGCTAGCTGCATCTTACAGGACATATTCCTTACAGACAAAATCACACAATATGAAAAGTGAACAAAATTGTAAGTAGGCCTGAGTATAACTATATCAAAACCTATCAATTGCAAGTATCATGAAGATGATGATCAAAGTATGCATACCTGTGAACCCTAGAATTGCCTATGAACTCAGTCTTTGTAGCACTAGCTAAACATGCATTTGTACACATTTGAACAAAAGGTCTGTGTTGTAATGTTACCATGTGGCAATTGGCAATTTAAAAAAAAAAACTTGGAAGTTCAACTCAAATAAGTGTTGACTTTGAATTCAATGCAGATTGCCACTCCTGCTCTAAGAAAATATTTGTTGCCTGCTTGCACACAAATCTGAAACCAAGCCTTTTGTTTGTGCCAGAAATGTGTGAAGCCATAGCCACCTCAATGGGGCATCTCAACAATTAGGCTTGCTACTCCTGCTTTGTTTCATTGAGCATCAAATTATCAACCTACTGGTCTTTTCATGTTGCTTGAATAATGGCGCAGTCATTGTCTATACATTGTTTGCAATTACTAGCAGTTGGAGTACAAACCTGCTATTTTGTAAGTTTGCAGCAGAAGATGTAATAGAAAAGTAATATTAATTACTATTACTTTTGAAAAAATATGTTACTATTGCAATATTTGACAGGATTGCCATCCCAAACAACAAGTTCCAGATGGCAATGGACAAGGAAACCATTGGCTTATCAAGAGTCCAACAATTTTATCATCTATGTATAGCCCGCCCATATCAGATATATGTTAATTCTATTTTAAAACATATTCACACTACTATCATTAACACAATCATTTGGCAGTTTGTTCCATTCATTTTCACCCTCTGTGAGAAAGAGTACTTTCTCATATCCAAGCTACACTGTTCCTTAACTAATGTTGCTTGATGTCCTCTTGGTTTCCTCTTAGTCTCCTGGTCTCTAGTGTTGTCAAACCACATTGTAATAAGCGGCTTTCACAACTAAGGTCTCTCAATTCTGGAATCATTTTAGTTGGTCCTCGTATTCTTTCTAGCTTATCTAGCTTATCTATTATGATAAGGCCTCCATGCTTGTATACAATATTCCAAATGTGGTCTAACTATTTCTTTGTACATGGGTACAATTAGCTGTTTCCACTTATACGTTATATCTTGTGTGGTTCTACCTAATACAGCATCCATCATTCTTCGTCCATGTTTCCATGTCCTATGTGTATCAGGGCTGGGGTAAATTCCTTTCAATCAATTCCAATTCCTTGCAATTCCTTTTCATTCAATTCCAATTCCTTGTGTGTGTTTTTCGATTCTTTATAGTAATTCCAATTCCTTTCAAAATCTTTCAATTCCAATTCCCGCTCCCGCTCCAATTCCACATAACGACAAAAGTCAACAATGAAAGATTAATGTGCATGTAGCATGTCATTATTCTTTGCATAATCATTATGACTATTATACATGTGTAATGTACATTCATACATGGTAATTAAGTTACATAGAAATGAGCAATCCGCAAAAATTATTTCAGAAAATGTTCAAAGACAGACGACTTTACAGGGGGCATATTGACCTGACTGTTCTGATGATGCATGTTAGGCAACACATATTTATACTGGCAAGTGGGAAACCATTTTCACACATTTGGCTACATCTAGCTTGCCTATGCTTTATATTGTTGGTCAGTGGTCATTGATCTCTGATTAGTAATCAGTGATTACTGATTGATCAAAGGCATGGCTGTAGTCTGCCAATAAGTGTCTTTTCATGGGTGTAAAAGGGCTAACTTCCCAGGTCTGTAAACAGTTGAAAATATTTTTGATGTTTCTATTAAAGCCAGTCTGGAACCCTTCATTAGCCCGCTGACAAGTGGCAACATAAAGAAATCATAAGATACTGGCATGAATGACAGGATTTCAGTTTTCAGATCCTCAATGCATGAGTTGATAGCATTATTATACACATAGCCGCTACAACAGGCTAGAAAAATATTGGTTGATGTCACACAAAAATCAGATGCTCAATTCCTTTCCATTCAATTCCAATTCCTCTCATTCAAAATCTTTCAATTCCAATTCCGCTCCAATTCCGGATTTGGAATTGAATTTATTAATTCCAATTCCTTTGGAATTGACCCCAGCCCTGATGTGTATGCATTTACACTTGCCATTTGCCATTTTTCTGACCATTAAACTAATTTATCTAGATCATCCTGTAAACTTTGTTTATCAGTATCATTAGTAACCTTTCTGAATACTTTTGTGTCATCTGCAAATGTCAGTAGTTTGCTAGATATGTCATCTTCCAAATCATTGATAAAAATTTTAACATTTCCATTGAAAATTTTCACAAATTGCGATTATTGTCATTCTGGTCATTGTTTTTACATGTCTTGTTGAACATGTCAATGATACACTGGTCATACACTAGTCAACTGATATGCATGTTAAAAACAGTATACGGCCTAATACTGATCCCTGTGGTACCCCACTCAAAACAGATTTCCAGTTTGAAATGTCACCATCTACAATTACTCTTTTCTATCCAGTTGATTACATCATTACCTATACCATAGGCTTTTAGTTTAAGTAACAGTCTTTGATGTGGCACTTTATCAAAAGCTTTATGAAAATCTAAGTAGACAACATCCACTGGTGACCCCATCTACCCACTTTGTAATTTTTATATTACCACTTTGTAATTTTAATATTACTATTACAGAAAAAAATGCTATTACATATCACTATTACCCCATGATTTAAATAAAAAAAATTTATTGACAGCAAATTTTTTAAACCATAATCAATTACAATAAAAAACAAAATTAAACCATAATCAATTACAATTACATAATTGGACCCAGCCCTGCAAGCTATGGGTGGCACAAAAGCATACAATATTACAATGTTTGACCAGTTTCACTTAAATTAAAGGAACTGTCAAACATTTATTTTTAAACTAATCCCCTCTCTCTACCTCTGACTGTACTTCTTCCATGTGTATTTGTTTCTGGTCCATGCTAGCGTTGACTGGGAGATGATTAGCAGGGTTCAAAATGAATGGTGGTCCGGAGGTCAGATTCTACAACAAATGCAGCAGGACCACCAAAACCCTTCTATGTGGGGGTCCACTAGAAAAACGAAGCCAGTAATTAAAAAAGTTATTGAATGTTTTTACTACCCAAATCCGTCAAATTCTTTGTTTGGTTACTATACTGAATAGTTTTATTTTAACATGCCTGTCACATAATCTAACATGAAAAGATCGTGGTTGAGGTGTAAAGCACTTGAAAATTGTTGTCCTTTACACACTGACTGTGACAATGTAACGTTAACTTCGTCCACCACCACGGCATTGTTCCGTCTAGCTGGTGGGTTGGTTGGGCACCATTATAATAATGTGGACATTTCCACTTTTAAAAAGACACCATTGTTTTGCTGAGGTTGGGTTGGCATTTCCTTATTTGCTATTCAGTTTGTGGGCGTAGCATTCTCCATTGGCAAACTTGGTTGTCAGTATGCAAACGAGCAGACAGAAATTGTTGTTGACTTCAATCCTGCAATATGCTACGATGGATATTGCACCGTGCTGTGTTTTGAAGTGAAATTCATTAGCATTATTTCAATTTGCTTTCTTCATTCAAAAACATAAAAAGGTGCAGCATTTGAATTGTAATTGTATTCAACCAGTTTGATAGATTTGTGTATGTTTATGCTCAGAGTTGAGGGTAGGAGAAGAGGAAGACCGAGGCTTGAGATGGGAGGACTGCATGAATCTTAGAGGTTTGGTGGGAATGGGAGTGGAGAGCGAGGGATGGGGGAGTGGAGATGGATGGTGGAGACAGCAGTGAAATGGGATCAGTGACGAAGATGAAAGAAAGCAAAAGTCAAAGACCAGCATCAGTGCCAACCTCACCCCAAACTTCAGAGATAAAGAAGAGAGCAACAACATTATGTATAATAAAAAATCTCAAATCACCTTTGACTGATGGACTATGCACTCCCATATTTGTTTTTCTTATGGAGACAGAGAAAGCCTTATATCAGCAGCATTCCTTCAATGAGCACCTTACACCCAGGTTGCTTGCATTCCCATTGTACAGTGATGTACACATTCACTGCCCTGAATCTCCAGATAGACACAGAAGCATGAAACGTGTCATGGCCATTAAAATGAAAACCATAGAAGTTATTCGATTTGTTTCTAGCATAGATCTAACTAAAATGTTATCTGTTTGTGTTTTAGTGCAATGGATACATGTATGTCAACATGTAGCACTAACAGTCTGAAAATACAGAGATAGATTTGTCTCCAGACCCAAGTCTCACCTGAGCCTTCCAGAGGCACACATTTGGACTCACGGACGATCTCCAAATACAATTTGTGGAATGTATTTTTATAATAAAATAACTGTCATCCTTGCATGGTAATATGATGTGATAGGAAGTATGTGTGCCTGTAGTAACCACAGCAAATGTGAACAGTAGCTGCACATTTCTGTGAAGTCATTAAATTGTTATGCTTCAAATAGTACAGTAGTCTTGGAAATGTGTTGGTGTGCGAACTTGGAACGAAACTACAATTAATTGTTATTTGTACCGTGTGTTTTCATGTTTATTTTGACACTTAAATTCATGTTAATATTGTTCTGCAACACACTGATTAAAGTTTTCCAATGTTACTCAGTTGTGACCTACATGCACTTTGGTTGAGTGTTACCACTGACATTAGTTTTTAATGACATTGGCAGAGGCTATGTCGGTTACATAACTTACATTGTTTCCTGTTTGAATTTGGCAAATCAGTACATTTCAACATTAATTTATTTATATTGTAGACAAAAAAGGTGTGATTTTTTAACAACTTATGCATATTATGGAATGTTGAAAAGCTGATGGAATAGCTGAAATGCTTCAGACTGGGTAACACTTCAAGTGAACTCCAGGCTTGGACACTAGAAATAATTCATTATTGATGTTCTTGCATTTCGCCAATTCTGTATCCATAGTTCCATACACTCCAATGCAATTTCGATACAAGCCACTGAAGCCTATATTTTAATCAGTAGGAAGACTTGATCGATATAATTATGGTCCTAACATAGTGATATCCACAATATTAGTGAAATTGATGCAAGCCCATTTAGTGTTGCAATACAGTTGTTGGCTGCTGTGTATGAGTCTCCTTGTGTATGTCCATCAGTCTCTGTCCACAGTATGAGGACTACATTAATTAATCACATAGTTGATGTCACAGTTGTTGCCTGTACAATTCCATTCTGGCGCGCGCTCACACACACACACACACACACACAAATGCCAGGACTAGCACATAAAAACATAGTGTGCATGGCTTGCCTGGCTGAATATTAATTGACAATTGCTGGTGAAGAAGCACAGGTTGCATTCCAGTGTGGTGTGTTCTTTGACTTGTTTACCACTCTCAAGCAACATGCAGGCAGTTGACAGTGCTTGGTTGGGCCAACTTTTTTGGTAGATCTATAGAAGTTGACCATCTGTGCTGACTGGTCCTTGTACTCTAGTACAGGAGCAAACTGTTTGTTCTTGATGTTTTTGTCCTGTGCTTTGTGCTGATTTGATGGCAAAGATCATGGGCATGTTGATCCTGCACGTAACATGATCACTGTATCTGGACAGACATGATGGGTGGAAGAGATGGTTAACAGATGTGTGACTTCACACTGGGTGCACCAAACAACTTCACTTTCCTTAGAACTATGTCTGCACTCTCAATTACTGTTGCAGTCATTTTGAAGCTTTTCAACATGTGGCCAGGTTGGCTGTATGATTAGGAATGGGAATCCTTTTTTTGTACACCCAAATGGATCATGTTATGAATATTTTCTCCATGTGTACATATTATAAAGCATGCTCAAGAATGGTTCTTATGGGGGTAATGTTCACAATAAACAACATAATTTGAACTTTGGGCTGCTGCTAACATAAAATAGTGCAGTAGCAGCAGTAGATTGGCAGAAACAATGCTTTGAAACTTGAGCACTTGTGCTTCACTACCAACAGATAGGACAGAGGTAATCATTACTGCAATGGCACAAGGAGTGGTTGCACTAGCTCATCAGCTGTGGTCACCCTGGCATCTACATTGGTTAATGATTGCCCACTGCTATATCTGTTTTCAGTAGGATCAATATTCTCAAGTCCCTGATGTGATGCACAACATAATATGCAATTTTCTTTGCTGAACATGACAGTGTGTGGAATCTTCGGGCCTATGGTAAAAAGTATGGATTCCCAATTAGTATAATATAGATGTACATATATGTTGGATAACACACAATTGTCTTCAGCCATTTGACAACATTGCTCAGGCATCCCGGTCATGTTGAACAATGCACAGCTGATTGTGAAATCAACCGCATTGCTTGTGTTAGAATGCAAATAACGCGGTTGCATAAACGTGAGTCTGCATCTGTATGGAACTACTTTAGTATAACGTATGAAATCATGTCTTGAAAAGAAGCATTACACAATCATTTTAACTTTATGGTACATTACGCATAATAACATTTATGAAAGTCTAGGGGAAATGTCGAACTTGCATGTTGTAAATATACTATAGTCTACTAATATCATAAATTGAAGGGTCAATATATTTTAGTGTTCAGCTTCTCTAGTTCTTGCAACAGTTCATCTTTGCCACATGAGACCAACCAAGAAGATTTGTTCTTACAGAGATATATGTTGAGTTTAGGTTAGTTATGGCTACTTTCTGTTAAAGCTACATTTTTTCCCTATAACAACTACTGGTGAGAAGAACAATTAATTAGGCATGAAAATTAGTCCCGTTATAGCTACTTCCTGGATTCCATTTTTGGACCAAGGGAGAATCAATTATCTGAAATTGAATATGTAACATAAATCAAAACGGGAAGAAATAATTTGTCACAATTATATTTTAATCTAATTAACATGGATTAGTTAGTACTTTAATGTGCATCACTAATACAGTCCCACCCAACTGTGGCTACAGGGATGAATCAGCTGAGTGTAATTTATGAGACAATTTGTCCACCAACTGTATCAACATACACAGCTGGTGGGAAGCACTGTAGAGGATAACTGCTTTATACAATGTAAAAATGTCTCAGTGCAACCTGAAATAGTTAAAGGTGCTTAATCAATGAGATTTTTATGAAAACCCAAACCTTCCTAATATCCACTGCAACATGCAACATGGGCAACTTTTGTATGTAGTTCTTGTGAAATCATCAGTCACACTATTAAATTAGTTAATGCTTGTTGAAGCATTAACTGAAGTGAGAATTGAAATGCTGAAATTTTCTTCCTTGGTGAATTTTTGTAACTTTGTCATGTGCTCAAAAGGATGGAAGCCTTTGTCATGTGCTCAAAAGGATGGAAGTCATGCCCATGATCAGCATTGACCCACACAGTGCTTACCATTTTGGATATCCACTATCCAGATCTTTATTAAATTGACTGCAGATTTTACATAAACTATTCACACCTACATATTTGGACACCAATGAACCAGATTTGCAATAGGCTAAATCAGTAGAATAAACAGTAGAATAAAAAATGTAGCTGTAACGGGACTTGTTTGACTGTCAAACTTAATGAGTAGTTATAATGGGGCGCGATAGCATACCGGTTAGAAGGCCGGACTCTCAATCGAGAGAACCCGGTTTCAAATCCCACTGCGGTCGCTTCGAGTTTGATCACCCCACGTTGCCACAGTTCACTCAGCTGTATAAATGAGTACCTGGCAATACAGACAGTGGTGGATATGTGAACGAATAGCCTTCGCGCAGCAATTGCAGTGTGGCTGAATACTTCCCAAAGAAGTTGAGATGGCCTTGGAATGAACAGGTCTGCCAGGGGGTGAAGTGTAAACGCTTTGAGCAGTCCTATGGACCGGATACCGCGCTATATAAGAACATACCTTTACCTTTTTACCTTTAAAAAGGAGCTATAACGGGAAGTAGCCATAACGGGAAAACATCATATATTGATGTTGAAGGATGGTTAAACTTTAATTTGATTGGTTGTTTTTGTCATGTCATCTAAGCAATCTGTTTAGGATGTACATGTCAGTATCACCAGGTCTGTGTGAAGATGTTCAGTTTGTCCACAGTCTTCTCAGATGCCAAATGAGCTTTTATAAATAACAAATCGCACTGTAATATGCGATTTGTTTTCCTGGTGCTGACGTACTCAGAAATATGATGCACTAGAACCACCTAATTTTGATTAAAAAAATAGAGCAGATATGGCACCTGTCAATAGTTTAGTAATCCAATTTTCCTCAACTTTGAACTTTGTCTTTGCATGGCAATATTGCCCAGTAGTAGTTATTAAGTTATTAACCATGCATGTCCTGCTCAAGGTGAAGAAATACTTTTTGTTTTTGTGCACTTCCAAACGGACATCCCTTGCTTCGTCACTACAAACTGCCACTCTGAATACACAAGGATTCTTATTTTAAAATATGAGAAAGGGTAATTGTCAGAGTGGGTATTAGTTATTTATGGGTGGTTTCTTAGCAGTAGACTTTCAAGCTGTGTTTCTAATGGTGCAGTTTGAATGTGAGCAGTGAAGCAAGCCCAAGGCTGTTAGCTGACACAAAGCAGGTAAACAGGACGTTCTGATGAAATATTAATGCTTCTTTGAGTGGATGAACTTGTAAAAAGTAGCAAACTGAAGCCTGGAACCCATCATATGACTGTACCTTATGCCACATAACTCACCTGTCTGATTACTTTGTGGGTAGAGTCGCTCTGGACTGTCATCAGTCAAACTGCTGTTGTTTGCATGGCTTGTGGTGGTATTTTTTTTAAGATTTCTTCATCATCAGATAGATATTTCTGACATTGTCTTACACTTGGTAATATACTGGTAAAACATTCACAATGTTTGTGAGAGGAGGCTAAGGAAAACATTCACAATGTTTGTGAGAGGAGGCTAAGGAAAACATTCACAATGTTTGTGAGAGGAGGCTAAGGAAAACTCTAATGTGTTCACTGTTTTGTTCAGCAATATAAAATATGTAAGTGTAAAAATGTATGCTCATCTGTCTGGTTCTGAGCATAGATGATAGTTACATGGATTGCCATAGATCTCACAAATTCTTACATGAATATTGTATGCCTGTGTGAATAGCGTCATTAGAATAACTTTACTTCGTGTAATGGTTAATCTGATGTTTGTTTGTAAGTACAAGTGGTTATGAAGCGACGAAGTGGGCAAACACTCAAAATTTAAATATCAATTATTTTATCAAATGTATATTTTTGGTGAGACCCAGTTTGCTAAAGTTCATAGATCTAAAGGCCAACAGTGATTGAAATTATTACCAAAAAGATGTTGCATGCACAGGAGACACCTATTATTTTATCAAATATATTAAAATACAATAAAAGCCACATATGTAAAGCATTAATACATTTATTATATTTTATGCAATCAAATAAAACTTGCATACATCTATTCGCTTACCTAATACCTATGCGGTACACCCATTGCATGTACTTAGTACGATATGGTTTGCCTGTAGTTCTCAACCAACATTGACACATGTTGAAGCCATGAATGTCACATAGTAGTGACATGAAACATGTCAGTGATACATAAAAAAAATTATGCAAGTTACAAAAAAATATGTAATGCAAGTAACCAGCATTTTATCATGATAGGACAGTGCATGTTCAAACGTGCTTGGCAATCCCTGGAATTGGGTTGGTACACCGCATCAGAAGAATTAATTCCAAAGCAACTTGCCCTTCATCTTGTCAAGGGACAGTATGGAGCTGAATACCTCCAAGTAAATACCAAATTGGCAAGAATCCAAAATCATGGTGGGCGATTGTTATGTTGGACTTTACTGGAAATGTCCAAACTAAAGGACAGCAAGCATTTCAGGTCTTGAAATTAAGCTTTTGTAACCAGTGGCCAGACAGGCCAGTAGTTTCGAAAAGTCCCCGCATGGATATTTTCTTGGATATAAAACATAGAATGTGTGTAATGCGTCACATTAGTTTCGTGTATGTAGGTCCTATATGTAAATTATAGTTAATTATTGTGGCTACATGACAGCCTTATGTAAACTACTGATTAGTTAGGGCAGGAATGTCGTGATACATGCATGATACACAATATCGTCATTGACCATTGCAGAATGCAAATGCAATAGACACAAATAAATAAATTGCAACATCACTGCGAAACAATAGTTTTCTTTCAGTTGTTTAGCTGACCCAGATTTCTTCCCGATAGTGAGCAGCAGTGACGCATAGCGAGTTGGTGTGAACTAGTCGTTTTTTTCTGGAGGTGCTTCGCCAGTCAGCAAATTATGTTAATGTACTTCAATATCAATATTAAATAGTGCACTAATCTAAGATAATATCAGCTAAAACATTATTAACCTAAAATTATTGACCTTACCCCCCGAAATCATTGAAATTACTGACGCGTTACCTTGATATTACTTTAATTAGTTGGTAATTTACAAAATGTAGATTTATGTGGACTTCTCGTGATTTTTTTCAATATTTTTACCTTATGAGCCCTGAACCCTGATATATCGGGGTTGGATAGTGGTACTAGTTTAATCGCTATATGTCACTTTCTGTAAGCACTATTTTAGTGATAAACCGGATGTAGCCGGAAAAAATTTCGCCATTTTTATTTACTTTTTTACAATTTTTCGAAGCTTAGTAATGGATCGTAGATGATTCCTATGAAAGAGCTTTTGGACACGCTTGGTTATAACTCTGATGATTCGGCTGACAGCGTCGATAACAGCGAGGTAGACAGTGAGATTGTTACTGCCGATATCGGAGCTTACATCCCTTCTGAACACAAAAATTCAGGTTAGTTTTGCCATTTGGGTGATTTTGAGAAACAGTAAACTATTTTATGTTTTTTATTTTACGTTGAACGTTATAGAAACTGAATTTAACGGGGAAAAAACACTGCCAATGTTGTGACAGCTGTCCGATGACAGATCTGCGCCACTCAGCGTGCCTGTTTGAGGTGGGGTGAGCGATATCAGAGTACCGTTGCTCAATACGGACTTAGAATGCCACCTGCTACATGTTGTTTGCGGTGTACTTGTGCATATATTATTTATAGATATCTTCTCATAGAGGATATATGTACAATAGTGCAATGAACAATGCAGCCAGATAGTAATAATAGGATATGATAATTGTGTAATATTTATATGTCATTGTCAATTAAAAAATGTTAGTCTACCTGTTGTTTACATATTTTATAGATGTTATCTCTGTCAATATGTATATTCTATACCTACGGATAGTGCTGTAGAGCATTTAAAATGAACATGTTATGTACAAGCTGTCACTGTTACATGTGAAGAGCCACCTGCCGAGCCACAGCCTGCTGAGCCAGTTGGTCGTGTTGCATCCACAGGCCGTGGTCGTGGTCATGGCCATGTCGGCGGAAGGCGACCAGCAATGATGGCTGCAGCTGATGAGGAGCCGTGGGTGGAAGAGAATAAAAAAGCAAATTTTCAAAATGTTCATATGTGCAAATTATCAGGGTTGACTGAAATACTTTTATTTTGTACTTGAGTAAAAGTAAGAGTAATTCACTTTGAAACTACTTGAGTAAAAGTAAAAGTAGCTGGTAAAGTAAACTACTTGAGTAAAAAGTAAAAGTACTTTTCAAAAGTACTTGAAGTAAAAGTAAGAAGTAAAAAGTATTAAAAAAAATTACATTATCTTTAATGAGAGCTCACAACATGAAATAAATTCAGTTAAATACAGAACTTAATTAATGATGAGGCACAATCTATCTTTTTATTGACCTGTTCCACTGGGGTATCGGAGGAGCTAGATTGTACAACAGGATATGTATAGGCATGTGTGATTGTATCTGAGTAGGTACTAGTAGTAGCCACGATGCGCGTTTGCTCACGAATATCAAAATCGTGTCAGTGTATGGGGATTATCAATACATTGTCGAAATTGCAAATTTTAATATTTATAATACGTATTGGAAACTTACTGATAAGTAGTTCATATGGTGCAACGGAGACATTTGCATCGTGGTTTGAGATGGCGTTCAAGCGTTGTGTGCTCGAAGTGACATTTCATGTCAACGGCCTTGACCTGACCTATGCCAATATTTGGCAGACTTCGTTCACTGACGTAGATATAAAACAGTGGCTGCATCGATTTCCCGAAGAGAGGTATGCATTCAAATATGATCGCGAACTGGCATGCGATTGAATGATATTAATAGCTTTCAGCCTGGCGACTATGAACAGTTTTTTAAATGTCGTTGACGTTGGAGCGCCACCGCCGGCAGCAGCGGTTTCGCAAAAAAATGTAACAAAAATATATTGCGAAGTAAATAAAAGTAACGGAGTAAAAAGTCGCAGTACTTTAGATAAAACTACTTCGTTACAAGTAAAAGTATTTAGTCAAAATTCTACTTCGTTACATGCCAATTACTTGAAATAACTACTCAAGTATTGTAACGAAGTACTTTTACTTCGTTACATTCCAACCCTGCAAATTATATGCAAATTAATTTTAATTTAGTCAACCACTAGCATGCTTAGTATAAACATGTAGAGCAATTTATCCTGATTCAGAAAATGTATACTTTGATACACCTATTGTGAATAGCTTTGATTTCACAGTTCATTATATTGATCCATATGTTATCCAGACCCGCAGAAAACATTCCTGTCACTTGTATGCTATGTGACATATTTTCAAATATATTATGCAAATGACTGTTATACTGGTTTTTTTCTTCATAGATTACATATTGTTCGTCATAATGATGCTCACAATTATTGAATTTGTATCTGCATTTGCCCAGGAAATAAGACATAATATCACATTTCATTTTGTTGATCTTGTTTTTTGTTTATGCAAATTATATGCAAATTAATTGTTTATTAGTCACACACACATGGTAATGTATGCTGATTCAGAATATATTATATACTTTTATATACTTGTGACTTGTTCATAATATGGCACATGATATGGACCCACCTCTAATCATAGTGGTGATAGCCCCAGAATGTCGGGGCTTATAAAGTAAAGCTGCTATTTCTCTTTAAAATTAATTATTTTAGCCAATAAGATTTTACTATTTGTGTAACTAGTAATGTTCTCAGCGATTCACAAGTAACTTACTATTGCAATTTTTTTTAATAACAACACCACCCCTGTGATACATTATTTTTTATGTCAAACTGGACATTTGTTTACTTAAATGACTATAATGCTGTGGGTATGTTATTTTTGCTTTTGGAATAATATGGAAACTGAACTGCTTGAAGCTCAGCATTGTCTAAGCTAATCAACTTTCTCAAGTTGGTCAGTGTAGACATTTAGGCAAGTTAATTTCTTTCGTAAACAATGTTATCCAGCAGGTCATTCTAGATGCAGCACTGCTGGTTGTATGTGAGGTGGCAATCAGGTCATACAGTCCACATATTGACCACATGTACACATGGCTAGTTGCAGTAAACACCTTGACCAATATGGGAGGGGGTCACCATAAGGTGAGGTCAGCTACATGTAAATAATGCTGGTCATTCCTCAGAAGTCTGCTTGCCAGTTGTCAGTGGTATGTTAGTATGCACACACTTGCTCACAATACTTTATTATCGTATGTAAACATATGCACGCGTGTACATAGAGCTGATGTATGGATACTTGCCAGGTAATATTATTAAAAAGTTAAACTATAATCAGCTTCATTACTAGGTGATGTGTTATTATTTAATCAGGTCTAAATGCCATATAGTTTATTATGCAGGTTTGGTCAGCACTAATGTGATTAGATTGGCTAGGAACCTGATACAGGCTGTACTTGGATGTTGGTGCCTAGTGTTGTGGATTAGCATTAGCAATTTACATTAAAAAAATCACATGCTAGGGCCCTTTTTTCTTGAATTACACTATCAGTGTATGGCATTCATGAACACATTAATAATGTTTGTAAGAAAACAGCAGTGATTCTAGTGTTCTTATTAGACACAAACTATGTTGAATTATTCAGGTACCTGATATGGTTTTGGTAAAGGTTGATTTGTCCCAAATCAGCATTCTTAATGGGTGGTTTATGTACCTAATATCCATCTGGGTGTTTGTGTGTTTAGCCTGCAGTGACTTGTGATACTTCCTACAAACTTGTTAACCACACTGTTCTGTAGTCTGAGTGCATCTTAGTGGTTGTATTTGTGGCTGCCAGTCAGCAGTGATTGTAGGCACCATTAGGTGCACGTCATGACATATTAGGCCCAATTTCCTCACAGACTAGTTCATCTAGTGTAGGTGAGCTTTCTACTGGCCTACATTTCACATGCACACACAATGATAGCTTCACTGCCAGTTGAATCAGCACCCTATCTGTTGCTAGCTGCCTGGTAGTGCCTAATGCATCAGCTAATCTCACAGGTTACTTGCTGATAAGCTGCTGACTTCCTTTTATCAGCAAACATTATAATCCTTGCATATTTAATCTAGGTGGCAGAAACGGACATTGGCTTGATATTGTGACGGAAGTATATATATATACAAATTGTTTTCTGTCCCTCAAGCCTCATGACCAAGGATCTGCAAGGATGTTGTTGCCAGTCGATAAATCAGGCTTATGCATATTACAACTACCATTGATAACTCTGTATATATATATATATATATATATATATATATATATATATATATATATATATATATATATATATATATATATATAATTATTTACATATATATATATATATATATCAACTTTATGTTTTTATTGGTCTACTGGTTGGAGGGCATTTTTATTTCATGATCTGTACGTTCAGTTCAAACTGAGATAATTCAAACTGAGATGGAAGAAATCTTGGAATACTGACAGACTGGTGTCAGAAGTAGAGGCACCCCATCGGTGCCTCTTGCTATTTGCAGACATGCAATTTTTTTTATTCTGTAAAAATCCATATAATTTTTTATCAACCTACATATACCATTCAGTTTCCAATGTTACACTGTTGTGATAAACACAAGAAAACACATATGGGAAATCTGATGTATTTGCACATACATTCTATATATATATATATGTATATATATAAATATATATGTATGTTTCACCAGCATTGATTGACCTGTGTTGTAGAAAACACCTGACATTATTCCTTGCCAAATTGATATCCCTTAGAATGTTTTATTTACAATTGTTTGTTTCTTGTAAGTGGACAAGGTGTCACTGGCCCATGTGAGTATATCAGGCCACAGTTTTTAATTTTTACGTTTATGGATTTTTACAGTCATGCCTAACATCGGAGGAGGGGAAAACAATTTAAAATGTTTAACTGCCATGTCAAACACAGGACGGGTGAAACAGAGACGAGACAGATGAAGGGGAAAAGGGCTAATCATTGCCAGTTTTTTTTATGGATTATTACAATAGTGTTAACTGTTTAAGGTAGCTGGGGCGGATATTATATGCTTGTCTTGAATTGAAGTTTTTAAGATAAATTAACAATTTTTTCACAGATTGTAAATTAAATAATAACATTTGCAGTTTTAATTTATTTGGTTATGTTACAAGATTTTTTTTATGTAAAAAAATTGCCCCAGAACGCGAAATTATTTTGTTTTGAGAAAATCCCAAAAAAAATGAATGACATATAAGTATGACAGTGTCACTGATAACTTTAAGATATATTTTGGTTAACATAAACGAATTATGTCTGCTACACCACCGTGAATTATCATACGGTTAAGTAATACATTTAGGCACTGGAGGGCATCACACTTTATTTACTTACCCACTAGAGGGCACCTGGTATAAACATCTTTTATTACCCACTAGAGGGCACCCAGTTTAAACATCTTTTAATTACCCACTACAGGGCGAGGAGTATAAAAGGAGGAAACACTGGAGGAAGGAGGTCTTCTTCCAGTTGGGTTTTAAGTCGGTGTTTGAGAGGAAGGTCTCTCGGGCAGGGTACATGCTGAGGTAGCACATGTGTAGATAGCTCTCGCTTTTTGTGACTTATTTCACTCATAAGATTCTCTAAATTTCATTTAGCTGAAACTATTTTATGAGACAGCTGTTTTATCTTGTGTTAAGATTTGTTGTTTGCATTTGTTATAATAAAGAGATATGTAAGAGGTGATTGCTGCGTGGTCTTGATCACTATTAAACTACTTAACGGAGACCTTAGTCGTGTTCTATTAATTATATCCCCCCCCCCGTCCCCCTGTTGGCTGTGAAATGGGAGCAGTACAACAGAATGAATTAAGCTAGTTGAATGACAGCTTAAATGGCAGTGTAATTTTTATACAAACCCTTCACCAATCGTAATTCAATATCGTATTATGTTGCCTACATATAAGAGGCGTTCATACGTCAAATTGCAACGTCGTAAGTATTGTAGTTTTTCTAAAATATGAAATTAAGCATCATTTCCTGGTTATTAACACCAGGTTATTAACACGTTACATCTTGACCACAGCCCAGGGCCTACAGCTACCCCTGGAAATAGTCTTATCTGTCTATATTTTGTTTTGAAACTTTCATGACTATGAAAATCATTTCTCTTTCAGAACATTATTCACACCAATTTTGCACGAGACTGATCATTTGTATTAACAGTCGGAGAACAATGAATTGTCTGCGTAGTAATGCGGTACAACGCTACCGTGAAAGGCATTCCCTGGAGTTGTGAATATATTTTCGGTGTCGCAATGCTTCTCTGCCATTCGATTTTGTTGAACATTTTGTTTATCAGACATTATATTTGTTTTTTTTTTAGATTATTATTATAATAGATTATTTGTAAAAAAAAAAGTCACCTGAGAATGTCGGCGAGACATTAAAAAAACAATAAACCACTTTTTTTATTCACCAAAATGTGGTCGGCGGATCCGTAAAAATAAAAACCGTTGCCTTATGTAAAGTTGTTTATGTGTCATCATTGCAGGTACTCGTTGAATTTGATGACCACAACTGGGAGCAACGCGAGTGGATACACATTTACAACATATTCCAAGTGTTCCTTGTAGAGAACACGCTGGTGTCTGCCCTCAGAGAACAGTCCTGCACTGAACAGACCTACTGGCCAGCCATTGTAAGTACCACTTCCTATCATGTAGTATGTATTAAATGTCTCTATTATCAACTATGCAATATAGATGTGCAGCAAGTTGAATTATGGATGCTTCTCTATTGGTGCCAGCCCAGCCTATGTGGCTGCATACCTTTCAGACATTCAGATCATCTTCCGTTACGTAATTAATTACATGGGGCTGTCTTTTTATGTGGATTTTTTTTTCTTGATTGTATGGTGTACTTCATCAACTATATGGAGCCAATAACTCTGCCAGTGATTAAGTGCATTTACCTCCATTGTGGAAATCTACATTCCAGATTAGCTGGAACTGTTCCAAGTCCCATGACACAATGCAGTACATTATTAATGTTTGCACAGTGGAGTAGTCTGACAGAGAATGATTTGCCCCACCTCCAACACTGTTGTGCTGCTTTTGTGCGAGTTTTCACCAACCAGCCCCAGACTGTGTCATTAATCTAAAGATGTTGGCAACCTTTATGTATATGTGAACACATATCTGATGAAATGGACACATCTGTATATAGAGTTATCTGTGTACCCATTGTACTTCTTCTAAGTGCCGCCATTCCATCCATCATACATTCAGTAGCCCCTCCATCTATGTCACCACTCTAGAAGCGCTTTGTGGCCTACCCACCACATCTGAATAGCATAACTTGAGTTTGAGCTGGCCCCTAATCTGGCTGCCTGGTGTTATTTGGGACTAAGTGCACATGTCATTATAGATTTATGTGAGGCTGGTCATTTGGGTCATTAAAGGTCATGTAGGAGTGGACTGTCTGTGGAGAGGTTTCTATCAGGACTATTCTAAATCCTTGGCACATTTATTTCCTGTTCTATCCAGCCATGTCAGTACATTCTGGGTTAGCTACACTTATTAGCATTACTACAGAAGTGTGATGCTGTGGTATTGATATTTGGTGAAATCAATGTGAATAGTTTAAAGGTGAGTATACAGTGAGCGCGTAATCAATAACTGTGTATGCTCCATAAATAAGCCTTGTGACCTGTTGATAAAATTGCACAGTGTGATATGTGTATAAAGCACTCAAGCAGGAATGTTTCATTATCTTGGCTCATGTGTATCCACTCAGCTAAGTAGTGTAAATAAACCATCCTGAAATATGCTGACTGCACTGACATGTCTGAATGAGTGGACATTTTCTGAGAAAAAGTTACATAGTAACTCTTTACCTCAGAAGGTCAGCTACCAAAGTGGACATCACATGGGTCTTGACTGATTAGTAGGTGATACAGTCTTTGCTAGTGAACATCAGAGGGATGCTGACCCAGTAAGACTGGCCCTGGCCATGTGCCCACGTGGCTGTCAGTGGTATGAAGCATCTACAGCTGCCAAATCTCTCACTTGGACTATCTGTTGCTCTGTTATTGGTATCACTTTCAGTCACGGCATGCCAAAGAATCATATTTTACCATGTGTGGGATCTTTTACTTACCCTGGCATAGACACCACGTAGAAGGTATCCAAAAGACACACACTTCCACGTTCCTTCCCATATGCCAGGTGCTAGGGGAGTCAGCAAGCAGTACCCATTTTTTATGAAACAATTGGCTGGGCCACCATCCTGGGGTTGAAACCCAGTACCTCCTGTTGACCAGGTGAGCACTAAACCACCAAGCCACCACACTCAATGTTCTAATAAATTTATGGAAATGTTATTGTGCTTAGGTGGCACATGAAATGTGTTTGGGGTGTAGGTCTGTATGGCATGGAAATAAAACAACAGACATTGTTTCAATTCACATTACATTTACAATGAGTAAAAATACTAAAATATGTCCTACATTGGTAGTTTTAACTTCTACATGATCTGATGACATGTGGTAAAACAGTTGGTTTGTTGCAAACATTAATAATGTAATCATGAAATATATAGGAAAAGTTAGTTGATTGGGAATCCATCTCCATGCAACCAACTAAGGCAACTGTGCCTTGGTATTGTTGTAAAGCTTGCCGCTGGAGTGTCAGTCTTATAGAAGGCATGTGGGTGTTGTTGTAAAGCTTGCCGCTGGAGTGTCAGTCTTATAGAAGGCATGTGGATGTTGTTGTAAAGCTTGCCGCTGGAGTGTCAGTCTTATAGAAGGCATGTGGGTATTGTTGTAAAGCTTGCCGCTGGTGTGTCAGTCTTATAGAAGGCATGTGGGTGTTGTTGTAAAGCTTGCCGCTGGAGTGTCAGTCTTATAGAAGGCATGTGGGTGTTGTTGTACAGCTTGCCGCTGGTGTGTCAGTCTTATAGAAGGCATGTGGGTGTTGTTTTCTCTGATTTCAACAAATTTCTAAAGGCAAACAGATTGTTGAACCCACACATCTCTGGAAACATTACAGTTCTTGTGAAATAAAAGTTGCCTCAAGGAGTACTTTATGTTAGTGAAATATGCACCTGGTCTTTTGCACAGTTGTTTTGTCTATTGCTGTTTTTTCTACAGATTCAATCTCTGGCGCATTGATGTATAGTGCTGCCACCTCTCGGGAATGAATTGTGTCTGATACAAACATGCCAGAATCAGTTTTTTTAGTTCACCTCATATAAGCAGTTTGGTGTGTCTTGGGCAAAACCTTTCTTTTTTAATTTTCTGTCACCAGTTTACCTTAACAATTTTAATAATAGCTCTTATTAGGTGCATAGTTAAAAAGTGATACTGATAGTTCAGTCCAAGCAAAGACATGTTTATTTGCTAAACATTTTTATTAGGTGCACAGCACAGTTGCAAAGTGACAGCTTTTTTAGTGTTTTCCATAACGAGGATGTAATGGTGATTTGGTCATATGCAGCCAGTTTTTTTAAGATTGCTTGCAAGTGCACTAAGACTCCTTGAACCCAGCTACCTGAACATTTCCAGGCTGGCAGCATTGAAGGCGATCTATCAAACAGGAGTGGTTGCATAAACAGTTACATTACAGCAGAATACTAAAATCTTTGTCTGCATGGTGCTGATTCTGATCTTTGCCTTGTGTATGATGACCTCATTCAACTGTGACTCACTCTGGTTACTTGTAAGAATACAGTGACATCAGCCGCCAAAAACATATCTCATTTCCTTTAGTGTGTCTGCGATTGTCTTAATATAACCGCTTCACACCACAGTCTGCCCTTGCCACAAAACTACAAGCCAGCTCTATTTCAACAACAAGTGAAACTGTTGAATTTGAATGTTGTATGTGTGTGTGTGATAGACAACATCCTTGGAAAACTGGCAATTGGGATGCATCCTCATCAGCACTGTGACTGTAAAGACACCCTAGGCTACTGCTCGGCCATAGGCCACATGGCATCGGATTTGGCTAAACAAAAGTTATCCATTTGAGCCAATATGGCTACCAGCATTTTTGTTGAAAAACATGCAGAATACAGAGCGTTTGTTGCATATTAAACAATTTGACTAAAGCAATATGTGTAGATTACAACATCAGAGCTAGCCCAGACACCTATCCTGGTGGTTCTCTGTGCAGCAGAATTTCATGGTGGATCTAATCAAAACAATTCCAGTATGCCTGTGTAGCAATGGTCCAATGGCATTTTCCAATCAGAGACTATATCGTCCTATAAATTAGACCTAATCGATTGCGCAGCACTGGGGCTGAAGGCAGCTTGTCTTGTCATAGTACGCAGCTAATGACAGCTTGTCTTGTCATAGTATGCAGCTAATTACATAGTGGATCTGGTAATTATTGTAGAATGCATCCAATGTTACTACCATGGCTACTGGCATGGGTTTGGTCAGCAGGGAGAAGTCTTTGTTCTTGCTAAACGAGTCCAGTAGACCTGCCTCTTCAGGTGCCTCTTGTTGTTGTACATACAATGTTCTAAGTACTTTCAATATCATCGATGTTCTGTCTTTCATCATTTCATTACTGAATTTCAATGACCAGTCTAAATGCATATTGCATTTGCACTGTTAGTGGTCAAATTATCATAAGTTCTTCCTGGTGGCAAGTGGAGAGCTCCACATACCAATGACATTTGGTAACATATATGGTGAAACTTGATACCAGTGGTCCACACAGCCAGACATTGGATGTCAGACATTGTGCCATCTAGTAAGGGTGGCTGGTTTGGATCCCCATTCAATAATAATAATTTATTTCTTCTTTGCAATCATGGAAATTGAATAAAAGTACAGGAACAAAATATGCAAATGTATGCAACTTGAGTTGGGAGTCTATCATCTTCTACATTAGCCACCAGACTGCCTTGTTCCCTGCACTGCATTTCCCACTGGTCCACTTTCATCTTCCAGTGCTCTCAAATGTCACATTATCTAATCCAGCAGTCATCTCTCCATCAGCAGCATTAGCTGGTGGATAGCCAGTTTCATTCTACTAGTGGCCTCTTTGGTCATTAGCTCATTATCACCAGTTACCTATTTAGGTGCCTGGACATTCATTACATGCATTAGATCTGAATCTGTACTGGTGAACAAGTACTTGCCACCTGCATGGTTTCTTAGTCTGCCTCTGTTGATGTTAGATGTCTGATCAGGGCATAGACATAAATAGAACACCTGTTAGTAAATGATGTAACTCTATGGATCAGGGTCAGTGTTCCATACAGTTGGAATCACCTTGAATAGGCACACAACCATGGAAGAAGATGCCTTTGTACTGATGTCATCAGTATGATAGTTAGAGTATCACTGTTAATCATGTTTTTGCATACAGCATATAGGCTGACCTGTGAAATTAAATGTTAGTGGTGTTATGTGTCGTTGACTCTGACCTATTTCATTACTCATGTTTAAAATACCTTTGTTGTCCTTGTTGGTATCTTGCCAGTAGTAGCACACCCTTGATCCAGGCATATCTCACCACAATCCATATCTTAGCCACCATCTGCCCCATCATTACCAATTTATGGGGTGTTGTTGCAAGTGGCATCTCCACTAACTATGCATGCTTATATATCAGTGTGACACTATTAGCAGTATTTTCCCACCAGATTCTCCATTTGTGCAGTTTATGTGTGCACATTACTGGGCCAAAGTACAATGTCATAAGAATGCAGGTTAATTTCATCATCATCATAAACTGAATCCAACACCTCTTTTTTTTTAGTATTCTACTTACAGTTTATTTTTCTTAAATGTCACTGTTTACTTTTGAGACTTCAGATTGTAGGAAAATGGCTTAAATCCCAGATAGCAACTGAATGTCAACTTTGAAATAGCCCTGATGAAACCCTGACAATTATAATATTATATTTGGTAAATGTGCCACTGGGCCAGTGCAATGCTACCCAAGTGTATAATATTGGTACATGTATTGTCATTATTACAGACACTTTGATAGAAATGTATGCGGTTTAATCATTGTGAGATACTCTGAATAAACCGCTGACTAGCAAGTTCTTGCCTAGATGGTTTTATGGTGTGTTTAAGTGTACAGAGAAACAGTCATTTATTTTCACTACTGGCAGTAAAATGTTATGGTGCTATTAAATCAAACAATACTGTGAATTCAACATGGCATACATGGAAAGGTCATGGATGTAGGTTGTTCTACTTGTTGACCAACAAAAAATGGGATTGAAAGTGAACACATTGTATGTTTGGAAACCAACTGGAATCTGTCTTTGTACACTGGAGATCCTTCCATCACTGGCACATGCATATATACTGCCAGCCAGACTCCAGGCTCCAGACACGTGTATATACTGCCAGCCAGACTATAGGCTCCAGACACGTGCATATACTGCCAGCCAGACTCCAGGCTCCAGACACGTGCATATGCTGCCAGCCAGACTCCAGGCTCCAGACACGTGTATCGGCTGCCAGCCAGACTCCA
The DNA here is from genome assembly GCA_963662155.1 of Lamellibrachia columna. Classification (NCBI taxonomy): domain Eukaryota; kingdom Metazoa; phylum Annelida; class Polychaeta; order Sabellida; family Siboglinidae; genus Lamellibrachia; species Lamellibrachia columna. Next base: position 56,691,391 of record OY759264.1, read on the forward strand.
GGCTCCAGACACGTGTATATACTGCCAGCCAGACTCCAGGCTCCAGACATGTGTATATGCTGCCAGACAGCAACTAGAAATGTTGTAGTCATACATTGTTTTTAAAAGTGTAAACATGCTTGAAATGGGATACTGTCCAGAGATGGAGTGATTATACTCAATATTTGTGATCATGTGTAATTGTTGAATTTTTTTTAGTATCCTTAAATGGATAGATGATCCGGTTTTTCGGTTATTAATATTAAACATAATTACCTCTCAAGAAACTTGGTATTCGATCTGAATATTTCAACCGCATCCTTTGGTCTTCTTCAGCAGACTAAGTTATGGATGTGTCACATGACCAATGACATCCCAAAAGACAGAACAGCAAATGCAGCAAACAATGCCCAGAATGTGACCAACACTATATAGCTACAACCCTTTCATGGCCAAATTAATACCAATTTGTACCTGCTGCCGAGTTGTATTGTTTCAATGCATGGTCTCCTAAAGAATCCTATTAAATCATGAAATGGCGTTGTGAACAAATCCTGGCTTGGGTTGCATGATACAAATAAATATTTTATTTTTCATCAGAAGTAAATAGCTAAATCAGCTGAAGTTAATAGCAACAAATTTGAGAGTTATGTGAATTTACTTACAAAAATATGCTTTGCTAAAGTTTGAAGAAAAAAAAATTTCTAAATTATTCTCGATAATTCATTTTATTATATTTTCCACCAATAATTAGTGGATATATGCAGTATTTTTTTCTGAATGCAAGTCTTTATGATTTCCGTTAAACTATACATATCGTTTTCATCATGATCAGCGCCGTTAGAAATACCTTCATCAAGGCTGATGTCGCTGTCACTGTCAACAGTGTCGTGTTGCCTCTCGACAACGTCGACGACAAAACTACCTTCCAAAAATCCCTCAGAGTTCCGAATCACTGGAGTCTGACATAACAACAATGTTCAGAATTACAATCCAGCTACGGAAAAATGCCACTCTATCCTATCCCACTGTGCAATAATACTGTTGTACAAAAAATAGAAACTGATCATTTAATCGTAGACATCGCTGATGTTTTCATGTTTTGAAACTTTGCAGACATTCTCCATGATACTAGCTCTCAGCAAACGTCAAGCTTTTATATGATTGGCTGAAAATTACGTAACTAACCCATAGTTTAAAACTGGCTCCGTTTTAAGTATTTGACGTCGAACCCATAACAAGTTTGCCAATAAAACTTGTATTTAGTCACAGAAATTGTTAACATTTCCAACTTTTTAAATTTGATAGTCAAGCTTCACTATAATATCTGCCGACTGCCAGAATGAAATGTCCTTATTGGTCGACACTGTTTACAACTACGCAGTTTAAAAATGGCTTCTGTTGCTGGGCGATTTCAGGCATTCTGGCCACAAGGCGTAGTCGGGTTGATTCAGGCGTTCTGGCCATGAGAGTGTTAAGTTAACACAAACTGAATACAGGCCATCAGTATTCTACGAAGGACATTAAAATTGAGGAGAACTGGCACAGGAGGATAATAAAGGAGGTGATTAACATCCACAGAGAGAAACCTACGTTGAACCGAGATGTTGGCCAGGAGGTCCCACCAGTCCTACTCCAGCTTGTGTCACATGACATTGGTCATGTGACACATCCGTAACTTCAGTCTGCTGAAGAAGACCGTGGGATGTGGTCAAAATATTCAGATCGAATACCAAGTTTCTTAAGAGGTAGTTATGTTTAAGAATTTTTTATTAATGTGACTCGTAATGGTAAAAAGAGGCCACATAATTGCCAAAGTAATCATAATCATGATTACAATCAGAATTACTATTTTCTTCTGCATATTTCTGTTTCCAGATCCCAACTACAATGCAAGCAGGTTTTTTTTTCATTTTGTAACTAATGCATGTACAGTGACTGTACATGTTTGAATAACGTGTTTGATTCTGTTTTTAATAACATTGTTGACAATAATAACTTGAGGGTTTTCATTTATTTCATTATGTCAATTACATTCTTAAATGCAATCATGATTGTAACCATTACATTCAAATGTAATCATAATTGTAATCGATTACTCTATTTTTTATGTAATCATATTTGGAATCATACTCATACCTTTTAATCGTAATAGATTACGTTTGTGGTGTAATTGCCCCATCTCTGATACCATCTCAAAATCACTGGCACTTTATCCTTCAACCATCAACCTGGAAGTAAAATAACGATCTAACCTTCGTAGCTAGCTATCTGTCAGGATATTGTTGGTGTATAATAACGTATATAATATATATACAGGGGTGAGATTTAGCGGTCGCCCGGTCGCCAATGGCGCCCAAAAATGGATTCGGGCGACTTCAATCTTTTAAAACAGTAGCCCGCATGGCGACTTGAAATATTTACAGAGCTGCATTATTTTAAACCCAGCAAAAATAAATGGAATGTTAATAAACATCTCAAAAGTGTTGTCCTGGCTATATCCCATTTATGTGAACCATAAATAGTGTTTTTGTGACACGTTTGACATTGCAAGAAATGTTGCCAAACCGTAGCCGAAGCAATATCAATAGGGAGCATTCATTGTATTTTTAATCAACCACATCGACGCTCAACATGTAACTGAACGGTCATTCTACACTGAAATAATAACCGGTCATGTTAATAGTCTTGGTGCCACGTAGCGCCACTTTTATATATACTAGCAAAAATGTCCATCCCAGGACGGGATAACGTGGTAGTTCAGTCATGATAGCAATGTTTATTAAATGCATTGGTAGTTCAGTCATAATAGCAATGTTTATTAAATGCCTTAGGCCAATATGCCATCAATACACTTGAACGTATTAACAGAAACAACCGAGTCACGCATGTGATGCAACACTCGTTGCAAGTTCAACATGTAGAAGTTCGCGTGAACACCCATGGATACTTGTGTTGGTTGTACTTTCTACTGTCTTTTTATTGTGTATTGGGTGGATGCGTGATTTCTACTAAAATTAATATAAACCGCCCAGATGGCGCTACATACTCTCAAATGGTTTACGTACCGAAGTATTCGCCGCGGCACGCGTGGTTTCTGCGATTGTTGGAAGTTAACGTTTTACGCAGCGAACATTTGATTTACCATAAAAAAACCTTGACATATGGGGTATTTCGAAAAAAATAAAGGCGTTACGTTTCATTCGTGGGGTCGTAGATTAATCCCTGAAAGTTTGGCGCCCAAGGTGCAAGCCGTCTAGGAAAAAAACGCTAGAATAACCACATATAATTATACATACAAGCATACTTAAAAACATAAGCTATCTCGATTATAGTTAGATATATCTACATGGTGCGCGGAGGGCTTCTGGTGAATTAATCGGGAAACTGGTTTAAGTTTCTTTAAGCTATAGTAAAATAAGGTCCTGTAAAAAAAATCAGCAGAACTGTTCAGTTCACAGGACCTGATGTCCTGTGATGCTTGGAGACTTTTTGCGTAGACTGTTGGTGTACCATGTTATAAAAGCAAAACAACCTGTCACATGTGTACAATTGTATACTGTATTTTATTCTGTATTATGTGTCACATTGTATTGATCTTGCTTTAAAAATAAATGTTTCAAAACTGTTTTTTTTTTTTTCCTTGATGTCACTCGTACATTCTATCTTCAAAGTATTTGCTTTCTATCATCAAAGTATTGATTAGCAAGTGGGCTACTACACTCTGCAAGGTTGGTGGCCCGACTGGCTACCTTCCATGACTTGGTAAATCTCACCCCTGATATATACATATATATATATATATATAAATCAGATGATATATCTTGTCTGTATTACAACTGCTGGTGATAACTGTGTGTATCAACTTGACGTTTGTATTAGCGTATTGAATTTGCTGTTGTTGTTTTTTAAAATATGAAAGTATGTTTTGGTTGAAGGGAAACCCTGTATTATGAGTTACATAGAACATAGAGGAATATAGACTGCAACACATGTTTTATGTGTTGTAAATTCCAGAAGTTACAAGTTATGTGTATACATATTCTTAGATACTACATAAATCGGATGTTGTTAAAAATAATTTTTAACAGTCTTGTTCCATAACATTCACCTATCACGTCCATTTGTATCAACAAGTCTGCTTTTGCTGTATATATTTAGAACCCACTTTAGAAATGTACAGATGTAGAAATGTACAGATATTTTAGACTATAATTGCACAGAATTTGTATGTTCCGTTTACGAAACTGTACATCTCATTGCGTGTGACTGATTAGTTCCTGTTCCGTAGGTATCACTACATTCAGCAAACGGAGGCCAATATGATCAGCTAGTGCTTTTTGCTCTGTGCTTTTTTATAAAATGTCACTGACAGGTTTTTCTGCCTGATAGGCTGTAGGAAATTTTTACTTTAGATGCATAATTTTCGCTGAATATTTATACTTAAATATATACTTCATTATATATGATGGGTTAGATTTAGACAGTTCTGTAGCCTCTGTTCAATCATGCCATGCCTTTACATACCAGATCTGATTATTTTTGAGCTTTACAAAGTAAAACAAAACCTTCTTCCAGATGTGTTCCTCCTATCTTCAGTGTCCCTCCTTGCCAGGGCTACCCATAGACAATGATTATGAGATGGTGATATAGGAATGTAATCAGTTAGCAACATGAAGGTCCCCTGCCTACTCACTGACTGCACCCAGATGACCTATGTATATCTTGAAAGTTTAACTCACAATAATTGTGTGCATATAAGCTCAGTAGGCCTACACTTCACTGTGGCCTGTACAATGTATTGTGGTCTGCTGCATGCAAGTGGTGTGTGTTACCAGAGACAGAACAGTGGTGGATAGATACACTGGCTTCAAGTCAACATGCACCATGGCACATCTCTGCTGTCTATGGCATGTCTTTTTATAGCTGGCTGTCAGAAGAATTTTCAAAAGGAAACAAGAACATGAAACAAGTTCAAGGGGAAACGAGAACAAGACAAGCGGCTGGTTTTGCATCCGAGTGTCAGGAAATGTTTCCTTTTTTAGATACCACTAATCCTAGCTAAGACAACATTTATGAAATGTTCAGCTCAATTTCTGATGGTGTTTTACATGTGTTGCTGTGCAATAAAACTTACTTCATTCTAGCAACAATTCCCAACAGTTTTATCCCCATCAAATGTAACTTTAAAATACAGTATACACAGTGTGTCAATTGTTTTGTGCCAGTATTATATAGTTGTCTTCTGAAGAGGGTTGTCAGACTGGTGATTGTAATCCAACACATATTTTTTTATTTTTTACAATTAATAAATGTGTGTGTATGACATTTTGACAACTTTCTGCTGCCTTCGTCAGACTAACTATTACTAGATGGCAGCATCATAGTAGTTGTGTACCGGTGCTCTCGGGTGGTCTTTAGGAGGTTTTTATAGATGGGTGTGGAACAAACCTTTGTCCTGGTGCGTACTCTCTTTCTTCCTAGGGATCCAGATGGCTTCTTTTATCCCAAGTGCCCTCCAGTCCCCTCCTTAGCTCCTCCTCACAGTCTATGATGTGGTTCTTTTGAGTCATGTGTTGAATTGTGTACAGCTGTATCTCAGTCTCAGATGTTTTCCTGCTACTTCTGGTGTATGTTCTTCCTACACTTGCGTTATCTGTCTTCTTTGTGCTCCTTTGTGCAGGTTCCCAAAACATGTTTGGTCTCTCCAATATGCAGTTACAGTTACATCCAGATTTATTATGGGTCAAAGGTACACAGCATTATGTGGAAATGAACAATAATCACTGTAATCATACACCATGCCCTCTCACACCCAACAGCAGGGTTTGATTAACAACTAATGTATACAATCTCCTGTTGATCTCTCATAATGTGGTCTCATTCAGTGTTGTTATTACTGCAAGTGGCTGAGCAGTATGACTGTTGGTAATAGTATGTATTCATCCAGGCACTTGTACTACTAAAGCGTGGTTACTAAGAGAGACCTGAAGTCAGTCAGTGGTATACAGAAATATAGTATGTCAGGTTACACTAGTACAGACACCCACTGTCACCTCTAGTCTTAGGTCACTCTGACCTTCATACTGAAGCTGGTTACAAGTCTGTCTGGTAGTGGCATCCCATCTCTCACTTGAGTCCTTGCACCATTGATTCCATTTACTTCACTAAGTACAACATATGGTCATTGCACCAGTACAATCTAACATCCATAATTATATATAGTCCAGTTGAAGCTCTGCAAGGCCCATGCACTGGGTAGACCCATTAAATAGAACTCAGTGTCAGGTTCTGTTGGATACACTTGGTTGCTGGTTGTTGTGTAGTGCTGCCTGTCATACTGACATGTACACGCATGACATGTCACACGTGTGCATCATCACTGTCAGAAGTATGCTGTAATTTGATGCATATAGTAGTAGGATGTTTAGATCATAGTTTTAGTGTAGTGTCATTTGTACTACAAGATATCCTGTATCTTATGGGGTAATAAACATTGAAATTAAAGCAATGCATGCTTTAGTAATGGTTTCGTCTGAATGCTTTGGTTGTTCTACTCACTCAGTTGAGTTGCATCATGAACTAACATTTATTGGGCCAAACAACATGTGTGCTAATGTTTGGTATAAACTAGTCTCAATACATGATCAATACAGATTTTTAAAAGTAATCCATGCATTACAGGGGGTCACATCCCAGTATAACACTGATCCAACCTCAAGTGTACTGGCTACACTTTATTATTTATATTCCCCAGGCTTGCACTGATGTGTACACTGTCTTTAGGGCATACATTTGCTAAAAGTAATCTACCACTGGGATAATCCTGCAAGAGATCATCATAGTTGCCCACAGGAGGTAATTGATTCTGCAGGCAGTCTGTCCCATAATAGCACTGGGCCCATGTCATGCTGCCACATAAATTTTGTAGTTATTGATTTTGGTCTTATAACTCTTGTGGCCAGCCCACAGTCATGTGAGTGACCTTCACTTTCGCATAGGGGATCATCTCAAACGGTTGTTTCTTGAATGTACAAACACACTGGTCAATATGGTGGTAAATCATTGTAATTTTTACTCGTATTTAGTGTTCTATAATATATGACGCTGTTTGAAGACATACAGAAGGTTAGGTTATTAATGTCCATTATAATTTAGACATTAAATTTTGGTAGATGTCTCATGCTTCAAGCAAAATAAACCAGAGCCATGGGTTATGAATCAGTGAATGTTGCATGCCACACCTGAACAAAATTGGAAAACAGCACCTGTACAGTAGCGAGCATCAATAGCCATTCAGAATGTTTCCATGTTGTACTGGCCTATGGTAGTTTGCCAAGGTCATGAGTTAATAGTTTCAGTACTAGTGCAGGTGCCAGAAAGCAGGATCAATATATCGAATTAAGCTGGGTGGACCTGCTTATTATGAGCTAGGTAATTGTATGACAGGAACATGCTATTACAGCCTATATGTCAGTGATGGTGTGTCAGACCTTTTATAACCCACCAATAGACTGTTTTTATAGGGCAGTGCGCGCCTCATATCACACAATTGATACTGTCTGCTCATGCAGTGCATGTTTGCATGCGTGCGTGCGTGTGAAAGCTGGTTGTCGTGGCAGCATTTGTATTGGCATAATTTATAGATACTATTTTATAGATACTGTCTAACCTAGATTTTTTCTTTTGAATCAGTATATATTCTCGCCTTCAGAATCTGTTGATTTGCATGCAAAATGTTGGAATTTCAATTTTTCACATGATGTTTGGCAGTATGGTTTAAATAAGACTTTCAATTATTCTTTGACTGTTCAACATGACCAAAGATGGCTGAAATTTGTTGTGTGCTTCAGACACAGAGGTCATAAGTCATCCAGGTCAGCTATTTTAATTTGCTGCTTTATGGCTGGAGGGAGGGGAAGATGTTTCATGCTTTTAGTCTCTAAAGTTACTTGGCATCTCTGAAATGTGTTAAGCTATACATGTCTAAATATTAACAGGTAGTTGAATACTGTGCCTTTGTATACGTTCCCTTTGATCATCTGACTTTTATTGTTAAGAGTGGGTTGAGAATGCACTAAACAGCAACACTAAAGACTGGCTACTGTTTTTCTTGTTTACAGAATAATTTTCCATCACCTGAGCTGTGCTGCATGATTTCAAACAAGTGTCAGTTGACACTGGTTATTACTGTCACATTCCAGTGTGTCTATAGTGCTATACTGTAGCTTTCCAATGTGGCTGTGGGGGCTGCAATTAGGTGGACAATACTGGTCGGATGTGGGAAAAGCGTTCACTTAATTCTGCAAAAAATCAAGAAATTTCCACTAGCATTAATAAATAAGTGTACATATATCTTGATTGATGCCAAGTATACATCAGTTATATGTCAGCTGATAATAATGTCAAATAGTGAAATTTAAGCTAGGCTAGCACTATTGGTGACAATTTAGGCCATAGGCCACATGGCATCGGATTTGGGTAAACAAAAGTTACCCATTTGAGCCCATTTGGCCACCAGTGATTTCGTTGACAAGCATACAGAATACATGAACATTTGTTGTCATGATGCAAACAAATTTGACAAAAGCAATTTGTATTTGGCTAAAAAAAATTGGGGGTTTTAGCCAAAATGACTAAACAGTTTACAACATTAGAGCAAGTCCAGTTAAGGGCACTTTGCTTGACCACCAGCATCAGTATAATATACCCCTACATAGTTTCTATTTTAGAGAGCCCAAAGTAGATAAACCCCAACTTTCTGGACCAAAAATCACCATGTACCATTTTTTTATAAAGGCTAGATCATGTTTTTTTCTTTGAAGGTGTTCTCCGGAGTTCTGGTGAAAATGTCCAAAGGTTGTTGTGGTATTGAATAGGAGTCAGAAGGTCTTTCCATTTTTATCATTAGGTCAGTCCAGTATGGTGTTTAATTTTGTAAACATTGGGGAAGTATTAACATTTCATTTCAACAAAATTCAGTGATACATTTACCAGGCGTATATTTTCAGACAGCCAATATGTTCTTCAGTCTGTTGGTGTTTTGTTTTTTCTTGGTGATTCATCAGCTCTGCCTACCTTACATGAGACATGTCTAGTATCTTCTGCAGTAGTATGCAAGCCTACACCAGGTTTACAGCAAGTCAAGCACAATCCACTGTGAATCCAGACCTATGTCACACAAATTAAATATTTGTAATTATTTAATAACTTTCCTATAACCAAACTGACATATAGGAGCTTGAAGATGCATATTTGATATCTCTATAAATATGTAGGTATAATAACCCTAGTTGCACAACCAACTTGCAACTGCTGCATTAATGTGAGAATGGGTTGTTTGGAGTAGACCTAGATGGCACTTAGGGCCTAATAATGTGTCTCTTGTGGCCATTCATTGAGCAGACAACATTTGTCCTGTAAAACATCATCTGATAATGGCCACTTGTTGTGGTGGAGCCTTTGAACTTGTGACAGGTGACTACTCATTCATTGATGACTTGTGGGATGTTGACAACCATTGTGTTAGTTGTTGGTTCCTTGTCTGTTGATGTAGTCTGTGTACCTCTGTGTACTAACAGGTGTCTCATTGTTTGCAGTCGTTCTTCGCTGTCGTTGACAAGGCAGGCTTCAGAAGCAGCAGGCTGAAACCTGTGGAGTTCCTGCTCGACAAACACGTCAAGTTCGTGGAGGATGGACAACTGAAGCCTTTCAAGGTGAGTACCTCCTGCTATGGACGTGCTCTCAACATCACTTGCTTACTCTTGATGTGTTCTTAGATTTGTTTACATTGTTGGCTTTATCAGGAAGCAAGGATCTCAGTGACCTTCTCCAGACATAACCGTAGTAGTCATGTATTTCTCTGCTTAGACATAACCTTGCTACTTCCATGTGCTTCTCTACATAGCCAAGCCCTTGTTACCTCCATGCGTTTCTCTGTTTAGATATACCCTTGGTACTTCCATGTGTTTCTCTGTTTAGATATACTCTTGATATTTCCATGTGTTTCTCTACTTCGACATGCCCATGGTACTTCCATATGCTTCTCTAATTAGACATGCCCTTGGTACTTCCATGTGTTTCTCTAATTAGACATGCCCTTGGTACTTCCATGTGCTTCTCTACTTAGACATGCCCTTGGTATTTACTTACCCTACTTAGACATGCCCTTAGTTCTTCCACATGTTTCTCTGCTTAGAATTCCCTTGGTACTTCCATGTACTTCTCTACTTAGACACGCCCTTTGTCCTTCCATGTGTTTCCATGATTGGGTGTGCCCTTGGTACTTCCATGTGTTTCTCTGCTTAGACATATCCTTGCTACTTCCATGTGTTTCTCTACTTAGACATGCCCTTGCTACTTCCATGTTTTTCTCTACTTAGACATGCCCTTTGCACTTCCATGTGTTTCTCTACTTAGACATGCCCTTTGTACTTCCATGTGCTTCTCTACTTAGACATGCCCTTGCTACTTCCATGTGCTTCTCTACTTAGACATGCCCTTGGTTCTTCCACATGTTTCTCTGCTTAGAATTCCCTTGGTACTTCCATGTACTTCTCTACTTAGACACGCCCTTTGTCCTTCCATGTGTTTCCATGACTGGGCATGACCTTGGTACTTCCATGTTTCTCTACTACATGCCTTTGGTACTTCCATGTGTTTCTCTACTTAGAAATGCCCTTGGTACATCCATGTACTTCCATGATTGAACATTCCCTGGATACTGTTTAGACTTCCATGGGTGTCCCAGTTGATCCTCTATTGACTTTACACTCTTCCCACAGGGAACACATTAACCTATATTAGGTTCCCATGTTGTGCATTTACTCCATCTGTGCACAGAGTATTTGTTTCTCAGTTTGTTTGTCTGTTAAGGTAGCTGGGGTGGCTAACATGTCAGTTAATATTTTTTTCCTCATAACATGTTAAAATATATTGAACTGAACGTCGTCAACATCACAAATAATCACTTGGCACTGACGTCATATTTCGCCAATACATCCTTTAAAAAACAGTCCTTTTAGAAATCTCCCTGACTTCTTAGAAACACTGACAATGTTTCCATAGTAATGACCGCATATGCTTCGATCTTTGAACCAGCTTTATTCGCTCGCCGTGAATGCGGAACATCGTCTGGTTAGTGATTCCAGTACACATCAATACTATATCTACCTAACTAAATTATGTCCTTAAACCAGCAAATACCTGCGCTAACGTAGTTTATTGTGCCTTTGAAGCTATAACAGAAACTGGCAAGTAAATGTGACCTGGTGACCACGTGGATAACGGGCCAGTCAAAATGACCATAAACATGCCCTGCCACATGTTTGTGAAATGGCTGGCATAACCTGATATTGTAGACGACAACAAATACAGATTCAAGGACAATTGTTGCGGCAAATTAAGGAGACAGGTCAACATTAGAAATGGCCGTTATGTTTTGTCAACAGTCCGTAAAACACCAGTGAGAACATTTCAAGCATGATACGTGCTATTGACATTTCTGTTATCACTAATGGTGCTTAATTTACTATTTTAGAACAACTACCGGGTACAACACTTACATCACTGCAATTTGGTGTATGAATGCATCTTACATGTAGGCAACATTACTCAAATTAGAATTACGATTGGTGAAGGGTTTGTGTCAAAAATACACTGCCCCTTTAGGCTGCCATTCAACTTTTTGCAAACTCATTCATGGTGGTGTAGCACAAGTAATTCATTTATGTTAACCAACATTTTCCGTAAAGTTATCAGTGACACTGTCATACTTATATGTAGGTCATTTATTTATTTAGGAATTTTCTCCAAACGATATAATTTTGAATTTTTTCACATTTACAAAAATGTCTTTCAAATCTTGTAACATAACCAAGTAAATGAACTACAACTACAACTGTGAAGAAATGGCTAATTTATCTTAAAAGGTTCTACTGAAACTACTCAATTCTACAAGCATATAATAGCCATCCCAGCTATCTTAGATTATTGACATTGCATCCAGTGACTGGTTTCAGATCCCACACAAGGATGTCATTCTCTTTACTGGTTAACTTCAAGTCATCTCTTATGTTCAAGTTATTCCTCTTGCTGTTGTCAAATGGTCTCTTATGTTCTGGATATTACTTGGACTGTTGTCAGGTTATCTCTTTTGTTCTAGATATTTTCTATTTCTGACTGGTGTCAAAATGTCTCTTATGTTCTGGATATTTATTGGACTGTTGTCAGGTTATCTCTTTTGTTCTAGATATTTTCTATTTCTGAATGGTGTCAAAATGTCTCTTATGTTCTGGATATTTCTTGGACTGTTGTCGGGTTATCTCTTTTGTTCTAGATATTTTTGGACTGTTGTCGTGTTATCTCTTACGTTCTAGATATTTCTCTGACTGGTGCCAAGTCATCTCAAGATTGTGTTCTCTGGCTGTTGTCCCACTTCTTCTTCAGTGTATTTGTATTAGCTCTCCACACAGGTGACCCACTTTGGGGTGAAGTGGTTAATGTAGCTCCACTGCCCTGGTTGCCCTTATGACACTGCAGCACTGTTGTCTGTTAGCCATTACTAGACACTTAGTCATTGTGTTTTTACCCATTGCCTCTCTCATCTCTCACTGCCACTCACAAGGTTGTTACAAAACAGTGTGCTTCTCTGTTTGGCAACAATAGTGTAAGGCTGAAGGTCAATCCTTCTGCCATCTGCACACTGAAAATGGCTGACTTGTACCTTGTTAAGACAAAGACACGCACACACGTGCAAACATACACATGCATTCACGCACGCACGTGCACGTGTGCACACACACAATGTAGTGCACTTTGCCCAGTAGAACCACACATCCATCCTCATATGTCAGAGGGTAATTACACCTACTGAAAGTGTCACTATTGATTCATTGGATGCCTGTTGAACTATCTGTACCACCAAACACAGTGTTTTTGTTATATACTGTTGGGATATCTGGTGGTGCCTTGGCAGGGTACCCAGCCTTGGCTGCACTAGAAGGAGCATTCATTAGCGGTGATGTTTTATATATGGACTCCTCATACACCATGTTTTGTGTCAGTGATCAGCAACAGCACAGTTGGGCAGACATGCCTAATATGTATTAGATTTGTTGAACACGTGATGATAGATATGTTGTCAGTGAATAGTCTTGATCTAACTGAAAGACCAACTGTGACTGTGATAACACCCTTTGACCAGGGGATTGCAGCCAGGGACTGCTGATGATGGATGGCTGGAGGTGTATTGTAAAGAGGCCATGCATGCCTCAGACTACAGGTGCTACACTGCATCACAGAACTCTCCCTGGACTTCTCACAGTTATGTAGGCCCCTAAGTCTGAGTAGGGTCTCTGTTGATCAATTCTTGTGTAACTGGTGTTGTCAACTTGCTTATTTATAACCAGAGAATGTCACTGACTACCAGTGTGCACAACTTGTCATCTTTACTTCTGTCACGACAATCTCCACATATTGCTTGCTTGCTTGTTCCCTCCCTTGCTTTGCCTGTCCTGTGTTTAATCATTCAGTGTTTTTATACAACAGTAGAACAATGTTTCTCCAGATGTTCAGATTAGAGCTTAGTCTCTAGAGATGCGTCTTATTGACATAGACAGTTGATTTAACGATGTTATGGTCAGTTTATTCATGGTGGTTTTATTTAACCAGTTATATTGAATCCTAGCTATAATGTCCACACCAGGCTTCATGTTTATTTGAACTCTGTCATTCCCGATCTGTTGAACTTTGTCAGTGACTGGTGCTGCATATACGTTCCATATGTTCCAACTTTCAGCTGTCCATGGTGGTGGTTGTGGACATTCATGGGTCAGTCCAGCAACTGCTGTCCATGGTGGTGGTTGTGGACATTCATGGGTCAGTCCAGCAACTGCTGTCCATGGTGGTGGTTGTGGACATTCATGGGTCAGTCCAGCAACTGCTGTCCATAGTGGTGGTGGTGGACATTCATGGGTCAGTCCAGCAACTGCTGTCCATGGTGGTGGTTGTGGACATTCATGGGTCAGTCTAGCAACTGCTGTCCATAGTGGTGGTTGTGGACATTCATGGGTCAGTCCAGCAACTGCTGTCCATAGTGGTGGTTGTGGACATTCATGGGTCAGTCCAGCAACTGCTGTCCATGGTGGTGGTTGTGGACATTCATGGGTCAGTCCAGCAACTGCTGTCCATGGTGGTGGTTGTGGACATTCATGGGTCAGTCCAGCAACTGCTGTCCATGGTGGTGGTTGTGGACATTCATGGGTCAGTCTAGCAACTGCTGTCCATAGTGGTGGTTGTGGACATTCATGGGTCAGTCCAGCAACTGCTGTCCATAGTGGTGGTTGTGGACATTCATGGGTCAGTCCAGCAACTGCTGTCCATGGTGGTGGTTGTGGACATTCATGGGTCAGTCCAGCAACTGCTGTCCATGGTGGTGGTTGTGGACATTCATGGGTCAGTCCAGCAACTGCTGTCCATGGTGTGGTGGTTGTGGACATTCATGGGTCAGTCCAGCAACTGCTGTCCATAGTGATGCACAAGACTGCAACTGTCACACTGCAAATAAATGTTGTACAGTGAAGATCAGTGTCAAAGCTAGTATTGACAGGTGTGACAGCAGCAGCTGGACTGACTCATGAAGGCATGGATGTCCACCACCACTATGGACAGAACTTGGTGGACTGACCTATGGATGTCCACCACCACCATGGACAGAACTTGGTGGACTGATCTATGGATGTCCACCACCATTATGGACAGAACTTGGTGGACTGACCTATGGATGTCCACCACCACTACCTGTCTCACCACCCAAGGCATAGGTGTGCCAGGCAGGACACATCCGGTGCCTTGATGAAAACTAATAGTCTGGAAAGCAGAATGTAAACATGTGGTTTATTGGCTATGTTAAAATCATCAGAAAAAAGAGTTAACTCTTTACGCATTGTGGATTCATGTGTCAAGAGGTATCAAGATGAATGTATTTGTTCTGTTATTTTTGCCTGTGAAGAAGTCAGTTGTGAAGTGGTTCACTAGTTCACTAGTCCCATGTGATATGTTGACTGGTTGCACTTGAGAAACCTTCACCTTGACAACATTACCAAGTGATGCTGCTGGTATAACAGTGTTAGTAGGGACTATGATCTGTGGGTGTGTCTTCTCAAGTGACCGGTGTTATGTCAAGTCTCAAATGACACACAGTGTTTGCCTCATCATCACCAGGTGTCCAACTTGAGTAGTGAATGTATGTGCCAACATTCTCAAAAGGTCACCAGATTGTAGCCTTCTAAAGGTACAAAGTCTCCTCTTTTTTAGACTGACCATCTCATTGGAGGGGGTCTGGGCTTTTCTGTAGAGCAAGAATATTACTTTCTTCAAATATAAAGATAAATATTATTTGTGTCTTTCTTTTGTATGAGCCAAACACTTTACACATTCACATCCAGCAAGTGTTTTCACACTGTTGGTTGGATTGCTACTTTATCATAAATGTGTAGTGTAAAAGTCAATAAATTGTTACCAGAGCTTTGGGTCAGACTATTTTTTCCAGATGGTAGTAACCAAATTTCATAGCTAGTAATTGAAGAAATAGGCACCCTTGATGGGATATTATGATCCATCTAGTGGTCGCAGTCTAGCCATGGGGACTATAGCCTACGTTGTAGATTGTCACTTTACACCGGGCTGTAGAAGATCTGGAAGGCATGAGTAAGTTAGTAAGGATTATACACTATGGAAGCAAAGTATCTAATGGCTTCCTTGTCCACATGCCATCGGAAGCTTTTACTTTGGATGACAGCAATCATGTTAAATAATCTTGGTTTGTGTCGCTGTCTGAAAATAAGTTTATAAGTGAGTGTTTATGTCATATGTGGTGGTAATACTGATACCAGAAGTTGTTTTTACCAGGAGGAGGCCACCAGTGACCAGGGTCCGGAGAGCAAGGAGGCAGACAGTGCGTCCAGACATTGGCTGGAGTACCAGGCTGGTCAGCAGATTCTGCTGCAGACACCGTCTGTGCTTGTTGGGTTCCGTGTGGAGGTGTACCGCACAGAGGGTGCCACTCAGTGGTACACGGCCGTCATCAAGTCATACAACGAAAATACGCGGGTGAGTCAACTTATAACAGCAGAAAAAGGACACGCTCGTAGCAACCTTCTCCATGCAATCACTTCCAAGTAGTGCACAATAGTGTTGGGTTCACCCAACAGGTGGCACCACATGGGTAACATGTATGTGTGTGCTGGGGTGGTGTCATTTTGCCATGATGTTGATATATTCTGAGGACATGATTTCACAGTTTGTAGACATTTGTGAAGCTTGTGTGGTATTGATCATTGGTGTCAGTGAAGACATTAGATATGCCTGTCCAGTTTATGTGGTCTGGTGTGGGTTGCAAAGATCCTGGTGGGGCAAAAATTTACTTGGCAGCAAGAGCTTTGTGAGTAGATATTTATATATGGCACTCAGATGTTAAAATACGGTACTTGCTGCAGTTGGCTATTTGGTGTGGTATCATCTTGGCCTACTGGACATAGACGAACTTAACACCATGCCATTCCCTGCCAGCTCCAGTCTAACCAGACTGGGTATACATGCCACAACTAGAAGTTGATTTAATACATCCTCACCACTTCTGACTACATCAGTACCGCTGGCAGATTGACCTGTTGAAACCCTGATTTTTCATTTGCTGTGTTAACCACTGAGATTTATTCACTGGGATCTGTGGGGCTGGCATACAGGAACTTAACATATAAGTGGTCAGACGGGTAATGATAGGCATTCGTGGAAACACTCTTTGTTTTGGGCATGTCTAGTTCCCAGAAAGACGTCCACCAAGGTAGCAAGAGGGGCAGAGTACAAATGATTCAGTGTACATACATGGCATGGGATAAACTGACAAATCAATGTTTCACCAGGTAATTCTGCCAGAGGTACTGTAGTAGTACTACTACCATGCCTGATTTAATGTAACCCCAATGTATGAAAATAACCTCACTTGTGATGTATCTTCTTAGCAGTGACTTATCCAGTATCTTACAAAGGGAGGCCAAGGGGTGGGCCAAGCTTAGTCAATTATTAGTTTACCGTGCTACCATGTAGTGGCCCATCGGGTTACATACAAAACAAATAAAAAAACCATAAAGTCCTCATGACTTTGTTTTATATGACTAGATGGTTTTGTTGTATGGTGATGTGACATTTGCATGACATTTGCACACGCAGTCTTTATGTGTGCATGGCTGTATGCCCACTCTTGCACTGCAGTCACAATGCATCAATAATAAACAGGTATCCTAGTGCCACAGCTGTCCACACTGCAGGCGGTCATTAATACATAAATACTATTTATGGACTGAACTTGTTATTAGTTTGTATGCATGCAAATGATTTCCTTGCCTTACAAATGTTTTATAGTTGAATGTTCTTATGCAACTTGAACTGGTAAAGCTTTAAGGTGCCTGCCCTGTATTTTTTCACAGTAGACAGTAACATGACTAACGGGGCCATTACCTAGCAGTAAACTGAAGAAAAACCATAGTTATGTTTGCGTATACAGGCATAAGCATGTGCAGTAATGCATGCACGTGTTTCTAATCTGTAACTTGGGAGTTACACAGCCTGGCGAGATGATATGCAGATACGATTGTAATTGTACAGGTGTAGTCAGGGTGTATGTTCTATCAGTAGATTCTTTTATAAAGTTGTGGTTATCACCATATGAATGTCACTATCTGTCATGGGCCAACAATGACTGTGCAGTGGAATGAACAGCTCAGGTTACCACCTGTGACAGATAGGAACAGACTCTGTCACTGTCTTGACCCAGCTAGGTGCCATGACAAAGGACATGGGGGAAGGACAGGTCAATGGGCTAAAACAGTTGACTTTTATGGCAAGATAGCAAGTCACTGATTAGGTGATATCTGAGAGTGGCTGGCAGACCCTGATGTGAAGAATACTGTTAGTGTTTAATGTGCAACTGTTTAGTTAGTAACAAGCAGTCTATGTTTTGCAAGTTTGTCCTCTTTTGCAAATTAATTGTCTTCTAAAAGGAAGAAGTAGATCTTGATGTGTTGACAGAAGCCTTTAGGAGAGGGCAGGCTTGCATCTAGATTTAGATACAACACCTCACTAACAGTACCTGTTTAAGCCACTTACAAGCAAACTTACAAGTTACCAGCATACTTACAAAACTGGCTGATAAACAAGAATATCTACATACACAATCAACTCACATCAAACACAACAAAATACACACACACACATTTAGGACACAACACGAATTTGCAAAAAAGCATCTGAGATATAATTTACCACATATGATCAAAAATACACCAGACATTTTAAAAGATAAGGTGACCGACCACACACAGCTTTCAAGGATTTATACATTATGCTAAAAATAAAAAAGGCTATCTATGCGTATGCAATGTTATAAACTGCTGTATTTGCACACAGCAAAGAATAGATACCTAATCCAGCTACACATATTACCAAGACCAATGGTACAAACAAACACACTTGTTACTATGCGTAAGCATTCACCTACAACAATTTACATATAAGTATACATGTAGGCAGTACTAGGCACACACAGAAATTGATTGAACACTGATGCATAAATGGAACTCACTTAATTTATGGAAATATAAGAAATTTATGCATAAATAGACAATAAATAAACTCTACCAGGGTGGCTCCTGTGAGAATGACTTCATTAGTCTTAATAGGAGTCTCCCATATCCAATTTGTACTTTCTTATTAATATATATATATATATTTTACAAACTGTTTATTATATTGTTGTTATACTATTCTGAACAATTTGATGAATAAACAATTCTGTCAGTCGGTCGGTCGGTCGGTCGGTCAACCCAGTTATGATGGTACAAGATGTTATCTTTATTGATGAATCTGTAAACTATATTGTCATTATATAATAGTGAATGTGCAAAAAGCTAATGACAGACATTCTAAGAATCAGCATTGTTAGGAGGATATACTTTAGAACCAGTACAGCACACATGCTGTTCTCATGTATTGTGCTACGTATGGCTCTATTCAGCTCCTCTAATATGTTTGTTGGCCAGACTAACTAAAATTGAGTCCTGGACAATCAGTTGCTAACTGTAATTGAAATGTTATTGTGACTATTATAAGAAATCAATACACGCACACATGCACGCACGCACGCAAAATGAATCAGATCAATCGTAAGTCACATAAATTATTAAATGCATCCTTTGAGTGCAGGCAAGTTGTCCTCTTGTGGAGATTAAATGGAGCTAACAATGGTTAATGGTGTGGCCAGAGTAGATGATTAGTGTGTGGCTTGAATAAGGCCCATTATGAGCTGTCTGTGGCAGCCCACTGTGTTATTAAGATTGATGTTGTGTGTATGCCACATGGCAAGTAAGGTCAATGTCAATAACAAGCTGACAGACATGCAAGTGTGTGCATGTGTATGCATTATGCATGCTCTGGATGAGAATTGTGACCTTTGTGCAGTGTGTGTACTTTGTGCAGCCAGCAATTACAAGTGTGCATGGCATAGGAGACCAGGGGTTATATCCTTAAAGGGGTTAAGCGTTCAGTAACTTAAATGTTTTCACAACCCCAATATAAACAGATCTATAAATGTGAATAATCTTACTTAATTGCTAACATTTTGAGAATAGGGGACTATAGACACATTTCACTAAAGATTTTCATGGGCTTACTCATAAAATAATGATAATCTGTAAAACTATTACAAAACATGATGTTCTAATATAATCTAATTGTAAACCAATTCATATTATACTGTATATGGTTTTATACAGGCTAAATATATGTCAATGTGTGTGAATAACAAAATAAATCTCTTCATCAAATTGTCAGTTGAAGCTAGATGCAAACAGATAACAGATGACTGGGTGTGGTGCCCACGATCTTGTCATAAACACCTGGTGTCCCCTTCAATTCAGGGATGTGTCTAAATATTAATGTTCACCATGTCACATCTTGTTCTACTTTTCATCATTGTGATGTTGTTTTAGAATAAGTCATCCAGATTTTTGTCAGAACCTGCTGTCAATAATGATGCATGTAGACTGAGTAAATTGATCTGTAAGCAGATCTTGTTGTCTCAGTGGAGGTCCTCTATGTGGTTAGCATATCTCATACGAGCAGCATGCATGAATAATGCCTTGCAGTCAGGCCATAACACCTCCACTAGAAACTGTATTGCATGGGTAGAATTCACTGTCTGTCTTGGTAAATCAATGAAATATGACCAGGATCTTTGGTTGACAGTAGTTGGTTTTCAGGCAGCCCACTGTCTACTGTCACCATGGCGACCGTCAGTTACTTTTGTAGACTAAATTACTGCAGAGGATGAAGGTCAAGGCCACTGTTGTGGCAGTCTGGCCAGAGTGAACCATATATTCTAAACTCACGCACGCTCTTGTGATGATGTAGTTAGGTATAAGTCTGTGTTATGGAACTGTATAAGTTTTATGTTGACACTTACAACAATAATATGTGTGTCCCTAACGTTATATTGAATGGAAAACAAGGATTTGGAAATTGAGAAATAATTGAGTAAAATTAATTAATTTTGTGATTTTAGATGGTATCATTTGTTTACGTAACTGACACTTGTAATGGTACTGCTTTCATGATGGATTTCTTATGTGTAGTCCACATTCCTCTGTCTGGGTGAGATATGTGTAGGCCCCCCCCCCCCCAATAATGTGAGCCAATAATGAATACAGGTTGTACCAGAAAATGAGGATCTCTCTGGCAGTGTGGAAGGCTGTATTTATATATGTTGTCACTGCCTCGTAACTATAGCATATGGCAGATAGAGACTGACAGGTCCTCTGCTCTGCTTTACATTCTACCAGGGCATCAATCATTGCTACAGTTGTCATGGCAACTTGAGCTGGAATCATCTGATCTGTGATATCCGTTTCTCCCTGCTAAACATTTATGTCAAACACTGTAGCTGATGTGCTGTACTCATGCAAAGTGTGGTTGTTTACTGACCCAGTGCAAAGCCCATGTCACAAGTATACAGTCTCTTGCAGTAGTTTCATTTGACGTTTCTCTCAGTTGGTCTATGCAACAGTAAGTAGGCAGATTTTGCTGTTGTTTTTACTGGTTTCGCCCATTGTTGTTTGTATGACACCCATCACATTGATGCTGCTACACCTGTCTCTTTGTGTCAATTTAATGGGAAGCTGATAGCTGAAGTGATAACAAAAATGGTAAGATATTCAACCTACACAGCTATGTTAGTGTATGTAACATGATGCCTCAGGCCATTTAGATTGATGGCAAGGCCATTTGTAAGAGAATGTAATGTATTTACCAGTGAGTTCATTGTATAGCATTAATCAAGTAAAGGTTCACTACGCTGCCACCAAACTGTCATTTCATGTCTCCCAGGACAACTATTCCTTATGATAACATCAGTGTATTCAGAAGAGCTCACAGCTATGATGATCTAAATATGCTGAGAGAATGGACAAATGTGTTACTTAGCCAAGTGAAACCAAGTACTTAGTCCTGTCTGTCAATATAAATAGCCATCCTGTTTACGTTTTAATGGATTTTGTGATAAAATAAGTAATGTATTAGTGTCACATGCAGTCAATAAAATAGTACAATGTTATACAATTGGAAGTCAATAGTTTATAGTATGGTATGTATGGCCAATCGCCACAATACCCCTCCACCATGTTGGGATGATTCAGGGCTGGGTTTACCGAGGAACTTCCTGGTTGGTGGTGTCCTTTCATTGCCCACAGCAGAAGTGACACACTGAATATAATACTGGCTCATCATTAGTCATCTCCCTAGTGCCCAGGTAAGTGGTCATGGGTTCATCTAAACAAGCAGCAGTGTCAAACTCTTCCAGTCTGGAGTTACCTATCTGAGGGTGGAACCACTCATGAGTTTAAACACATTCCCAGCTCAACTATTTGTGGCCCATGTGCCAAATACAAACTGACAAGTGAGGTATAGTGTATCAGCTGCCAGGTGATTGACCTACATGTCTTGGCAGTCATCAGTGTGGTATATACTATGACATGTGGGTCCTATAATTGTTCTTGTGCAGCAGGTCACGTTGTCTATATGTGCTCTCTTCCTCCATGTTCCCTGCTGTACAGGGGTGAAGGTCAGATAGAGCATTGTCGAGCCACTCTTCCTCCATGTTCCCTGCTGTACAGGGGTGAAGGTCAGATAGAGCATTGTCGAGCCACTCTTCCTCCATGTTCCCTGCTGTACAGGGGTGAAGGTCAGATAGAGCATTGTCGAGCCACTCTTCCTCCATGTTCCCTGCTGTACAGGGGTGAAGGTCAGATAGAGCATTGTCGAGCCACTCTTCCTCCATGTTCCCTGCTGTACAGGGGTGAAGGTCAGATAGAGCATTGTCGAGCCACTCTTCCTCCATGTTCCCTGCTGTACAGGGGTGAAGGTCAGATAGAGCATTGTCGAGCCACTCTTCCTGTTCTTTCTTTCCATAGTTTTATATTGGCAACCCCCTCTCTCCATCTTTCATCCTCCCCCGATCTTCTCATGTCCCTCCTCACGCAGTCCTCCCATCTCAGCTGTGGCCTTTTCCTGGGTCCTTGATGTTTTTTCACCTCTGCTCTCTTTGCTAGTTTGCGTGCATCAATCCTTACCAAGTGGCCTGCCCATCTCATCCTGCTTCTCACCAGTCTTCCTGTTAGGCTGCATTGCATCCCAACCTCTTTCCTCAGGTCGTTCATCCTTCTTCTGTCCACCTTCTTTGTTTTTGTTATTCAATGAACCCAATTCTCACAAACTTGCAGCTTCTGTTGTTGTTCTGTCTCCAGAGCATACAGGCATGCTGGTGTAACACACGCTCTCATGACTTTCCCTTTCAGCTTTTTTGAAATTTTTCTGTCCAACATGACTCCTCTACCTTTCTCCAAGCATTCGCTCCTGCTTGTATCTGACATCGTACCTCTACCTCTAAAAGCCCATCCTCCCTGTAGTTTTTATTTGTTTTATGCTATTATGGCCAGATCATCTGCATACATCATCTTCCTGAGAACATCCTTCATGCTGATCTTCTTGCTGATTAGTTCCATCACCATGATAAACAGTAAAGGGCTAAAGGCACTTCCTTGCCTCAAAACGATTTTAACTGGAAACTCTTCCGACAACCCATATCCAACCACACCTCTTCCTTTTGTTCTCTCATACATTGCTTCCACCATCCTGGCTTCTGCTTCTGGCACTCCCATACATCTCACTTTTGCCATCACCATCTCTCTTGGGACTGTGTCATAGGCCTTCTCCAGGTCCACAAATCCCACTGCCATTCTCCCTTGCATCTCCAACCTCTTCTCTACCAGCTATCTTAATGCAAACATCCCATCAGTCATCCCTCTGAATCCATATTGTTCTTCACCTAATTCTTGTTCTACTCTCTTTCGGATCCTCCCATCCAGGATCCTCTCTAGCAGCTTCATGTGACTTAGAAGTGTGATGCCTCTGTGTTTACCTGGGATATATTATAGTATGTGCATAATATGTAGGTGCACATTGTATGATTATGGTATTGTTTCATATCCAATTTTTTTTTAATTAAGTAAGTCATGTTACCTTTGTGACATGTTTCAGGTGTGCTTTGCATATTTTTTCAGATCTAATTTTGTGTGTGATAGATCCCATTGTCTGTGTGACAGATCCCACTGTCTGTATGACACGGATCCCATTATCTGAGTGACACGGATATCATTGTCTGAGTGACATGGATTCCATTGTCTGTCCCAATGTTTGTGATACGGATCCAATTGTCTATGTGACACACATGTAGTTGTATATGTGAGAATGACTGCAGCTATGTGACACAGGTCCCTTTGTCATTGTCTGTGTGTCAGGACCCTTTAGTGTGACAAAGAGTTGGTTGTCTATGACACAGTTGCATGACATCTATGGTTGCACTGTCACCAAAGACCTGTAGTGTGACCAAGGTGTCATTGTACCTGGGTGACAACACATGGGGATTTGACAAGGCAAATTGCCTTCATGTATTATGCAGGAGAGGCCAGCTCAGCAGGTGCCCAGGTCTAATGGCTGTGTCATGTATGTAATTACTAGTTAGCTAACTCATCTACTCACTGCTGTGGGGCACACATAGCTACATCCCATTATAGCTTCAGTATCTGCCATGGCAAATGAATAATTATTGCCCCACCACCAGTGATCTGATGTAAAGTGAGATATATGGCATGGGTCAGGTCAAACTATGTGCCATGGACATGCCCTTTCCATGGATTAAGCATTACTCCAAAACCTCAGTTGGGTCTTGAGCTGGTTTTGTTTTATTAAACTTTGTATCTTTTTGTTGTGCTTTAAGTATGTGTTCTTTTTTGGATGTTTGACCTAGCATTAGCTATATGTGAGCTGTTGTCTGTTGGCAGGAGCTGAGTGTCACAGATGATACAGTGCTCGAAGAGCACAATGAAGACCCAGCCCTGGTGCAGATGAAACTCATTGGAGATGGAGGTATGTACCTAATGTGTGCTTGTGTGCGCCCTCCACTTTCTCCAGTAGCCATAGCTCTTGGTACTCCCTCTTACTAGGCTTTCACCATCAGTGTCCTTGTTTCACTGAGACAAAGTTGTCTGTCCTTGAACAGTCAGGTTATGTGACGCATGCCAGTAAGAAGCTGGATGTTTTTACTAGGTGATGTCCGTTTAGTGACGTAGTCAAGTTACATGACATGTCTTACAAAGTGACTGTCAGCATGTCAAGAGTATCATAACGTCATTATGGTTAAAAGAACCCAAATAGTAAGCTCAGGATTTGTGAGAAACATTTATTGTCATTAGGTACCATGAATGTGTTTTGCTTGATATTGATTTATGCTATATTTAATTGATTCAGACATCTGTGAGAGTGTCTAGAGCCTGTGTCTCCATTCTGGTCTACCTTCACCTTTAGGCTTACACAAATGTCTGCAGCCTCTTTGATCTCATATTAAACACATGTCTGCCTTGTGTGTGACGCTATGAATGCAGCACCACTTGAGAATAAAAACTATGATTTGTGCATCCTGCGGAAACTAGATCACCCGCCATGTGGCAATGTGATTACTTTGAGAAAATCGATGCTGACTGCAGCTCTTGCATGTCAGCTGAGCCTGGTCTGATGGAAGCTTTTGTTCTATTGATCCTTATTCCTCTGTAGTAAGTAGACCTACTCAGCTATGCTGATTACTATCTTGTCTGTGCACAGCCATGCAATATACTACTGGGTGCTTTCAGCAATGTGCATGTGTGCTTGTCTGTGTGTCTGTTTATGACATTTGAAGAACCTGTGGTCTGTGTTGACCTACATGATTGCATGATGCAGGTTTCATTCATATTCCGTTGCTGAAATATCTGTTGTCACATCTGCTTGATTTCCAGTTATGTCCTAGTATGACCTACCATGGCTAAGTGCTGTGTCAACAAAGTTCTGTTTCAATTAAACTCAAAAGGATGATTAATTACAGGAAAGCACATGCCCTGAATGCTCCTTGAGTTTGTTGTGGTGATTCACAGTAAAGGCACAATCAGCAGTCAGGTTGGTGGCGTGTGAGTGCATTGCGTCACTGCCATGGGCATTGAACATTGGTGTGTTTGTTTCATCAATTTAGCTGGCATGCTTTCAATGTTTAATCTCTCCATACATCAGGTCGTTCTGTAAACATTAAGATACATCGTCAATATTGATGTTGAATCTGACTAGGGAAGTAAGTGTTTCACCAGTTGACCTCCAAGTTAAGGAGAACCTTCCACTAAACAGCATCAGGAGGATTACTGGGAAACCTACCATCCGAGCTGAACAGGCAACAAGTCACATACTCTGCTAAAATGTACAAGATGGAAGTGCTACAATGTTGGATTCAAGTGTGGTTGCCATGGTGATGTCACTGAGAGACTAGGGTAATTTCGTGCTGTCAGCTTCCCTGGCAGTATCAACATGTTCACAGAAGGGCTGATTCCCTTGGTGACATTTCTAGGCACTCCTGTGACAGTTTCTAGGCACTTGGCTTAATGTGGTGCTGGCACTGGATGTCATGTGTACAGGCATTAGTGACTACTATTGCCCAGAAGATGGCTTAGAAAAGTGATGCCTTAAGTGCTTGCTGTTGGTGTTGTCACAGGCAGGCTGTTCCCTGGTG
Source organism: Lamellibrachia columna (assembly GCA_963662155.1). NCBI lineage: Eukaryota > Metazoa > Annelida > Polychaeta > Sabellida > Siboglinidae > Lamellibrachia > Lamellibrachia columna. The sequence continues at coordinate 56,717,567 of OY759264.1, forward strand.
CTTCTTCAGTAGTATCGTGGAAGAACCGATTTCTGGAATGAAATGGTTGTGCATGTGATTTAAGCATTTATTCGTATGTGCGAACATGAGACTAGCAAACAAATCGAAGTGATTAAGCATCACTTATTGCTTGTTCAAGCATTAAGTGAAGTGAAAATAGAAATGCTGAAAAATCACGATTTTCTTCCTTGGTGAAATTTCGTAACTTTGTCATGTGATCAGCAAAAGGATGGAAGTCATGCCCATGATCAGCATTGACCCACACAGTGTCTACCATTTAGGATATCCACTATCTTGATCCTTACCAGATTTAATGACTGAAGTCAATTCTTTTGTTGTTTTGAAGAAAAATAGGCATTTTTTTATTAAATCGACTGCAGATGTTACATAAACTATTCACACACTACATATTTGGACACCAATGAACCGGATTTGCAATAGGCTAAATCAGTTGAGGAAACAGTTTTAAAAGTATAACTCCTTGTGGTCAAGATTAGCATCTCATTTCCCAACCTGCCAGTTTGTACTTGGAGGCATCACGAGAACTGCTGGTGGTGCATCAGATGGAATAGAGTGCTTCCCTATCTTCCTGCACCCCAGACATGCTCACTACATACTTGTCTGTCTGTCTGGTTGATGGTCTGTCTGTCTGTCTGACTATGGTTATATATTGATCTGACTTTCTACATAGATCTCTTCACAGTTGGATTGGGTGGTATTAAGCCTGTTTGTTTACCAGTTCCTAGGTACAGCAGGTGAAGTAATGAGTGAAAAAAATTTGGAGTAAGGAATGTGTTTGACCGCACGCAGCCAGACTGTTGACCTGTATGAGATGTGGCCATACTAGGGCAGTGTAGCTAGAACAGCTTACACATCAGTTCATTTCTTAATTTTCCCTCATAAAATGCAATGAAATACTGAACTGAACATCCCTCACCTATCACTAACATCAACCTAATATTTTACTTGTTTGTATCAGTGGAAATCCCCATTAGTTTCTTGGAAACAGCTGCATAGTATTTCCATAGTAACAGTCATGTATTTCAAGTGACATTAAACTTCCTGCCAGAGTAAATGTGTTCGCCAATAAGACCAGTAATAAAGGTCAATAACCAGACCATATTATTGTCTGGTTATTGAAATGCATTAATGCTCATCAAACTACTAACCCTATTTTTTGTTATGGGATGGATCAGTCGGATACCATGTTGTGATTGGCGGCCATTTTTAATGACCCTGCTGGCGATGGACCAATCATAATAATTATTATTAGCAATGCAAAACATCAACAGATCCCATGTACTTATCATAATATTGTACTTAATGAATAATGTCTCAGTGCAAATGTTAATTCAAGGTCCTCTGTGCCAAAAAAAGTGCCAGTGTTAGAAATTATGGCTGCTGAGTTCCGTCAAAATGCATAAATCAATGGGAAACTCACATTTCAAGCATCTGTTGACACAAAACTGAAACGCAATATATAAAGGGTCGTTACCCCTGAGCAATATATAGAAATGTGAGCTAATTTAAGAAGGTCATATCACAATTGGGCCTGTCTCCAAAATCTGTTCACTCTTTACTGAGTTTTATTTTTGGTTACTTTTTTCAACATTACATGAAATAACAGTGGCATGTTTGTGGGCATGTTGCCATATTTACAAAAATGCCACCAAATAAATCTAAATCTTAAGTTTTATTCATCTGGAATATTATTTAGTATTTTGACTATAAACTGAGAAAAATGCTTAGTTTATCTTATAATTTCCCACCAAAACTACTAATTTCCAAACAAGCATAGAATAGCCACCCCAGCCAAGTTAGATGTGCAATGTTTGCAGGAAGTGGGTATCACTGTCTGGCCTGGGGCAACAGGGAATGGGGGGAGGCAGAGGGAGGGGGAGAATGGTGGAGGATCTAGACATCCAGCTGGGAAGTAATGCCACTTTATTTGTTTTGGCAGCCACACTGCAAACACACCGTTTGGCTGCAACTGTACTTACAAAAAGCATCAGCTCGATTTATCACTGGTGGAATCTGATAGCGCCATCTGTGTGTGGTTTGTGATCTGGCAGCCAGGGGCTGGCATGTGGTGCTGTGCAGCACACATACCATGTTCATAGGTTACTATTGTTGGTCGTACACTGCCTAGTGAGAGGATGAAGATACAAGTGTCTACTCACTGGCTTGTTCCCCTGCCTTGTGTGTAATTGATAGTGATTCTGACAGCTAATTAGTCAGCTGATAGTTGAAAGAACTCATTGTAGTGCATCCAAACAGCATATTTTGATTGAGAGGTAAGTTGTGTATTGCTGGCTGTAATGGTGTTCAACAGGAAAGTTTGTTTCTGGTGTCTGACTGAGTCATTGAACTATGCGCATGTATTTGTTCTTGTCCAAAGTAAATTAGATTAGGAGTGATGTGGTTAGGGTGCAAGCACCTACTCTGTGCCCTTACTGTGTTGTATCGCAGTTAAGATACTTTTAATAGATATGGCTCAGTGAATTGCACATTTATGTCTAGACTAAGCATAAACAGATTATAGACAGATTATGTTCTCATTCTGATTGAGCACCAGTTTATCTAGATACTTTCAATGTGTATGCAGCTGTGGCCTGAACTGTGGATTTCCCAAATAGTTTGTCCCATTAGTGGAGGTGGCAATATGACAGGACTTTGTTTCTTGAATGTTGATTATCAGCATCAGTAGAGGAAAGAAGCAACACTGTGCCACAAAGACAGTTATGTTGTTTCCTGGCACTAGGTGGCTGGCAGTTTGAACTGGTTTTATAGAATTACCCTGAATGTATCAGACCCATATGGTGTATATGGTCTGCTATCTTGAAAGAGGAAGTAACATTCACAAATCATATCTGTATAAATGATATAGATCATTCAGATGCTATGTAGTAACCAAAAATGCCAGTAGGAAAGCTATGAGCTATTGTGTACTTAGCATAATACCTGTAATGTATAGAAGTTCCATCAGTCTGTCTGATTGTGTCTGCCAGGGGTCAACAATGACCAGGGGCAGGTCTGTTTCCATTGTAGACCCCTCCCCAGCCAGTATATCAAGCAGCACCTGGCCACAGACCCTGCTGGAATTAGGTGAATGAATGGCATGTAATTGTAACCTCTTTAAAATCTAAAAGATAAACACCACTGCCAGGGGGTGGGGTGTCAAGTGCCAAGCAGTGCCTTTCACACTGTAAGGAGAACCAAGTTTTACCCCCCTTGACCAGGGCTCCAGTTTGAGGTCACAGACAACCCATCTAGCTGCATAAAACCCTACTCCCAGCCCCTTCCCTGCCCTCTGGCATTCCTTAGTGTCATTACACAGGTCAGACAAGATAAACTGGCCTGGTAATGGGCCTGGCAAGTTGACTACAATAACAAGGTAATTCAAAGCTGTCTAATAAAGCTTTTTAAGCAGTACCTGTGTCACCTATGTGGTGTTATGTATAGCTGCTGGCCCAATTATCAGCCACTGTGCACTCAGCTGGAATATCTGATTTTTCGAGAGGTATGAGTCATAGATGTGTGGTCTAGGTATGTAGGGAGTTGGCTGTAGTGGGAATGAATGTATGATTATTTTGGTAGAATGTAGTTATGATGCATAGCGACTTGTTGGCGCCTAATTTGCCCAAACGTTGCCAGACCCTTTGAAAACAGTTCATTAAATTTCTTACACGAAAGTATGCAAAAAATAAAGTTAAAATGTGCAGCTAGAATGCAAATGTGGTCAGTATGAAAAATAGTAAGCAAATAAACTTGATCCTTTAAAGTGGTGATGTTGCAAAACGAAGAAGAAAAACAAATGTGTTTTGATGTAGCATGGAAGATCTTGCTCATCTAGAGGAATTTTGCTCTCAGTAAAGATCTAACTTGGATGGGTTCTCCCAGAAGTAGACAACAGAGATAATGTTAGAGAACTACCCTAAATATAAAGATGAGGAAACTGATCTCTGTAGGTATTGATGACCTTCAGGAATGGGTGGTTGAATGCATGAAAGGGTGGATAGAATGAACCTTGTTTGTCCCTGTTGACCTCATACAAGGGCTTTCTTTATTACTTGTGGATGAGGTAATAAAGAAGAACTGTGTTTATGGGTGTGGTGTTTGTGAATCCACAGCATCAGCATGTGGCCTGCAGACAGCTTTGAAGAGTATCTATAAAGTCCATTATAGAAGGTCGTTCACGTGCAACAGAATAAAAAAGGTGTAAAACACATCAAGTTGGTGGTTCAGGCATGTCTATGTGGTTGCTGCTTCAAAATAACTAGGCTAATAAATCATATCTAGTTGAGTCAAATAATTCATCCAGGAGACATGTGCGGGTAATCAAATACACTGGTCCCTTGGTATCTTGTGATGTTACCACATGCACCACTGACCCTTTTCTTGTGCTGTGTACAATAACAACTAAAAAAGTGGTCTCAGTGACGGCTGGCTGCCTAGCAAGATTTTAAGTTGCATTTCAAGTTACACATGTACAGAGTTTCTGAGAATTGACATTCTGGAAAGACTGCATCATGGTCATGGCAGTACCACTGATGGGCCAGCATCGGAGGGTGGGGGGGGGGCATTGTGTTGTAAAATAGTATCAACAAAGAAGTGAGGATGTTTTCCTGAATATAAATATCAGTTATATGTACAAAGCTGGCTGACCAGAAAAGAAGGCATACAAAATGGTATGAGTGGAAGACAAGAAGTTTGACCTTTTGATGTTGGCCTGAAAGGATTGGTGCCAACATTGTGTGCCACAGAGAGGCGTCTAGATGAATAAAGAAAATAGTCAACATTAAAAAGAAATAAAAATGCAAATATTGTTTCCTATGTTTTTGACTGTAAGCCTCTGACAGAGAGTATGAATGTATGTAGGTCATGCAGAAATAAATTGTTGTATTGTTAAAAATTAGCATTCTGGTGTGTGGTCCTACTTTATAATATAAGTACTGCTGTAGTCACAACATCATAATGTAGTAGCCACAACAGACAGAAGGTCAGATTAACTGTTAAATGAGCTGTGACATCTGAGTGCAATGGTCAACAGACACTGTTGAATGGTCTGCCTATACCATTACCTTCAGTCAATACACACAATCACATTAGGCAAATGACATCACTTGTTTCTGGTGCAGATTAAATGAATTGGTGTGTGGGCTTGTGCAATAAATAACAGGCTGTGACCTTGGCAGCCACTGGAATGAGGGTGACACTCCCCTGAGGAAATTCTAGTTGCCATGACAGCCACTGTGTCTTGTAAGAGGGTGTTTGGGAATGATAAATGAAGTGCAGTTGTTGAGCTCTATGGGGAGTGGCAGAGGGCAGCTGGGTCATTAAGTTGTCTCCTTAAATGCTCTCCTTTCACTGTCTATGTCATCCGAGGCAGTTCTGTAAATCTCCTCCACTGTATGGTGAATAGCTAAACCTGCCTTAAAATCACCACTGCAGCAAATCACCACTCTCCAGATAAAATGGATGCTTTAGATCTGTCAAAGACATGATACATTCACACATGAAGGAGTTGTGAGCACACATGCATGTATGGACATGTCCAGTAGGCCAACTGTTTGTGAGATGTTTTGAGAAGGTCCCTGTGGCTATGGTGGGCATTGCCTGGTGGTACTAGAGTATAGCCCCTCACTGCCAGACACTGTATTGATTGGTGTCTGTCCTAACCTGGCTAGCTGCTGCTGCTGTTGCTGCTGCTTCATTAACTGGTGAGCAAGAGCCTGCTAAAAATAGCAGGATTACATGTGTGAGTGGCTGTACTGCCAGTGCTTGCAGGGACTACAAAGTGGAACAGCTGGTTAGTTACACACATGCCATAGTGATATTGCCTCCTAAAGGTAGGTAGGTGTCTTGAGTTTACTGGCCCCATTCACAGTAGGTGGGGGGTATTTTCCTGTGAGCAAATTGTTTTGCCTGTCATGTGTTGACTTTAGCCTGTGTCATTGTGGGCAGCTGGGGTTGTATGTGCATGATACTGGAGAAATGGTAGGTTCTTAAAAAAACCTGCTGTGCACCACTTCTACCAATTCTATTTTCAATAAAAATTATGTTTCCTACATTACACAGTGATTTATATGCTGCTGCTGTAGGGTTTATTGTCTGGCTAGTATGTAGGACGGGAACTGATGAATTAATTTAGTCTGCTGTTTCTAGGGTTCTAATAAGCCATGATGGTGGCCAGGCAGTGTGCTTACCATTAATTCTGTGAATGCCAAATTCAGCATTATACATGAATTTGAGTGCTAGTTTCTCTCCATAAATGATTTGATCCTACCCAGTAATTTATTACAACACTTGAAAATGACTGTGGTACTAAATAAACTTCTTTATGGACTGTGGTGATAAAATGGTTTGTTGTTGTGCAACAGATTAAGAGTGTATGCAAAGCCAGTTAGTGTTGAGAATGTGCTCTGCCTTGTAAACGTGATCCTATCAGGGCTGACTGCTGCACCAGCTGCTACCAAGACAAAGTTATGTGACATGGGCACCACATTTTATCTTTTGGCAGACAGAGCCCTAGCAGATGGTGATATGAAGAAGGGGCAGTCACTGATGTAGTCATTCCCACAGTTATGGGGGAAACAAGATTAGTGGGGAGATTTCAGATGGTGGCCATGTGAACAGGAAGTTACTGGTAGGTGGGGAGAGTGGGGGACAGCTAGTGACCTTATTCAAGGAGGCCACAGAGGAGGGAGGTATAGCTTGGAAAGGTAGACATGGTGTTGGGGGTTAAGTATAAGTGGACAGCTGGCTGAGAGCCAAGGGAGTGACTCTTCTGTGAGACAGGTCATGAGAAATACGTGTTTGTCAGTGGAGAAAGAGCAAAGTACTCAGACTAATCATCTGCAAGTTGGGTGTGTCTGCACCATAGAGGGTGTATAGAGGCATGTTATTGATATGAAGACCTGCCAGTGAATGGGTGGGTAGGTAGGTAGCTCTTTCAGATGTTGTCTTTTCATAAATCATGGACCATTTGAGCTGCATGATGTAATCATTCTGGGGCTAGCTTTAGGGTTCTTGGAAGCACTTGGCAGAAGACCACTTGAGGCAAACTGTTGCTTGGTGTTGGACAGTAATGTGTGAGCCATAGCGTGGGCGGTCAGGCAGTTCTCTGGTGCTTCACCTACTCTTTGATAGCTGTAAAATGCATAATGTTCATGTATTATACATGCTGCTGCAGGCAGTAATTGCAGTTGTGTCTGCAGACAAGACAGTGACAGTGCAATGAATCTCGTCTTGTCTTGTCTTGTGGGAGAGTCATCACAACTCAATTATGATGGCTCACTGCTTGTATAAGCACCTTTTGCAGAAGCATGTATGGCAATTTCTGTGTTGATATTTTTAGATTCTAAGAACTTGATTGTCATACACAAGTGAAAGGAAAGAAGATGGTAAATGCGATTATGCAGGTTTTCTGCATTGTACGCCTGTCAGGTTTCCATGAGGCTTGCATTCCTTGGGCATTCTGCGCGGTGTGCTACAAAAACTGGCTGAGAGAAAATGTGGATTTAGCCTAGAGGCGATTGCAGTTCTCACTGAATAATGCCACCTGCCAGGTTATTTGCAATCAACAATACACTGCATATGATGAATATGACATCGAGCTAGTGCTTGTTATATCACATGTGATTCTTAATACTCCTCATGCAGGTGTTGTTCCTGCTTATTTAGTGCATAGAGTCCTGCTGAATGCATTGCAATCAGCATTGTTGGTGCAGCAGCCACTGTTGAAACCACTTCAATCAAGACTGCCATAATGGAAGGTGTGGGTATCGACCTTCACCTTTGTGTGTTCCTAGGCCTGTGTGAGCATGTACAGTCTATGGGTCCTGACAGCTTGCTGGCATGTTGATGACCTATTTACATAAGCCTGACAATAGCCTGGTCACTGGTGATTTGTGAGCACAACATTTGCCTTGTGTGCTGGGCAGCTGGAGATAAATCATGACTTTATGATTGCCACTACTGCTGTTTATCACACCAGCACCTGCTGACTCCTGAAGCCCCACTCCTGTCTCCACTTTATGACTGAGGGTAAAGTGGTGTTACCCTAGATGTACCTGGAGCTTTGTCCAAGGCACCTGTTTTTCATCCTGTTTAAGAGTCACCTGTTTTTTCTTGTAGTTTCCCTGTGTAGACCTATCTGCACTGACCCATCAGATCAGATAGGCAGATGACATATTGAGAAGTCCTAATACAGTTTCAACTTCATTGATTCTATCTGTGGTCATGGTAGATTACCCAAGTACAAAACCATAGAACACAGATAGAGTGCAGTATCTACTGCAGGTCTATTCTGAGACTTTACATGACAGTTCAGATCCTAAATAACATAGCATCAAATCTATGAACATTAGCTATGTCAGAATATTAAAAAAGAAGCTTTCATTACATACAGTAATAGAAACATTGCGGAAGTACCAAATTATATTAGTAAATTACATGTATGTTGATAGTATCTGCAAGAGGGTGTGCCTCTAGATACACTAGACATGTATCATTCAACAAGAGGGTATGTGCCACACTAGACATGTATCATTCAACAAGAGGGTATGTGCCACACTAGACATATATCATTCAACAAGAGGATTTGTGCAACACTAGACATGTATCATTCAACCAGAGGGTATGTGCCACACTAGACATGTATCATTCAACAAGAGGATTTGTGCAACACTAGACATGTATCATTCAACAAGAGGGTATGTGCCATACTAGACATATATAATTCAACAAGAGGATTTGTGCAACACTAGACATGTATCATTCAACAAAAGGTAAAAAGAAAAAAATTAAATGGATAGAAGCGGTAACAGAATAATGTAAAATACATGACCATGACCCCAAACAATGGTGCATTAATGTTGAAATAGTTATTTTAGCATAACCAAAATGTTTTTACCTTAGTAGAGTTAAATTATAATGTAGCACGCAAGTGAACCACACTTGAGGTGAACCTGATACCACCTCTCTCTGAGTTATGACCTTCCAAATGACAAAGGTTGCACAAGATTGTTTTTCTCAAGTATGACCTGATATGGATCTGTCTTGGCAGACTGTTGTGTAACTTGTTTGGCTCAAAGATTGATGTAAATGGTTAATTATTTCAGTCAACAATTGTGTGTTAGTTTACTTAAGGTGCTATCAGTGGGTGCAACTTGTGAACTTTGTAGTTTTGTCTGCACCCCCCAGACTGGTGACAGCCATTTTTGGCAGCAGTTGACAACAGCAACAAAAACATACAGTGCAAATCTTGTGCGTAGGTTGATTTACTCTTGACTTGACAATGACATGTTCCATTCCTTGTGCAAGTTGATGTAGTGTCTTTGTCATTCGGATCAGTGAAAAACTTACCCAAAGTACAAATGAAAAACTTTCCATTAACTGACTGGTGGACAGTATTTATTTAAATATGTTTCTTGGTAAAATACATTGATAAAATGCCAATCAGTAACAGCACCTGTATCACAAGCACCACTCAATAGCAGCACCTGCATCACAAGCACACTCCACCCATCTTGTTGCTCTGTGTTTGTGAACTGGGAAAGCAACTTGTCTGCACATTGTAAAAAGAATTACACAATCAGATTGCACTAAAAATAACAATGTGTACCTCCCAAAAATAAAGGCTGTCCTACTTCTGGTTGGTGTAACTCTAGATGTTTATTATGGCTCAGGTCAGCTATGAATAGTCTAGTGAATAGTAAATGAACAAGATGTATCTCATAACTGAACAAATACTGCTTAGTGTCTCCTGTAATTTCTGTATGAAAGTGTTTATTTGGCTGTTACTCAGTTGAGTGAGATAAAGAGGTGTGATGCTATGACAAAGGTAGCTGAAATAACTGTCTGTGGTCATTGAGTAGGTCCAGACCAACACATCCGGTTCTACTTGGCACAGTTATGATTCATCACTAGTCTCAACTGGTTTGCTGCTCCATGGCCCATTGTCAAGTAGGCAGTGTGTAAAAGTGGAAAACAGACAGCATGACATGCATGATAATGTGTACAGCCGACACCACTACTACAACATGTCATATCACCACACTGCGTTTGTTGTCACCACATCCTCATAGCTGATGTCCTTAGTGTCGGTGTCAAATCACCTGTCACTGTGTGGTTTTACCTCATCCTGACACCCAAGTCTGGACATCCTGGTAAACAACGGAAACACTTACTCATTGTTGTAAAACATAGGGCTAGTGTGTGAGAACCCCTTGGAATATTACTCTTGATACACTGAGGCTTTCCTTGTTGACCTAGATTGCCCTGGCTTGTGGATGTTAGACCAGGCAATCATTTTCACTCAGCTCCCAGGTACTCGTGTATTGTTCTCAGGTCCCCAGGTCCTCTTATGGGTTTTTACGCATTTCTGTTTCTTGCGTCAGCTCTTACATTGATTACCAGGTCTGTAGGTGGCACCTCCTATCCTCTGTGGAATCTACCCAGAGTCAATGTGTACCAAAGTCCTCCTTGGCTCATGCCAGTAGTGAAACGTGTGCCTGCGTCATAGCGTTTGTCCATGTGTTTGTGGCAACAAGTGTCTGATGTGTAAGTTGGCAGTCTTATTGCCAGGATATATGTCATCTCATGACTGATGTCTTTGGCTTCCGCTGTGGCTCCCTATTGAATGGTGTACCTTTGACCTGACTGGCAATCTGTATGGTGTGATTGTGTTGACTCTTGCTCAACTTATCATGGCTGTTTTCTGTTTCGTGTGGCAGGTCACATGAATTGTAACTTATAGCAGTATGCTTGTGCAACTAATGCTAGGTGTACATTGCTAAACTTTTGTTGCGAGTCGCGTGTTTGTGCGATTGGGGAAGCGCACATAGCACACCATTTGTTGCCGCGATTAAATTTTCACTGGCAAAAATCAACATGCGACTTGACTTTTGTTGAGTTACGACATTGTACGACTGGTCCATTTTAAATCAAATAGATATACAATTTGCAACAAAAGTTTAGCAATGTACGCCTAGCATTGGATGTATGGTTTATGTCATACCAAATGTGGTGTGTGTAAAAGGGGACAAACGTCACATTTGGCTTATGTTATTTGTATTTACATTATTTTTTCCTTAAATTGTCATGTTTGCTGTAAAAATAGAATAATGAATAAACAAACAGTCCTTGATTGAGCACAAGGAGCAGTGATGTTGCAGTTGTATGTTTGAAGTGTTTATGTGATGTGTCAATAACACTGTTTGTTCAAGGTAGGATTTGATGGGACATAACTTATGCTGTGGCATTGTTCTGTTTTTGCAGTTGTCCGGTCAATATTGAGAGGAGAAGATCGTGGAATTCGTACAACTAGAACACGACGCAATCCTGACAAGGACAGTTCCTCTCTGGCGGTAAGTTTACCAAATTCATCTAGAATGGGTTTTGAGAATCTCACTATCCTGTCTGGTTATGCAACTGGGAGGAGTTAGTAGAATTGTCTGAGCTGTGCTTCTGCAGTGGGTCATGAGAGCAGGTCCACAGCAGGTTACACATTTACCCCCCCCCAACTACATGTGGGATCTTTTACTCCCCCCTGGACTTAGACACCAGGTAGAAAGGACCTATGGCTTTTAGTGTATAGTCCGAAAGTCACAGGCAAAGTGGGTAAGCAAAGTTGCCAAAGCTCCGAAACACCAGTAAGTGGACTCGATGATACTCTGGATTGGCAGTCCAGTGCTCTACTCACGACCCACTATGCAACTTGCTGGTGTCAGCAGTTAAAATGTACAGAACGTCTCATGGGCATTGTATTGGGAATGTGCCTGCCCACAAACGTCATGATAAGTGTACATGTTCCCACGAAGGGCGGTTGATTTCTCTTGCCAGGGTGTCTTCCGGATTCACTGACCCGTGCTGCACTCCCATTTCAAGCTGCACACTGCATCATGTCAGGTGTGACAGTGCCAGTGTTTGGCTGCTCAATGCAGATCCTTTCTTGCAGCCACATGACAAATTGCTGTCTGGCCACAAGACACCAGTCACTTTGTAGCATTTGCTTTTTATCTCAGTCTTATTTGGCCTTGCTTTGGAGCAGAGCTGCAGCCAAGCCCAACTTTCTCTTCCACTTTGGTTGGTCTATGCCGCAATTGTTTTGGTCTATGCTGCAAGTTATTGCAGCAGATGCATTCACAAACACAACTTCTTTAGTGTATATTCATGTATATTTTACCGTATTTATTTACCTGTGCTGTCATTTTTGCACGAGACTATTTCTGGGCATCTGAATTGTCAACATTTTGAGTAGTAAACGACTTATTTCTCACACTCTATGTGTGTGTACTGTTGACAGTTTTTACGATACTCTCTATTAGATGTTAGGATATAGTGGTTTACAAATCTTACCATTTTGTTACACATAACATTACTTTTGCACTTCCCTTCCTCTTAGTAGGTGTACAATGGAAATGTTATATCTGCTTAGGGAAATAAGGTTCATTCACTATGTTTAGTAGGGCAACTAAAACATGTAACCTGGGAAGAATTATGTATAGTTGACTGGTTGGGTTTGTGTAGGTCAGATATAGGTACAGTGGGTGGCATGAAACAAGTGAAGACCTGGTGGCGAGAGGTAACTGGAGCTGGAGGGTGGTTCACACACACACGCACGCACGCACGCACGCACGCACGCACGCACGCACGCACGCACGCACGCACGCACACACACACACACACACACACACACACACCACTGACTAAGGGTGCAGAGTGGGCCCCACCCAACACACTGGCTGAGTGTGCTTAGCAAGTATAGGTTCACTATCACAAAATAAAATGTATCCATTTTGTGTATTGCTTCATAGGAATTCTAGACACACTCTTGTGTAATTTGAGTGGATCATGACAGTGTTTTTGACCACCCTCCCGGAGGAGTAAGTTGATATAATCGCTTTTTTAGAGTGAACTGCACCACTGAGCTGAACTGTGTATAAATACCAGGATATCCTGATGGCTGATGCTTGTCTAAGCATTACAAAGTACAGCTGTCACTTGGTTTATTGCTACTTCAAATTGTAGTTAAATTCTTTTAGGAATGCTGTAGAAATCTCATTAACTAGAAATGTTGATTAAATTGTCCATTGGTATGGTCCCATTTCCCAGACATACCCTGAACCTCATTTACTAGGGTAGAGTTGGCCAGTGCCTGGGAGATCTTAGATGTGATCCCCAAGTTTTTTTGGATTAATGACTTGGTCTATTTTGCAAGCACTCTGTGTGGTTAGACTAGGCTCTGTGCTCTGTTCCTGTCCCACTGGGTCTGACAGCAAACGGGCAGCTTTGAGTAGTGACTGGTGGAGATTTGAACTGAGATACAACACAAAGCCCAGAGGACTTTGCTCAGTGAGCTGTAATCCAGGCCTAGTGCACTTGTGTGCTGGTGGCTGCTGCTTTGTTTCTCAACAGAGGACATCCAGGCATGATCTGCTATTTGTTGTTGTCTCCACGTTTTTCTAGTTAGTTTTACTGACACATAATTAATTGTCAGCATGAAACCTATTATATAGGAACATATCATGATGTATAACTTATTGTTTTCACAATAGGCATTTATTTACACCTTCTTGCATCTATAATATAGATTATACATATTATATGTTATCACTCGTTGACAGCTCATGTACATACCTTTTTAAAAATTGGAATAAACTCTCAGATAAATCCATAATATGACAAGTATATCAACTTTAAGGTCATCAACATAATTATGTTGTCATCAGGGTCCTGGTAATGGCTGTAACTTGATACTGTGTGTTGCCCCTGGATCACAGCTCTTGGTCATCAGTCACACTGTGTTGATGTTGCCCTGGGGTTGTGTTTGGACTGGAGAGGTCAACCTTGCAGTTACTAGACTATGGGCTTCTGTCATCAGACTATCATCCACACACTGGTTCAGCTATAATATGGCAGGCTCTTGAATTGAACCTTAAAGTTCACAGCCTTATCAGGTTCTGTCACTTTCTAACCAATAAATGCCTCCGGTTTGTTGGCTCCACATCTTAATGAGGCAAACACAGTTTTACCTGACAATTTTATATGGAAGGTGAAATATCTATTTGCAACTTTCATGTGTAAAAGTAACCTTTCTTAAAATGTGTTTCACGTGTATTTTAAACCTCCCAATTAATAGATGAATATATTCATCAGTTGAAAACATAGTTTATCAGGTCAACTGTTCTGAAAGGGTAAGACTGGGAAATTCATAACTTTTATGCAGTGTGAAGCCAACTGTCATGATGGGGCAAGATAGGGTAATTAATTAGATTTGAACACTGGGGTGTTATCTTGTGTTGATAACAGCAGTAAGAGAACAGTGATGGTTCTGTCCAGGGTGATGAAGTAGGGATCAGCTCTAGTAGTACAACTGGTAAACAAAGCTTAGGACAACTCAAGGTCAGGTCCCTTGTGATTACCAGGAATGACCGCCATGGGCTTGGTCAGCTTCCTGGCAGGCCTCTGGGGGCAAGGCTATCTTGCAGCAGGCACCACCAGTGTGCTGGCAAGCCAACAACACTTCTGGCTCTGAGATGTAGTACATGTAAAAACACATCATGCCTACTTGAATAATTGATTAGGCTTTGTGTAGATGCTATCATGTAGATGCTGCCTGACTACATATGAACTCTGTGTCTTCTAGTCTTCACTATTGCTCTATGGTGTTAGTTGGCTGTTTTGATTGAAAATCTCCAGCTATGGCAGCACATCCTGTGTTACACAGGGCTAGAAAATGTTGCAGTTAGCTAGCTATTATTCATTTGTGGTTGCTGTTTCCGCCTGAACTGTGTCATGTTTACAGGGTGTGACTTGGATGGTACCACCAAGATACTAGAGTGTGCTGTCTTTTTATCACAAGTCTAGGTTGCTGCACCTAGAGTGGAATAAATGGTGCTATTGATGAGACTTTTGTGAACCTATCTCGGGCAGTGGGTTCAGCTGCCATACACACACATTTATTATATCACAACACCAGAATTAACTATGACATAACATAGTAATTATGTTATGAAAGTGCAGAGGCATTGATTAATAATTAAGCTGTTGATTTCAAAAGATTAGTTCATATTCCTACAAACTGGCTCCAGTGATTAAATCAAGAAGATTATACCTGCCAGCTGCACTCAACCAGTATCTGTCATCCAGCAGACACTGTCAGCTACACCCTATAGCTGCAGCTATGGCCTGTAGCTGCTGTCAACCAACAGCTGGCCACTACACTACATGCATGTTTTGTGTGCAACCTGTAATTGTGTAATGAGAGAAGGCAAGAATAATCAATATAGACTGATTACGAAGACGGCACTGTTTGGGATTGAGATATTGACTGAATGTTGTGTGAACAGAGGTTACATGTGCTGCCTGTGCAAGATTGAGAACAAATCCTTAGCTCCATAGACAGTCTCAATACTGACTTATCACATCTGTGGATGTGGAAATGTGGCTTTAGACTGCAGGGTGACTCCCTGCTGTTGTGCCACTCAAGTACTTGGGCTAGACACAGATGAAGACATTGTTACTGTGACTATGAAGCACCATTCTCCTTGTGAGTAAACAGGTAACCAGTAAACAACAGCTGTAGCAGACGTAATGATATGAAGCGTCAGGCAAACCACAGTAGACAAATTAATTGCCTTTCACTGGAATGAAATACATTGAAATGAACTGTGGAGGTGTTTAGAATTGTGGGAACTATTTTTCAGTTGACCTACTAAATTTGACTTGAGAAATCACATGCACACCATGTTGAATACTATACATCAGTCTGCCAGTAAGGTCTGTCTGTGTGCTTGGACTGCAGGCTGACGCAATGTAGTCATGTCTAGTAGTTTTATTTTTGTGCATTATGGAGAGGTGAGATAAAATAGCCAAGCCCGTAGTGGCAACACTTCAGACTATGCTAGTAGCAGTAAATATTCAAATTCCCTGTGGAAAATGCCAGAATAACTATGTAGGTCATGTGATAGACTGGCAGACTGGAGTAGAGTGCTCCTGTGGAAGCTGCCAGAATGTATCTAGGTCAAGGGATGGGTCTAGCAAACAGGGCATAGCTGAGGGGTTAGGAGGAACATGTGTGGCATGGATCGTTGAGATGAGCTAGTAATGTCCACATAAGCGGTAGAGTTTGGAAACAGTTCAGTGTTGTGGTAATGATTTTTAGCACATTGAAAGTATCTAACCTTTAGAATTTGTATAGGAGGATATTAATTTTCTACAATTTGATGATTTTGGAATTATAGAAAGTTCAGTTTGTCTTCAAGTGAAATGGTAGTATGTTCAGAATGGGGTGGCGTTGAGGAGTTTCACACAGCAACATAATATGTTTTTTAATCTGGAACCCAGTGATGCACTGGACTACCTTTGAACCTTTTGATCAAACCTATGGACATGGTTCACTGTGGTGCATGTGTGACATCTACCCTTTCACTTGTCAGTCACTGGTATGCACCCCACTAGGCACAGCATACACCCGACTGCAGGTGATTGTGGTGTTGTTTTGATGGATGGACTTGAGGTCAACCCACTCTCTCAGCCACTGCCACTGGCTAAGGGTCATACTATGGTGTCCAAGTATCATGTGTGATGTTAATAAGATACCCCAGTGAGCAACACTGTGGCCACTGCTGGATCAGATGTCTGTGTAGTGGAGCAGATACTATACTGTCAGTCAGTCTGCCATATGGCACTTGTTGCTAGGTAGCTGGAAGGCTCCATGCTGTAGGTTTGTGCTCTGTCAGTGTCTCCCTGGTGCTGTTTGTCTGCTGTCATACATGTCTTTGAAGTTGTCAGTGGGAAGCCCTGGGTAGAATAGGGGCCTGTGAGCTGATAGGGATAGGGATGTGGTAGGTGCATTGTTGTGATGTCTTGTACCTCTTTAGGGTAGATAATCCGGTTGAGATTTGTGGTGTGATCTGCCCAATATAATGGTTAGTATCTAGTACTATATACTTCTATGGGGCCTGCAGTTTGCTTTGACAACTTCTTACAGCTTTATCAGTATTAACACTAGCAGACGTACAACTTGTGACTTTATGCTAAGTGTTTCACTGCCTGCTGTGACAGTGACCAAGGTTAATGCCCTGGTGTGTGTTTACAGAATCGCTACACTGGTTGTGGTCGCAATCGCAGCCCGAGTAAGTCCCCTGCTGGCGCCCGCACATCGAGAAACGCAGCACGCGGCAGCAGTGCTGCCACCAAATGTCGGCCGTCGCCTGGCCTCACCCATGTGGAAAGCAACCAGCAGGCAGCGTCTGCAGAGAAAGGTAGGTCACCTGCTTCATTTTAAAATCAAGTCACCAACATTACATGTCGTATGCTGTTGTTTCTATATTCGTCATATTACATTAGGAAGGCCTTTGTTATTTGTAAGCTAACATGTTGCAATGGTTGAAAGACATGTAGTTGTTGAACACCAGCACATTAAATGGAAATATTTTTAGGGAAGAGTTGATTTGGGAAGATATTCGGGTGTAGTGGTGTAGATACGGGGGATTCAAGGGAGGGTTGTGACGTCTGAGGATGCACACCAGTGCGGACTGGGAGGATAACTCTGTGATTTAGAATTCCTATTGATCATGCAGGGGATGGAAGTGACAAATTAGTTCCAGACACTGGCAGCAGCAGTGCCAATAGTTATCTTTATGTGGCTTTCTGGGAAAGTGCTGAATAATGAAAAGCCTTCCAGCGATGCTCACTCAGTTGGTCTATCTACTTATTAGCTTTGTAAGCTGTCTGTGTGATGCATCTGCATTACTAGGAATCCCTTGGTTGTTTTTCTTCCTCCTCACTGAATATTCCAGGCTGATTGTAGTCAGACTTGACATACCACGTACGTAACTTCTTAGTCAGTATCTTTTTCTATATTGGCCATGATATTATCTTTGTACTAATAATCCTTGGTATTCTTTTTGTGTATTCTTTCATGACATTTTGCATATATATATATATATATATATATATATATATATATATATATATATATATATATATATATATATATATATATATATATATATATATATATATATATATATATATATATGCAAACTGATGTGTAGAACTGATAGTGTAGAGTGTGCATACTATGCCCTGAATGAGTACATTATTCTTATTTTGGAACTCCTCAATGTATTGTTGCTATTTATGGCTTATCACACATACAGTTGCTAAGTGATTTAATTTAGCTATTCTTTTTATCCAGTCGTTTGTGTTAAACACATGTTACAATGAGACATGTGGCCAACATTGAATGCAATGCTTTCAAAGACAGAGGCTAAACTGAAGAAGGTAAATGGAATGGTGTAATCACTGTGGTGCATAGTCTGCATGCTGTTGTAACTGACAATGTCTCAATGATAGTCTGGTCAGAGTTGATGTGGATAAGCACAGATTCACTGTGTTGTCATTCTCAATGGCTGCTGGGCCATAGCTTCAGGCCAGGAGTGTGTCTGTCATGATAATGGCCTGGACAAGTGGTATTTGGTGACAGCCTGTGGTTGACTGGATGTTTGCTTGAACTCAGTGATGTGGACATAGCATTATGTATGTGTGTAATTGCAACAGTGGTCTATGTACCTTGTGGAGGAGTGTGCCTTCAGGTGAATAATAATAAATTTCTTATATAACGCCCCATCCAAATAATTGTTCTGGGTCGCTGTACAATCCTGTATACTTTTTAAATATAATCATACACATTTACATCACTATTGTTCATAAATCTGCAATTATTGCTAGTAAATACAATAAAATATATTATCTATGTAAAATAGTTAAAACTAATAAAAACATGTAAAAGCATACATGCATAATAGATATATGTGTAAATGGATAAATACACAAATCAATAAAAAGAATAAATAGTTAGTATAATTAATTAATTAAACCCAAAATAATTTAGAAAAAGATGTGTTTTTCGAGCCACCTTGAACTGCCCAACACTTGTGCATTGGCACACTGTGGTGGTCAGTTCATTCCAGGCCCTTGGAGCTGACCAAGAGAAAGCTCATTCTACAATTTTAGTGTGGGAAGTTGGTTGTTTAAGGAGTAGCTTGTCAGATGAGCATAGACACCGACTCGCGCAATAAAGAGAGAGAAGTGCAGATAGGTATAGAGGTGCGAGTCCATGAAGGCATTTGAAAGTGACGCGGCATTTTACTGGAAGGTACCGCAACTCCAAGAGCATGGGCGTGACATGGTAGCATAGTTGTAGCAACATGTCTATCCATCAGTAGCACGACCTTCAGGAGACACCCCACCCTACCAACAACCAGGTGTCATGACATGTAGAGTTTTGTATGCTAGCTGTAGTACATATGGGCTAGAGGCAAAGTTTTGGGTGTGTCTGTAGGGTAACTGAAGAAAATATGAACATCACGTTTAGTAACATAATTATATCATTAATCAAGATAATGTGCATACAAGAGCAGAACAACAATTGCTGAAAATTATAAGATGATTTTTACAATTTCTCGGACATATATCGAGTCAGATTGAAAAACCCATAATTGAAGGAAAAATCGAAGGACACAAAGCCATAGGCAGGCAGACTTGCAAAGATTAAAAGTACATCATCAGTAGCCTAATGAAATGGCTTGAAAGACCAGCCAATGACATTAAACTGCTGACAGATGACAGTTCTAATTATGTGGAGGGCCATGATTGCCAAAGTCACCAAACATGTCACCTAAACTGGAAGATATAGAAGAGGAAATTGATCGGTGAAATGAGAACTTTGATTGAAATGTCATGACAGTACAAGTAAGGGTAGATATGATATGTCCTGGATGTACTTTTATCCAGCAGTACACATCCACTGCAGGCTGGTGTGGAAGGTGCTGAAGAAGAATTTTACCAGGAGGTTTGATGGGGAAACAGCTGTCTGCAGCCCTAGCCTTTGGCCCCAGTCATTCTGGCAGCGCTTAATGTGGCATCAGTGTTGACTGGGTAGATTAGAGCAAGATATAGTGGGTTTGAAGGATATGTAGTCAGGTTGAAGAACCTCTGTGCACTAGCTAGTGCCCAGCTGTCATTGGTTTGGACCCTAGTAGAGTAGGTCATGGTTACTGCATGGTTACTGCCATTCTGGATTCCTCAGTGTCATATGTATGTTTATTCCAGAGTTCTAGATTTAGTTGGTTTTGGTCCTTTTTTGAAATTGTGTTGTCCTGACTGGGGGGAGGGGTAAGGTGGTCTTTAGTATGAAAGCTGACTGACTGAGGCTAAGGGGGGAGGGGGTAAGGTGGTCTTTAGTATGAAAGCTGACTGACTGAGGCTAAGGCTATCTTTAGTGGGAGAGCTGAGTCAGCTTATTTATGTACAACTACAAGTTGTCCCTTGCCACTGCCTATGACCTGACCCGGTGTATAACTGATAGTCCCAGGCATTACCATATGGCTGACATCTAAGGGACATCATGTCCTAGTTGGAGTAATAAGAAACAGACTGCTCCCTCCGAGATGGCTGCCATACTGACCTAAATAATGGGTCATGAACAGGATTCTCTGCCAATGCTTATGTCCCAGTTTGTTTTAATTTAAGCACCAACACATTGCCTCAAGGAAGTGTTTTGTCCATCTTGGAAACCTCCCCCACAAAAACCATGTGGTCATGAGCTGGAAACCTCTCCAACCCAACCCCCTAGTCATGAGCTGCAAACCTACCCCCCCCCAGTGTGAGGTGATATTTAATTGGTTGCAATTATCTATACATATAGAGCATGCATGCCAGTTATTGTAATGGTTCAAGAAATCCAGGGTGAGGGGCAGTTATCCATGATTTTGTTCCATGGTTACACTACCGTTCAATTAACAAAAAAAAAACAATGTAATAATTGTTGTTTTAATAGGTCACTAACAATACTTGGACACTGTGAAAAAAATAATTTTCTCAAAACAAACTGGATGGCATTTCCAAATTACAGTTGTTTTGCCAAGAGTTAAACAGGTGATTTTAAATATGATTGGTAGATGTGCCCTAAGCTAATGACATTCAGACTGGTGTTGGTGAATATTGATATCATTGACTCCTGTCCCTGCTGGGCTGACTGCATCCTTCAACAGGGAGCCCTGCCCATGAGCACTGCTCCTGCTGCCACATCTATATCCCATTAAAATTACAACTGCCCTGGATGTACTAAAATTACTTATACTAAACTTGTCATGTGCCTGGATGAAGTCATTGGCAACATGACAAGGGAGGGAAGATAGAGGAGTTGTAACAGCACCCACCATGAGGTCAGGGAACTGGTAAAAATACCTCTTTACAAATGTGTGGGGTCTGACTGCCTGGCTGGGTGTTTGACTGGTTCTTGCCTAAGCCCTAAGGACTAGTAGTGTGGTGGCCTTCACCTTCTTTATCTATAAATAACATGTTTGCTTAAGTGTAGGCCATGTGAGTCACTGCGGTGATACAGGCCTCCTGGAGACAAAGAAACCACACTATTAATCTGACAGTGAAGCGTTACATAAAATGCGTAGCTGTAAGCTGCTAGTGGCTGGGTTTTGTGTGGCTTTTGGCCCAGGTCCAACTACTAACAGTGATTCATATGTAGTTATGAGTGTGAGACGGCCTAGCTGTTGATGTTGTGGCAGAATCTGTGTAAGTTTTGAGCAGGAAGTGTGGGATCAACTGGACATCTTGATCAGTGTGTGCCACTAGAGACAGGTGAGTGTGACTGACTGACACTGCCCCCTTCTCTGGCAGGCAGCTTATTTCTGGTGTGCCAGTGGATGCCTGGGATGAATGACCAAATCCTGCTTCTCTTGCTATTGCTGTTGGCCTCCCGGGCAGAAGGCGCAATGAAAACACCCGATCTTGCTTCCTCATTCGAGTGGTTGTTTGAATTCCTAGGTGGACACACTACCTGGGGAACAGGTAAATGTGTATGAACATTAGCTATCCTACTACTTTTTAAGGCGGATGTATTTGACA
The DNA here is from genome assembly GCA_963662155.1 of Lamellibrachia columna. Classification (NCBI taxonomy): domain Eukaryota; kingdom Metazoa; phylum Annelida; class Polychaeta; order Sabellida; family Siboglinidae; genus Lamellibrachia; species Lamellibrachia columna. Next base: position 56,739,503 of record OY759264.1, read on the forward strand.
TTGCCATAACTGGCACAAGGTGTTTAAGTTAGTGATGTTATAGAGCCAGTAGTTAATGCGTTTGCTTTGTGCAGGATTAACAATGAAAGACGATACCAAACTTAGAGGAACACTGCATGTATTTGTCCAATAAAAGATGTCAGTGAAACAGGTTCTGGTATTAGTAGGCTATGGCTGCATGAGTGGCCACGGTCTACACGATGGCTTTGTCTGGAAAACTAATCAACGCACAGTTGCTTGATGTATTTTTTTATTGGATCGCTGCCATCAGAGATCAAGATGATATGACCCTCGTGCATTGTGTTTGTCTGTGCTGGCACATTGTAGGTGTAGGCCATCGAATGTGGCTGTCGGTCGATAATGCCCTGAGAGAGGATACTGGCAGTTTCTTGTGTGAGTTTGACACACATCAAATAAACATGTAGATGTGCTGTGGTCACACACGCTCTGCAGGAGGCTGGCTCTTTGATATTTATGCTGGTTCATGTGTTGGCATCAGCAACAACGTGTGGCTGCCATGGAAGGATGTGCCAGTCCGTCTGGTTGCCAGCATGTCATGATTACTATGATCATAGGACACCTGAATTGCTGATAGGAGGACACTGAGGTGGCTGTCTAGGTGTCTCAATGAGTCACTGAGACTGGTATGGTGTTGTTACTTCATTATACAACTTGGCTACTGTCTCATTGGGTGTGAAATAACAAGTCAAGGATGGCACAGTGTAAGTAGATATGTTGGTCATGTGCTATTTTATGTGATTTTCCATCGTACAGACTTGTTCTTAGGTTTGTTGTTTGTTCTATGTGTTGTTTGCATTGCGTTATTAAGTTGTAGCTTTATTTGGTAGTGTTTACTTCTTCTCTCAGTGCTCAAGCCAACCAGCATCCATGGCACATAAGGCTCGCACAATATCTCATCAGATCCCTCTGTCTTGGGCTCTCCTTGCTGCTGTGCCCCTTGTCAGCCCAGCTTCCTTCAGTTCCCTCTGTCTTGGGCTCTCCTTGCTGCTGTGCCCCTTGTCAGCCCAGCTTCCTTCAGTTCCCTCTGTCTTGGGCTCTCCTTGCTGCTGTGCCCCTTGTCAGCCCAGCTGCCATCAGTTCCCTCTGTCTTCGGCTCTCCTTGATGCTGTGCCCCTTGTCAGCCCAGCTGCCATCAGTTCCCTCTGTCTTCGGCTCTCCTTGCTGCTGTGCCCCTTGTCAGCCCAGCTGCCTTCAGTTCCCTCTGTCTTGGCTCTCCTTGCTGCTGTGTCCCTTGTCAGCCCAGCAGCCTTCAGTTCCCTCTGTCTTCGGCTCTCCTAGCTGCTGTGCCCCTTGTCAGCCCAGCAGCCTTCGGTTCCCTCTGTCTTGGGCTCTCCCTGCTGCTGTGCCCCTTGTCAGCCCAGCAGCCTTCAGTTCCCTCTGTCTTCGGCTCTCCTAGCTGCTGTGTCCCTTGTCAGCCCAGCAGCCTTCAGTTCCCTCTGTCTTCGGCTCTCCTAGCTGCTGTGCTCTGTGTTAGGCTGTCAGCCCAGCAGCCTTCAGTTCCCTCTGTCTTCGGCTCTCCTTGCTGCTGTGCTCTGTGTTAGGCTGTCAGCCCAGCAGCCTTCAGTTCCCTCTGTCTTCGGCTCTCCTTGCTGCTGTGCTCTGTGTTAGGCTGTCAGCCCAGCAGCCTTCAGTTCCCTCTGTCTTCGGCTCTCCTTGCTGCTGTGCTCTGTGTTAGGCTGTCAGCCCAGCAGCCTTCAGTTCCCTCTGTCTTCGGCTCTCCTTGCTGCTGTGCTCTGTGTTAGGCTGTCAGCCCAGCAGCCTTCAGTTCCCTCTGTCTTCGGCTCTCCTAGCTGCTGTGCTCTGTGTTAGGCTGTCAGCCCAGCAGCCTTCAGTTCCCTCTGTCTTCAGCTCTCCTTGCTGCTGTGCTCTGTGTTAGGCCGTCAGCCCAGCAGCCTTCAGTTCCCTCTGTCTTCGGCTCTCCTTGCTGCTGTGCTCTGTGTTAGGCTGTCAGCCCAGCAGCCTTCAGTTCCCTCTGTCTTCGGCTCTCCTTGCTGCTGTGCTCTGTGTTAGGGTGTCAGTTCCCTCTGTCTTCGGCTCTCCTAGCTGCTGTGCTCTGTGTTAGGCTGTCAGCCCAGCAGCCTTCAGTTCCTCTTCCTTGGTTTGTTTCCATGTTGTGTTTGGTCTGCCCTCTTTATTCTTCCTTCTGGCTTCATTCAAGTCAAAGATGTTTTCGCTGGCTGGTCACTGTTCATTCAGAAGATAGTTATGGCCAAACCACTTCCATATTCCCTTATTCAGGATGATGCAATTGTTTATTTGGAGGTGAAGAAAACTTAATGGTCAAACTACATGTGTTGCTGTTAGTCAGGGATGTGGGTTGTGGCATTGGTTTAATTTGCATTGACAGGGGAAATGATTTAGAAAGCCAGCAACTGGTGGAGCTTGGCAGTGGTTGTCATGTTTCATCTAGGTGTGTGCCTGGTTGTGTGTTTCTGTTTAGTGATGGAGTAGCAATCTGGTACCCACTGCCTTGAGGCCCTGAGCAACTAGGACAGGGACTGCCTTGTTTACCATCCCAGCCCCCACTACATCACTGTTATATCTGCCTAATGGTCGCCTCATTCTAGGACTACACTTAACTAGCCTAGCTGTATTTCTAGAACTCCACGGGAAGGTGTGGTCCAGTCCAGATATGTGACAGCCTATCTGTGCAAACAGTAGGAAGGAAGATGGGAGAGAAATGATAGTGATGTCTATCAAGTTAACACATTGTGTTTGTTTCATCAAGTGTTGGCGCTTGTCAATACCACTAGTCTGTCTAAGTTCTACTTGTCTTCAGTAATTAGTTGAGCCAGTTGTATGTACCATAGCAAGTTGTTATGTTCATATTTAATGAACCTGCAGTAATCAGCATATTGTCCAAGTGGTCAATGGTGTTTTGATTGACCTAGTTATCATGGAAACAAATCTGTGTGAGCTCAACTACACAGTTTTGATCGGACAGATGGCAAGTTGTAAATATTTTATTACGTTTTAGAATACATATAAATTACTGTAACCTAACAAAACCAAAAATAACAAAATGTTATTTGCTGGTAAAACTAGCTAATTAAAGGAATTTCTCATTAAAATAATTTCTGTTTGTCCTAAAAAAATTATTATTCCTTAGCATAGTTGACCTTGCTCTGTATGCCATTTAATCAGTTGAATCTTTTACTATATCTAACAATAAATGGCAGTGTTGGGCATGTTTCATTATCAGAAAGCTGAAAGAATTGAATACACCAAGTAGATTTGCGATTATACCTGTGGTTTGTCATGATTATACCTGCAGGCTGTCACAGGTCATGTCTGTATGGGTGACAGTTATCTTGACAAACAACCACAGGGTCAATCAGGCCATATATGGATATTTCTCAGGAGAAAAGACCATGAATAGCATTATTTATATGCACCAGCGAGCATCCGGTTAACACCACCAAAGGAATTTATCAGTGTGACATTTGATAGCTTGTGTAACCGGAGCCCCGTTACACCACATTGGTACATGGTGCATGTATATATATGTGAATGCAAGCACGCAGTGTGAATGCAAGCATGTGCAGTGTGTATGTGTGCACTCCTGTGTGTAGGTTGTCAAGGTTAGTGTGCAAAGGCCACTGTAGCAGCCCACTAGAGCTAGTTGGGCCATAGAGCAGAAACTGTTGAGGCCAACTGACTATTGTCCTTGACACTGCTGGGGCATGGCAAGGCTATTTCAGCTGTTGATTGCATTCACTCTGATCACCCTGTAGAACTGATTGCCATTACATGCACAAACAAAGGCCTGCCTGAACATCACCAGATACAGTCTAATCCAGGAGTGGTGCTGTAATGCCATAATGTCTACAGCCATTGTTGTCTGTATTCACAGTCTACACCTGTTTCCTATATGTTACTCAGTCAGCATGGCTAATCCATTGGCTTCAGCTGTGCAGTAAGAAACTGTTTGAACTGCAGCATTTGTGTAAGTAGTACAGTCTGTACTTGTTGTTTGAATTGCCATGCACTTATCCAGTAGTCATTGATTTACTGGCTGAAATCAGGTTTAGTAGAATTTTTTATAATAATATAATGTGTGATTTTATATAGTACTTTATCTGCCTTTTGTCCTGTGCTCTGATGACCGCCAGCCCACCACACCCGTTGAGTAATAGACAGTCCTGCGCTCCAACCGCCAGCCCACCACACCCCATGAGTAGTAGACAGTCCTGTGCTCCAACCACCAGCCCACCACACCCCATGAGTAGTAGACAGTCCTGCGTTCTGACCGCCAGCCCACCACACCCCATGAGTAGTAGACAGTCCTGCGTTCCGACCGCCAGCCCACCACACCCGTTGAGTAGCACACCCGTTGAGTAGTAGACAGTCCTGCGCTCCAACAGCCAGCCCACCACACCCCATGAGTAGTAGACAGTCCTGCGTTCCGACCGCCAGCCCACCACACCCGTTGAGTAGTAGACAGTCCTGTGCTCCAACAGCCAGCCCACCACACCCGTTGAGTAGTAGACAGTCCTGTGTTCTGACCGCCAGCCCACCACACCCGTTGAGTAGTAGACAGTCCTGCGTTCTGACCGCCAGCCCACCACACCCCATGAGTAGTAGACAGTCCTGCGTTCCGACCGCCAGCCCACCACACCCGTTGAGTAGTAGACAGTCCTGTGCTCCAACAGCCAGCCCACCACACCCGTTGAGTAGTAGACAGTCCTGTGTTCTGACCGCCAGCCCACCACACCCGTTGAGTAGTAGACAGTCCTGCGCTCCAACCGCCAGCCCACCAAACCCCATGAGTAGTAGACAGTCCTGCGCTCCAACCGCCAGCCCACCAAACCCCATGAGTAGTAGACAGTCCTGCGCTTCGACCGCCAGCCCACCAAACCCCATGAGTAGTAGACAGTCCTGCGCTCCAACCGCCAGCCCACCAAACCCCATGAGTAGTAGACAGTCCTGCGCTCCAACCGCCAGCCCACCAAACCCCATGAGTAGTAGACAGTCCTGCGCTTCGACCGCCAGCCCATCACACCCCATGAGTAGTAGAGGGTTGCAGAGTTCTTCTAGTAATGGAGGGGTTATATTCAGAGAAACAGTTTACTGCCTTGCTTTGTTCCACACATGATTTTATTGGTTGCTAGTAGCAACAGCTAGTGGTGGATGAAGTTACAGCCTTCTGCAATCACTGGCGGATGTTCTTATTTTTGTCACCTGGCAGGTGATGCTGCTGTAAAGTTTTTGTGAATCTGTGGTCAACATTGTAGTTCTGTTGCTGTGTATACCACCACTAGATAGGTGTGGTTTATGTTAATACTGTGCTCCATACTTATGTTAGCAGTTGCTTGGCATGTCCCAGTTACAACAGTAAATGTCACAAGACTTGTTTAATGTGCCCGTTCAGTGGTTTGTGGTTGCTCTGGATCTGGCTATAAAATATAAAGCTGTCTTAACTGTTTCAGTGCCAGCGAGCCGATGTCACCAATTGCCTATTTTACAATAAAATGCCACAACAACCAAAATTCACTGATTCCGTTTCGGAACACCTATTGTTATTGGCTGGAAGCTGTCATTGATAAAAATGAGTAAATGAGGACAAACGTTTGGTTGCTGTTATGTAAATGAAGCGTAGATTTGCATGCTTTTGAGTGCAAAATAAAACTGTAAGTCATAACCCAAAACCGAAATGTTGTGTTTTATATAATACTAGCCTAAACGTATCAGAAAGTGAATCATGTTGTATTACCTGACTATTACGTATCTGGAATTAAATAGAAAATTGTCTCCCCTTTCCAAAAATAATTTATATTGTTTACTTTGAAATGTGCTTACTAAACACATAAAATACAACATACAAACAAAAACAGCAGCATGTTACACCACTAGTCCAACCTAAACAGTGCCTTCTGATCCCATATCCTTTGTGGAAGAATAAGGTCTAATCTAAGTCCGGTCTCTTGGAAAGGTTGCACTCTGAATGTGATCTTGACAGCTACAACTATTATTATGTCGGTGAGCCAGTGGTTTCACTATCAAGTCATAGTAGTGACTGTGGTCTGTGATAATTTGTCAGCAACTATCAGTGCACAACTGGTTTCCAAGAACATGTAAAGAAGTCTTGTGGTGTAGTCTTCACGTTTGGCTCAGTGCTGTAATGCTGCCTGCTCCTATCTACTCTGTCAGTAGCTAGCTTCCTGTGACAAAAAAAAAACAGGTGAGGGTCTGTGTGGGCAGCTCAGCCAGTGAGCAGTTGATATCAGGTGTTTTTAGTGGTCCCTGAACCATAGGCCACTATACTATAGCATGCATGTGTCAGTTTGGTTTAATGGTTGTGTGTGGGTTTAGTCCAGTCATTTACTCTACTGCCAATATTGTCAATGCCCATCCAGTGCCAGGGCCCTCTCTGCAGGGGTCAGTGTAAACACTATATATAGATTAGCACCTTCCTTTGTTCACCTGTGCTGTCAGTGACTTGGGTTGCCCCTGACTACGAGACAGTGCAGGTGTTATTGCATCACTGGAAGTCCTGGGGTCTCATCTGTCTCAGGCAGGTATATACAGTCTTACAGATATCACCTTTAGTAACTCATGGTTCAGTCTGTAGTGTTTGTCTATCCTGAACAAATATGCTTGTCAATGCTATATCTATCTGTTTTATGAGACAGTTAGCGCCAGTCTATATGCTTTAATTTATGGCTGGTCTGACAGTTTATACATGTTTTGTAATTGTTTGATAAGGATATATAACCATATCATGCAACAGTTTTATAGACATCATATGATCTAGAAGGCATGGGCATGAGTGTTGGTGTATCACTTATATAGGTGTATGACCTCTATTAACTCATAGTTGGCAGTTGTACCATGAATTTCATTGTGTGAGTTTCAGTCAGAATCCTGTTGGGTTTTCTAAATTAAGGATGTCCATGACATATAAAAGAATAAGTGGATTTCATTCAGAGTTGATAGACTCTTGCTGAAAATTGGTCAGGTCTTTGAGAAGAAAGGGGTTAACAGATTGTGCCTAGATAGCAGTGATGAGAAAGACTGACTTGTCAACATGTTTGTTGGTTTGTCACCAAGCAGTCCTGTCACCAAGCAAGCTTTGTGCCCCAGGTCATGACCCCAGACTGACTGGTTGCCTCTTTGTAGAAGTCTTCACAGTTGAGTAACTCTTCTCAATAGTCATCTAGTGACTGCTCCAGCCAGTCATCCATGGCTGTGAGGCACCTGTACAGGCTTTGAAGACAAACAATGAGAACATTACTGATTGAATAACACAAACTGTGCTATGGTAGGGTGCTATGGTAGGGTGCTATGGTAGGGTGCTATGGTAGGGTGCTATGGTAGGGTGCTATGGTAAGGTGTTTCTTTGGTGCTTTCTGAAGCATCCAGCAAGAGCTGTCGTTTGCAGTGCAGAATAGCTAGGTAATTTGTAAGATGTCAGCCAAAGACATGTTTTACTCAGTGAAGATGCATGTCCATTGTGTGAACTGTGCTATGCCAGAATATTGTGGCATTGTGGCATAGCTGTATGTGTCAGGCTTTACATATACCAAGATGATAACCTTAGCTGTCAGTTACCATCCCTGCTACACCTCATCCTGTCTCTAGCCTGTCACTGCAATCAGTTGACCTACTTAGGAGTACTACTAAGTGTTGGTGGAGACCACTGCAAGAATTCCAGTTGAGAACATGAAGGTGGTGTGTGTGCTTGCATGCGTGCGTGTGTGCATGCGTGCTTGGCCCAACAAAAGTTGCCAGCCAGCCGTCTAAGTGGGCTGTCAACTGACGTCAATAACAGTTGTGTGAGAACAGCCTTCACCTTGGCTAGTCATGCTAATGTGACCTAGTTGAGAGTGCGTGTGTGAGCGGCAGGCGGCGTGCTACAGCGTGACATACCTGCCTCATTGTGTGCTCACTTATTAGCCGTATCTGGTGTGTGTAGTCGGTTGTGTTCAGGTGTGCTCCTACGCGCATTACAGACAGATAGGAATAGTGTGTGCGGTGTGTGGTTGAATGTAGGGCTGGTCTCCTCAAGGGACATACACTGTGAGGAGTGTTTCTGTGACAGACGGTCTCTTTCTACTGGCATGAGGTATGAACAAGTGGCCGGGTCCAGTCAGTGGATTACTACAGGCACCATACTGTAAGTAGCTACTCTTGTGTTGTTCTACTGTAGGGTAAACTGTGGATCTGTCTTGGATCACCCAGTAGGGGTATGTCAGATCAGTTATGGTTCTACTCCTTTGTCTCAGGGGTGGGCCTGTTAGGGTACAGGTCAGGGTTTCTTATTATAGGTTCTTTGTAGGTCAACCACTAGACTTGGAGTAGGGTAGAGACTGAATGTAGTAGGGTGGCTGTAATGAAAGAAATGTGGGCTGTCTGTTGTCTAGATGAATCAACTGAATGCCTTTATGTGTTCCATTCGGTTGATTTATTACGGTGTCCTGTGGAAATGTAGGCGGGCTGGTTGAAATATCACAGGTGAAGCTAGCAGTTAGTGGAGCGTGCAAGCACTGTATAACGAAACCATGAGTGTGTATGTATGTGTTTTACTACCTCTATTCACTGGAGGCTGTGGGCGTAAGGCAAAAAGCCTAACTGTGTTAGCATGCCTGAAATGAATGCAATCACCTGAGTGCTGTATATGGGCCAAAGCTAACAAGAGGAAGGGCTGAGACAGCTCATCTATCACCATTACATGCTGCCTGGCCATACTGAAGCTGGCACCAACACTCTAATCAATAGTAGTTGGTGAACACTGCCATGCAACACAGGCACTGAGGCCACGTTGTCATGGCTTTGTTGCATGTTGAAGGGAGCTGAGTTTGGACATATGGACTGCATATACCTACATATCTGTTGCTGTTGGCTTCACTATCAGTGATTGCAAGACTGAAGCACATGCACACACGTGCAGACAGTAGTAGTGGCGTGACTGTCTGTTGTCAGTCATAGTTGCTACCACTACTCCAGTCTATGCCAGTTTATCTTGGTATCTGTACTAGTTTATCTAGTGTCTGGGCCCGGCAATTGTGTACTGGCAATTTCTTCTTCCAGGAGACATGCCTCACTAAAATTAGAGCACTATTGCTTCTAAAATTAGAATATTGGTATTCACAGGACAGGTGCAAGCATGTTGATTGTTAGTTGTTGATTGATCTTAACATAGTTGGGCAGAGTATGTATTGACAAGGAGATGTGTTAGATTGTTGTGGGTGTACTTGTGTAATGCTTCCATTATGGTGTGACATAATTGGTCACAGTTGGAAGGTGAGAATGGAAGTAGCACATTGATTGTGCAGTCTACAGGCCAGTCTTGGCATTGTGGCATAGCTGTATGTGGCATTGTGGCATAGCTGTATGTGGCATTGTGGCATAGCTGTATGTGGCATTGTGGCATAGCTGTATGTGGCATTGTGGCATAGCTGTATGTGGCATTGTGGCATAGCTGTATGTGGCATTGTGGCATAGCTGTACGTGGCATTGTGGCATAGCTGTATGTGGCATTGTGGCATAGCTGTATGTGGCATTGTGGCATAGCTGTATGTGGCATAGCTGTATGTGGCATTGTGGCATAGCTGTATGTGGCATTGTGGCATAGCTGTATGTGGCATTCAGTTGGTCAGTGTAATCACTACATTGCTGCTATTGTAGATTAAAGACTGCCTGGCATGTATGTGGCAGGTCTATCAATCTGAGGCCATTGTATGTGGAGAAAAACAATCTGTTGGCACTGCTTACATAGGTTATCAAGCCCACAGATTGCACACTGGGGGCCATGAGATTAAATCAAGTCTTTTGTTTTGTCATGAATTCAAATCGACTTATCAGCTGAACCTACTCAGAGTACTGATTGTCACCAACACTGTATTACGCATAATGGAGCTAACATTTCTCACCCCCCCCCTCACTTTTGTGATATTATCCTGACCTAGACTTTGTGCATTTACTGTGTACAATGCACAGACACGCAAGGTAGAGGTAATGCTGGCTTACTACACTGGTGGTCATCTAGCCATTATGTTTGGTCATTTTATTATTAATGAATTAGGATTAGGATTGGAGTAGTAGGGTCAGGGTCTAGTGGCTTGGCAGTTTAGTCAAAACTATAGCAGAATAAACTGGACAAATTTGGTCTACAAGTCAGTGCTGGCTGTATGGGTAGTGCATGTCAGCTAGTTGCATGGGCACTATAGTGATTGTCAATATGAGCACTCTAGGTAGCATGTGCCAGCTAGTAGTGGCTGTATGTGCACTATGAGTAGTGCATGTTAACCAGTGTTGGTTGTATGGACTATGGTGTTTTTTAGTTTGGGCACTATGAGTAATGCATGTCATTCAGTGCTGGTTGTATGAGCACTATAGTGCATGTTAGTCACCGGCTGTTGACTTTGCCTCATCAAGTGTTTAGTAAGTTTCACTGGGGACTGGCGCACACAACTGAAGAATACTTCAGCCCATGCAAATAACACTCGATTCTTTCAAACAATTGGGGCTATTTTAGTTCAGCTCATCTATCCAGACTGTGGCCGAATCAATATTTATTTACTGGAATTATACATGGGATTATAGCACAGTAGTTTGTTAGTCCATAGTTTAGTTTGTCCACATAGGTCATTAATAATAATATTAATAATCAATTTTTTTTCAAGCGCAGTTTCTATTATCAAAGCTCTGTACAAAATTAAATTAAATATAAAATGTTAAATTATAGAATAAAGATGTGTATAAGTGCAAATAAGTTATAAATAAAATAAAATTATGATACAAATATACATAAATCTAATTAAATATGGAACATTATATATGGAATAGTAGTAGTAAAGTGTCTACAGTCACAATGAAATGTCGGCAGTACTCAGCTTTGAACATGTGTGTTTTAGTGTTTTAAGTGTCTTCTTGAACACTGATAGGGTTCTGCTGCATTTGATCTTCATGTATTTTGGCTGTGGTGGTAAGGTTCCTGTTCTGTGGTGTACTAGATTGTATGTAGCCGCTACTGAAGAAGGAGAGATTACATCAGTATTGGCAGGACACCCCCCCCCTTTCTTCCTGAGCACTCAGTCACATCATAACCTTTCTCAACAAATCAGTTCACCTGACTGATGAGCTCAGTTGTAAAGTTGTTTCCAGGAAGCAGTTCCTGGATGGCATTCTTCCTGCAGCTTTTTGCCTGACATTTAGCATCTGTGACTCACCCTTTACTGATGGTGCATGCCGGCTGCAGGCAATTTATTTAAATTGTCTTTTCTTGGAACCTGTCACTGCCGATAGGTGTATTTGTGTAGTGAACTGCTTGATGAAGACAAGTTGTTGACCTAGATAGCTCTACAGGTTGTCTGTGTGTTAACTGCATCTAACACATTGTCTGTTAAAAACAGTTCCAGTTACTGCTGACACTGCTCAGTGGAATGTAAGTACAATGGCTCTATTGTAAAAAGGCAGTCAGCCAAAGATTGCTGGAGGGTGGGTCTTGTCTACCCCATTTGTTGTAGTTGCTGACTGTGTGTACCTACATTCCTACCATGAGGTGTGTGGAGGGTGAAGGTAGTAAGTGCCTGTATGGCTGCAAGTATGTCTTATGTAGCTAGTAGCGGTGTCAGTCCACACTCTGTTGAAATGCTGCCAGACATGGCACATACATGTTTATTAGCCTGTCCTTTTTCTGTTGCTGCTGTCTATCAGGGATGTAGTAGGAACTGCATACCTAGACAGCTGCCATGACTCAATAGAGCAGCTACCAGGTAGACTGTAGGCTGCTGAGATATGTAGACCCATTCTCAGTTTGCCCGTTTATTCACCTGGGGTATTAAGATAGATTTATTCACAGCTATGTATATAATATAAAGTAGTTTCTGTCTGTCTGTGTCTGTCTGTCTGTCTACAAAACGCTTCATGAAACTGGCAGTACATGATTTTGGGAGTGCGAAGTTGTCATTGCCATTGGCATTACACTACCAAAACTTGACTGGGCAGTGCCAGGAGTCATTACACTACCAAAACTTGACTGGGCAGTGCCAGGAGTCATTACACTACCAAAACTTGACTGGGTAGTGCCAGGAGTCATTACACTACCAAAACTTGACTGGGTAGTGCCAGGAGTCATTACACTACCAAAACTTGACTGGGTAGTGCCAGGAGTCATTACACTACCACAACTTGACTGGGTAGTGCCAGGAGTCATTACACTACCAAAACTTGACTGTGTAGTGCCAGGAGTCATTACACTACCAAAACTTGACTGGGTAGTGCCAGGAGTCATTACACTACCAAAACTTGACTGGGTAGTGCCAGGAGTCATTACACTACCAAAACTTGACTGGGTAGTGCCAGGAGTCATAAGCTATTGCAGTGGTTGCCTTTTTGCAATGCTGGGCAACTCGGCTAGTTGTGAATGAATGTGTCTGATGTGACATGAGAGTTGCATTTGAGATGTGTCTGTTCATTCATGTGTGGTTTGTCTGTTGACAGAGCCTCGCAGTGCCAAGAAGTCAGCGGCCACGTCACACAGGAGTGGTTCATCGGCACACAAGTCTAAACGCAAACCTGAAGAGCCCATTGTCACTGCTGTCAACCAGGCAGTCAGTGTGACACACACGGAGAAGTGTGTCGAAGATAGTGTTGATGCGTCTCGGTCGCAGCCAGACAAAACAGAGACACCTGGTGGCGGGCGACAGGAATGCGGGAAGTCGCCGCCGAGTGCTATAGTGGACGCAGTGGCTTCTGCAGCCTGTAGTGGTGGTAGTAGTAGTCAGGTAGTGGACAGTAGTGTGGTCAGTAGTGACACAGAAGTGACCACGGAAAGGTGTCCGCCAGTTAGTGGACAGGCAGGTGAACAAACTGGCACTGACCAGGTGGAGCGAGTCTCGCTCGATTCTCAGTCACAACATGGGGACAGAAACGTTGATGTGACACACTTGTCATCAGCGTCATCGCCCGTGTCAGTGTTGGAAGAGAGAAGTGACAACAAAAGTGTACATTCATCGCCTCGGTCGTGTCGCTCGGACGACATGCATTACCGCAAGCTGCATCTTCTGGCAGATAGTCTACAGAAGAAAGACTCGCCAGAAACATCATCCTCCGAGCCATCGCCAACCGACCCCGACCGCGAAAGGTACATCAGTCCCTCACGGATCAACGTGCACTGTCCGGTAACTGACCAGATTGCAAAGTTGAAGGGGGTTAGAGGTCACTGGGATGACCCAGTCGGCGGTGGTTCTGATGAATGTGCCGCCTCAGCCAGTTCTGCTGTGGTCGATGTTAAAAGTGAAAGTAAAACGGAGAGAGAACGATCGCCACCAGTTGTGCACATCAGGTCCGGTGATGACAGTCGGTGTAGCTCCTCCGGCCATGATGACCGGCGTCCAGCATCACAGGCCAGTAGTACATACACAGGCCGGTCGGAGGAGGCTGCGTATGGACGTGAGGCCACAGAGAAGGCATCAGCATCAAGTCCACTGCTCGTTGATAAGCGGCGGCCAGTGGAACCGTACCGCGACCCCGAACTGCTGAAGAAAGACAGTGCGATGCGGCATATTCATTCACTGCATCAGGCCGCATTACAACCACGTGCTCATGCACCTGTAGTGTTGCCTACCTCCTACCCCACAGCGCCCCACCCCGCCACCCTGCCAACCCCCCACCCCACTCCCCAGTCCCACCCTCTTGTGCCACACCTGGCGGCAGCCGCCTATGGCCACCACCTAAATCCTATCACATTGCAACAACAGATGGCAGCAGCAGCAGCATCATCACTTGATCGGTCGTCGCTGTCGAACCTTGGAGTTTTGGTGCAGCAACAGCATGTGGCGCACCTGCAGCAGATGCAGATGCTTCAGCAGCAGCTGCAGCTGGAGCGCATCTGGCAGCAGAAGTACCCGACCATCCAGGTGCCACCTGCGTGGATGCTGCTGCAGTACCAGGAGGAGCTGCTGCGTGACGTCAACCTCCTGCACAGTCGTGAACACCTCGCCATGCTCGAGAGGGAGCGTGAGATCGCGCACGACCGTGAGCGCATCGAGCGCGCTGCCGAGAGGGAACGACTGGAAAGAGAGAGGGCTGAACGACAGAGGGCTGAGAGGGAGCGGCTGGAGAAGGAGCGGATGGACAGGTAGGTGGTTGTGTCTGGTGTATCGCTCTGTTATAACAGGCTGCAGTTGGATTGTTTGCTTGTTCACGATTCCAGGTCAAGAATTTGTAGGGAAAACTAATTTAAAATTGTTCAAATCAATGCAATAATACTGGAAGTGCCATACAACTCATTTTTGTTTTATCTTCAAAAATGGTCGCCAGGTTACTTTATGCTGGACAGGATTTTGCGTTTGAAGCACATGTGTGCCCTTATCAAGTACGTTCAGCATAAGGTAGAGATACGTAGTGACTATGGAGATACACATTTTGATTACATTGATACATAACAAAATTTTAAGAAAGGAATTTTAAATGAAAAGAGGAACTGACTCTGGCAATATGGATTGGCTCTATGTGTGAGTAGGAAGTCAAGTAATAAGCAGGGTGTGAAAGGGTGACTTAAGTGAGGTCTTGACTCTGGAGAGGCAGTAAGCAGAGTGAGGTCCTCAATCTGGAGAGACAGTAAGCAGAATGAGGTCTTCACTCTGGAGAGGCAGTAAGCAGAGTGAAGATGGGAATCACTGAGTTCATGTATTCGGGGAGGAATCAGCGTACTCCCTGATGTGATCCTGGTTTCACCCCGCCTTGTGTTTCAGGGAACGGGCAGAACGTGAGCAGAAAGAGCGAATCGAACGGGAGCAGCAGGAGCGAGCTGAACAGGAGCACAAGGAGAAGGAGCGGGCTGAGAGAGAGCAGCAGGCCAGGGCTGAGAGGGAGCGCATCCTCCGGGAGTCTGCTGCTGCTGCGGCTGATGCAGCCGTCAACCAGCACTTCCAGGAGTCCCTCCGGCGAGCCAGTCAGAAGGTGTGTGCATGCCGCCATATATATGCCTTGTGCTAGGTTATGTTCACTAGTCAACTGCTGTTTTTGCAAGGGAAGGTGTATGTGTGTCTGTGGTAGCATCATAGCATTAACAACTACAGTTTATTTAACTTTATAAGGGAAGGTGTGTGTGGTAGCATCATAGCATCAACAACTACAGTTTATTTCACTTTACAAGGGAAGGTGTGTGTGTGTGTGTGGTAGCACCATAACATCAACAACTACAGTTTATTTCACTTTACAAGGGAAGGTGTGTGTGTGTGTGTGGTAGCACCATAGCATCAACAACTACAGTTTATTTCACTTTACAAGGGAAGGTGTGTGTGTGGTAGCACCATAGCATCAACAACTACAGTTTATTTCACTTTACAAGGGAAGGTGCGTGTGTGTGTGGTAGCACCATAGCATCAACAACTACAGTTTATTTCACTTTACAAGGGAAGGCGTACGTGCGTGCGTGCGTGCGTGCGTGCGTGCGTGCGTGCGTGCGTGCGTGCGTGCGTGCGTGCGTGCGTGCGTGCGTGCGTGTGTGTGGTAACACCATAGCATCAACAACTACAGTTTATTTCACTTTACAAAGAAAGGTGTGTGTGGTAGCACCATAGCATCAACAACTACAGTTTATTTCACTTTGCAGCCATATATGCTGAATAGTACAGGCGTACATGTATAGTAAATATCTAAAACTTGCACAAATCTACACTTTTCACAGAGTCTGTATTAGGTGCAGCATATAGGCATAAACTTGGTCAGTGTCTAATCTAAGCAAGTTACTACAAAGCCTGGGCTAGAAATAATTAGTTCACATCAAGTGATTTATGTTATGTCCACAGCTGTTGTCTAGCGGATGTAGATTGGTAACAATTGAAAAACCTGCATAAAAAGTGGTAAACCAAGCACGTGTCAACAAAATATCTTTCTGGGGCATTCACATAATTGCTATTTAAACCAAAATGTCACTTTTTTTGCCATGACCCATGTGTAAGTAATCATTTTCTGACAAATGATGTAGGTTTCAAGATCATCTACTCTATTCTGCCAATAATGATTGTATTGAAACCAGATTGAAATTAGCAGAAATAACATAATTTTGCTGTGGTGATGTTACTGGCCTGGTCTAATGACTTTGCTGGTGTCAACTGAAGGGCTGCTCTTGTGCCTGACCAACCTGAATGATTATGTAAAGCGTCATCTACGAAATTACACTTCAGTGTCACGTAGCTCTCCTAGCCTTAGCGCTTGATTCATATATCAATTATTATTACCTCCTTGGGAAAGTATCCACAGATTTGCATATGCCAATAATTTCTTTCTTTAAAAAAAACTTTTAAATATTTGGACTATCAGTCAAACTGACTTGACATCACTGAAATAACCACCTACAGTATCAAGGCAAGCCATGTCTGGGTATGTTTTGGGGCGAGCACTGTGCCTTCTAACCTATCTTGGGTGGAATACTAATTCTTCTTTATGGCTGACTTGTGCCTCACTGGGCAAGGTGATGTGGCAGTTCTAAGAAAGAGTTACTTTATTACACCTGACAGTGACTTTCTGATAGCCTTCTTGGTTCAGTGCAGACACTGACCCCATCACTTATATCATACTCTAAAGCTGGCCACATCTTTCATCCATGTACCTAGAAACCATTCACTGCACTTGGATATATGTCTCAGTTGTACCACTGCTGCCAGAATCAATATAGGCCTGGCTTATGATGAAGTAGGTAACCAGATACAGATGGTGCCCAGGTGGCATGTGTACTGGGTTTGGGGTTGTGAAGCTGCTACCTCCCCCTCCCCACCCCACCACCCTACCCCAAGTACCTCTCACCTACCCTATTTGGCATTGACATCTTGGCCAAGGTACAGGTTACATCATAGGTATGTGTTGTTTACATGTGGTGACTGCAGCCACAGCTGTATGGATTAATTAACCATATCTGGCAATTCTTGGTGCTGTTTGAGAATTGTTTGTGCCGTGGGTCTCACATTAGTAGAATTCCGGGAAGATGTTGTGCACTTTGACGCTGTGATGTATGTGTTGAGGTCACATTGTTGGCAGTTAGCACCTGCAGCACTTGTTACCACAGTGATAGACATTGGTGTAGTTCATCAACATTGGTAACATGGCAGTTGTGGGGTTTGAGCTGGTATCTGGTGTCATAGCTTCACCACTTTCTTATCATGCTTGGCATGCAAGCTTCTTCTTCAGGTGTCTGGTGACATTGGCAATCATGGCCATCGACATAGTTCTGTCATATGTATTTGTCAGCAGCTAGGTGTTATTGACTCGTCATCTGGCCCTATATTGACGTATGTTATTATTGGCTTGCCTCTAGCTTTTCCTTCAATGGCGGCTTTGTTTTTCAGTCTTTTTTTTTCTCGGTATATATATCCTAGAAACTGTCGACTCATAATTTTCAGTTATTTTATTTACTCTTTGTAGAACCTCTTCAATTATGATGTGCTTTCTCCTGAGGAACCACAAATATGTTGCAATCAACACATGGCTCACATGATATTAGTGCTCTGTCATACATTGCATCCATCGGGTGTGTTGCACCAAATGTAGCAGTGAAGTAGCTGTATAGTCCTACAGCTTGGGGTTCATTGTTACTGTAAGTTACTGCAACTTAGCAACATTAGTATTCAGTGTAAGAGTTACAGTAGTTATCTTTTATTGCATGTTCTGTCATATATTAGTTCCATTAAAAACAATTCTTGTAACAAATAGCAGTCCCTACAGTGAGCATTCTGAACACAGCTAGGCATGAACTGATATTGTAGATAGAAGTATGACTGTGTTATATGTTCTGTCATATATTGACTGTGTTTGTGACTTCCAGGGTCTGATGGCTGGCACATGGAACCCAATGCCATTCCAGCTAGACCTGGCTACCCAGCACCAGATGTTGCTCCAGCAGCAGCAGCAGCAGCAGCTACAACAGCAACATCAGCAGCACCAGCGCAGACAGACGGAGGAGAAGCAGCAGCAGGCACGGCTACAGGAACAGTCGCGCCAACGGGAGCGCGAGTCAGCTCTCCGCGAGGCACGGGAAACGAAGGTGCACCCTGGGTTTACTGCTGTCAGTGGCTACCAGGGCCATTCACCTAAAGATGGCCCTGGTGCTGCGACAGGGCACGTAAAGGCAGAACCTAATTTCAATCTGTATGGCTATCAGCCATGTCGGCCCACGTTTATCTCGCAGGAGAAGTTGTACGAGGCTGCTAAACATAGTCCAGCAGACAAGACTGCTCTGGCATCACCGCCACCACTGCTATCGAAAGAGGGTTACTGCAAGCCAAGCTCCGTGATTGTAGAGAACAAGAGTAAAGAGAGGGCGGACATATCTAGTCACCACCACGGGGGTAGCATCACCCTGGGCACGGCCATGTCGCCGCGCCACCAAGGGGCGAGAGACAAGCAGGTTGTTGGGGCACATACGAACAGTGTGTCGTCGCACAATGCAGCCGTGTCCCCGCGCAGTCCCCACCACGCATACATGCATGCACAGCAGCGCGTGCAGGACGCTGCCTACAACATGTCTGTGAGTACGCGTGTCTCCTCCAGTCCAGTGGCAGCCAGTGTGCCTGCCAGCATGAGCAGACTTGGTAAGATGGCGATGCCACGTACACAGAGCCCGCTGCGAGTAGCCAGTCCACAGCAGCTGTCGGCGGCCATCATGCAACCCATGGAGCTGCCTAAAGATGGCGCCGGCGTAGCTGCAATGGCGGCGTTGCAGCATCGGCCAGCTGCCATGAAACTGTCACCCAAGTCTGGTGCTAGTCGAGCATCACCCGGGAGGTCATCTGGTGCTGTTTACAGGTCACCACCACCAGGTGGCATTGCACCATACTCTGTGTCATTGCCAGAGTCATCAATGGCGGCTGCGTACTGCTACAGTCTCATTCAGCAGGGGCTGGTACCCAACCCCATTTATACGCAGACGAACACTACACAAGCTGGCCTGAAGGCGGCAGCACCGGGTCAGTCATGGCCGAGTGACAGTTCGCACGACGCCAGTCGCATGTTGAGCCTGGCTGCTGCCCAGATGGCAGCAGCGTCAAGTCAAAGCAAACGCTCACAGAAAGACCTGTTGACAGATGGTGCTTCAGGTAGAAAAAGACTCAAGACAGAGATGCTGCCTGTCGCAACTATTGGGCCCGTGACATCCTCGGACGCCGTCACGAGCTCCTACGACATCAAACCCCCTTACATAGTGACAACATCTGTTGACGGAATGGGGCAGGCATCCCACACATACATGGACAGTTTCAAGTCATTTGTTGAGAACGCAGTGCAGAGTGTCTTCCTTCAGGACCAGGAGCGGGAGCGACAGAAAGACAAAAGTCGATCTGCAAAGTCACCACCTTCAAAGTATGTGTCACCACCTAACCTGCAGCCAGTGGCGCCCCCTACTAGTGCAAGCACAGTGCCGTGTACGGGTGTGTCATGCAGTACGGCACTGACAACGACAATGGCAGTGACGTTTACGACACAGTCGACGCATGCGACAATGCCACGCCTGACTGTGTCACACACAGCAGCGACCTCACCGCCACCTAGTGGTCAGATAGTTGTCTCGTCCATGCCATCTGTGCCCATGTCTTCGTCATCTTCTATTATGGACACAATCAACCGCGTCGCAAACGGTTACACAGACACAGACAGTGACACACTCAGTGCGTCAAGTCCGCCGCCACCTCTCAAGGCTGACACTGCTGTTACGTCGGTAGCAGCATCAATGGCGACGTCAATGGCGGCATCGTCTGTGCAACGTGGTGAGTCACATAAGATGGGAAAGAAGGCGTGGCTACAGCGGTACTCGGACGAGGACAGAAACATAATGACTCCAGGTGAGATCCCAGAGGGGGGTGACGAAGTGAAGAAGGAGCCCCTGAAGGACTGCTACGTCAACTGTTCCTACATCTCTCCCACGAAGGATGGCGCGAGCAAATCTCCCATCAGCATGATGCGGGATCTTACCGGGAAGACAGAGGATGAGTCGACCAGCTCAGCATCAGAGAGTGAATCGCAGGTGAGCTTCTGGTTTATTGCTGTACCACAATAGTTCTCAGAGAACAAGTTGTCACTTCATACTCTATGGTAACAATGTCCTACTATGGTGTAGTGTTTTGGATGTATATTCACTAATTGGTAGCATTGAAAACTCACCTAGGAAGTGGTACATTCACCAGGTGGTAGCACTGCAGACAGTAGTTCATTCACTAGGTGGTAATGCTATGAACTGTCATGGCAACATTCATTACCAGTTTACAGTGGTGTAAATGACCAGAAAAGGCATTGTTTTCACATATTTGCCCCATATATTACAGCAGCAGTGGAAGTAGTTTGGTCGATCGATAAACAGATGAAAGATCTTTATGCCGAGGGTGTTATGGTGTCAATTTGTCATTCCTCGTGTAGTGTACAGATGGCAGTGTTTGTCTGAAACGACGTATGAACAAGAAGCAACACAACGGTGGTTCGTCTAAAAAGCGGAAACGTGCAAAAGATGGATGTCCTCAGGTTAGTTGTTTCTCTTGCCTCCAGGTGTGTGATTCTACACCATATACAGCAGCCAACTGTTTTCAAAGTGGTGGTACTATCATAGGAATTTACAGATCAAGCATCCACATATAGGTCCCGGTAAAATGTATTTACTCAAGCTCTAATAAACTCTCCTTGAGCACATCGTGGCACAAGATGATGTGAGTTGTTTTTTGTTGGTTACAAGGCATAACATGTATGTGTCTCCACCTGATTATATTTGTTTTTTATTAATGATAATAATATACATAAGAGAAGTTTGTGACTGATGCGCGCTGCCTGTTGCCAGAGTGAGAGGACAGAGGACAGTGAGGACGTGAAGCCGCCAGCCAAGGTGGCCGTGTCGGACTGTGAGATGAAGCTGGAGAAGAAATGGGAGGCCATACAGAAGAAGGGCGCTGACTATGTGCGAGGTATGCTCTACAGATACTTGTATGTGGGTTGTCAGTTCATAGATATCTGCTAACAACTTCAGTGGTCAGGAAGCTTTAAAGTAGCCACATTGTGAAAGCTGGGGTTGCACTGAGTTTGGTGTTGGAAAGTAACATAATATGGTATCTTCTAAAAATTAAAGTACCAAAAGTGGAATTTAACGGTGTCTCAATTGCAGTGTGATATATCACAGTATATTTAGCCACTTGAGTGGGTGAACTGAACTAAAATGCTATATGATGTGATTGAGACAATGGGTGTGTGTGTGTGTGTCCATCAGAGAACCCGTCTGTCGTGCTAGCCAACAAACTGCCCAACACCGAGTCGATGGTGAAACTGCGCAAGAATCTGGAGCCCTTCCTACAGGTCGGCTCGTGTACAGACGTCACCCCAAAGTTGATGAAGTGTCGCGAGTGCAAGATGATCCGTAACCAACGCAACAAGAAGCTCACCAACATCTTCTGTCGCTTCTACGCCTTCCGCAGGTCAGTCACAGTGTCACGGGCCTGCATCAGTCTCAGTCTTCTCTGTCTAGCAGATAATGAAATAGGGTTAAGTTTTCCCTGGAAATACGCTGATCGAGTTCATGATGAAACATTTTTAATAAAATATAAATACTGCATAACAAAATGACGTAATTGATTAATTTTTTTCAAATAACAGTATGTGGCTGTGAGTATACTACACATGCCATGGTGCTGTTTCTGCTGTGTAGTTGACAGGCAGTTAGCACACTTGCTTATTGTGTGAATGGACATCTAGGCTGTTTACTCAAGTATGGTGGCTAATGAATAAGGGATGCCAGTAGTTCTGTGACGTACACATGATGCAAGATGTTACTGCGCATTTTGTTGCAGTGGTCTAGTCAATGATACTGACAATTATCAATGTCATGAACGATAATAAAATGTGAAGTGAAGTTAATGGCTGTCACGTTTGTGGATTGTGAGACGTGTGAACATACTACAGATGAACAGACACAGACTTTGCATTGGTGCACTTTCTGCTTGCAGATTACGCTATAGTGCCAAGGGCTTCCTCACCATTGGTGGCTTCTCTGAACCATCTGATGCAGACGCTGATGACATCGAACTGTGGATGCCAACGTTACCACGTAAGTATAACATAACAATATTGTAAATTTAGCCCACTTTGTTTTGATAGAATGCAGTTTATTAATGGTTAGCCCACATCAATTTTACTCATAAATTAATGGCCAAATTGTAGATAGCTGATTGTGACATCCAAGAGAGTTTGCTATGAGTGACATGTGAGGATGTGTTTCAGTGTACGACCCACAGATGGACATTGAGATGGCGAAGTATGTGATCACACATGTTGGTGACCGTTTCTGTGAGCTTGTCGAGTCGGAGAAGGAGGCCCGCACCTGGGTTAGTCAGGACGGTAAGTAGTCCTGTTACCCTGGCACAGCAGAACACAGTGTGTAACGCACTGCTGCAAGCAGTCGTTACATTGCAGTGCTGATGGTCACCGTTTCTGTGGCAGATGGCTGCAATGATTGCATCGGTGCATGCAGTATATTAATCTAAGACTATTTAGAACTCATTATTGCTGATTCCCTCAGAGAGAGGTTATGATTTTAATAAAGACAATAATGTCATGATACAGTTGACGATTGCTATTGATATGTAAACAGATGAGGAGCTAAAACAGAAACTAGCATGCAATTTGAAAAGACGATATTCACATGTACAACACCCTAATAATAATAATAATAAAACCACGATTGTGTGTCGTCATAAAATCTAGTGCTAATGCACGTGAATATTGTCTGTTGTGTCAAATTTAATTTTTTTAATACTTTTACTGTACTGTATTCACCGTTGTTGCATGTATTATATCATTAGCCTTTATAAAAAGTAACTGTAATGCACTGTCTTTATGTATATGAAGTAGAGTTGCAGTTAATGTGCCGCTTGTGTTGCAGCTAAGATAGCATGGAAGCGTGCCGTTCAAGGGGTGCGTGAGATGTGCGATGTGTGCGACACAACGCTCTTCAACATGCACTGGGTGTGCCACAAGTGTGGCTTTGTCGTGTGCATTGACTGTTACCGCCTGCGTACGCGGCGTGGCGGCAGCTGTCTCGACACAAAGTGTACAACATGTGCGTCAGGCGGCCAGCGGTGGCTCACGTGTAGTTCCAATCGACAGCCACATGAAGCAGAGAAACTCATGCTCACTCAGATCATCCCCAGTGATGGTAGGTCACCTCGCAAGCAAGTCCGTGTATAATTCATGTAATGTACCATGTATATCCAGCCTCATGCAGTTTTAGCAAATAGTATTTTGACCCACTGAAATTTTGCAGCATTATTCAGTTTACCTACATTCAGTGTGTGACTTTTCATTATTAAAAGCCTTGATTGTGTTTTGAAAACCTTTGTAAGAAGCATTCATGTCAAAATGTTAACATGTTTAACTTATTATGATTCTATTTCCTCCTGCCTTGCCATGTTGCCAATGCTTGTTGCAGTGTTGTGGGTTCTCGGCCGGATGATCCACGAGGCACGGGATAAGTGGCACATACGGGTCAACTGTCCGTGCGGTCAGAGCAAGATAGACACGCCGTACACGCCACCCATCAAGAACGGCGTCACCCAGCAACTCCTCAACGCTGTCAGTCAGTGCATCACGTCGGAGGAGAAGGACGTCAAACCTAGTCTTGTCAACGGCGTCGGTGACAGCAATCACCGGAGTGGCAAGAAGATAGGTGCAGCGTTTGTGGAAAACAATCTGAATGGAAGCCCAGAGGCAATGTCTCCCTTGAGTCTGCTGGCTGAGGCAGCCGTGTCACGAGAGTGCGCGCCAGAGAAAAGAGATGCGCTGAAGGGGCCGGGCAGACGCAGCAACTGCAAGGCGACCGCTGACCAGCAGCAGCAAGATGGGGGAAAGACAACCAACTGCTCAACGCTGCGGGATTTGTTGACACGTCGCGGCGCCACGGAAGACAACAAGAGGTCAGCAGTGATGCACAGTACGCTGACTGACATTATTCAGAAGGTAGTTGAGAAGGCACACCCCCACGACGACTCCCCCGTCAAGAGGGTACAGTTACTGCACTACATCCCCAAGAGTGGCACCCACATGAAGGGAAGGGAAAGTCCAATCCCACAGTACACGCTTACAGAGACAAGTCTACTGTTCCCTGATGTG
Source organism: Lamellibrachia columna (assembly GCA_963662155.1). Classification (NCBI taxonomy): domain Eukaryota; kingdom Metazoa; phylum Annelida; class Polychaeta; order Sabellida; family Siboglinidae; genus Lamellibrachia; species Lamellibrachia columna. The sequence goes on from OY759264.1 coordinate 56,763,605, forward strand.
CCCCACTCGTGGCTGGATGATGGCCGTCTGCTGCGACTGCACGACCCACGCACCAAGAACAACATCAAGCTGTTCCAGCAGCAGTGGAGACGTGCACAGGTACGTGAGTCCAGTTGACAGGTCCTGACACTACTGCAAATGTCCACAGTTTGACAGTTACTGACACACCTACAAATGTCCTCTTTGACAGTTACTGATATTACTGCAAATGTCCACAATACTGACACTACTGTCCACAAGTTGACAATTACTACTGACATTCCTGGAAATGGCCACAGTTTGACAGTTCCTGTCACCACTAGAGACATTGATAAATATATATGTAATTTCATGCTTGTAAACACCTCTAACCCTTTGTGTACCCTTTATAGGTCAGTAGATTTGGCTAAGTAAGAAGTGGTATCTACAAACAGTGGTACAGGTTTGCTTCCATAATAGTCTATTTAGAAAATGTTTTGACAAATGTTAAGTTATGTGGCTCAAGATAATTGTTTTATACTTATGAAAATGCTATTTTTCAAAACATCTGTATTTTGTGTGGTTGAAATAAGTTCAGTGTATGAATTACAAGACAGGCCGTTGATGTGACTGTGTCTGTCTCGCATCCAACTGCAACAAATACATGATGTGACTGTCCGTGTTGCAGCCTGTAATTGTATCCAACTGCAACAAATACATGATGTGACTGTGTCCGTGTTGCAGCCTGTCATTGTATCCAACTGCAACAAACACATGATGTGACTGTGTCCGTGTTGCAGCCTGTCATTGTATCCAACTGCAACAAATACATGATGTGACTGTGTCCGTGTTGCAACCTGTCATTGTATCCAACTGCAACAAATACATGATGTGACTGTGTCCGTGTTGCAGCCTGTCATTGTATCCAACTGCAACAAATACATGATGTGACTGTGTCTGTGTTGCAGCCTGTCATTGTATCCAACTGCAACAAATACATGATGTGACTGTCCGTGTTGCAGCCTGTCATTGTATCCAACTGCAACAAATACATGATGTGACTGTGTCCGTGTTGCAGCCTGTCATTGTATCCAACTGCAACAAATACATGATGTGACTGTGTCCGTGTTGCAGCCTGTCATTGTATCCAACTGCAACAAATACATGAACATGGATCTGTGGAGTCCCGAGTCATTTGCCAAGGAGTTTGGACACATGGAGAATGACTTAGTGAACTGCAACAGTGGCACGCTTCTTGTCGGCAACCAGATGAAGGTCTTCTGGGACGGCTTTGAGAATATCTCAGGTACAGCATTTTTCTGCATTTCTGAAGGAAAACATGTTTCAATCAAGATATTTTAATGTAAATTACTGTTGATATATGTCAGTAAGGTGTTGGTGATGAATGCATGCACGCATTTCTCAAACAGGCACAACAAAATAAAATAATTAGTACAAAAACAGTAGAATATATTAATTTTAGGTAAAAAAAACAAACAAACTGGTAACGATATGTTGTGAAGTATGAATATAGAAGTTAATGTCACATATGGGACGGCAGACTCGTACTAAGACTAAATTTAGTCACTGTTGTAGTAGCTACCCTGTTCTTAATTTCTACGATTCATTAAATTTTATAAACACTTGCTAGTATTGGTAGTATGGTATCATTACTACGAAAAGTCCACTCACGGTCGCACTGACTCTGTATGTGTGTCTCACTACAGCCCGTCTGCGTAACGAGAAGGGCCAACAGATCATAATGAAGCTGAAGGACTGGCCGCCAGCTGAAGACTTCAGTGAACTGATGCCATCTCGCTACAAAGACCTCATGCAGGGCTTGCCACTGCCAGAGTACACATACCGCAGTGGGGTTTACAACCTGGCATCTCGGCTGCCCGACTTCTTTGTCAAGCCAGACCTTGGACCCAAGTTGTACAATGCGTACGGGTCAGCCCAGCATCCAACCATCGGCTCCACCAACCTACACCTTGACGTCTCCGATGCCGTCAATCTCATGATGTATGTTGGCATACCAGAGGACGACAAGGAGAACATGGAAGCTGGTGCGTAGTGCTGTAGTCTTGCCTGTTGTCTCGGCCAATAATCTATAATAAATTGATCCAATGTCATAATTATAAACATATTCAGAAAATGTTTTGCAGACATCCTTCCGTCCAGTGTCCTATCGTCAGTCCTGGGTTGTAGCACAGGCTCTGTGGGGGGTTGTAGCACAGGCTCTGTGGGGGGTTGTAGCACAGGCTCTGTGGGGGGTTGTAGCACAGGCTCTGTGGGGGGTTGTAGCACAGGCTCTGTGGGCTTTAAGACATGGTAATGCTCTGGCAGTATTACATATTGTAAACTAACCAATGTAACCACAACTGTTTTGCAGTCACAGTTTAATCATAAGTGACGTATTTTAGATGACTTTAGATGTAGCTGTGTGTTGGTCAGTAGCAGTGCTTGTAGTGGTGACTGCCCAGTCACACTGACCAGTAGCGTCAGTGCGACTGCAGTGGTCACTAAACTGTAGTCTGTGTAATACATGTCTCATTCTTTCAGTAGCATCATTCCGAGCAATGGATGAGGCGCGGTGCTGTGACCTGACCAAGCTGAGGGTGAAGGAGGCGGGAGAGAAACCTGGTGCCCTATGGCACATATACGACCCACAGGACTCAGACAGCATCAGGGACCTTCTCAATAAGGTCAGTCATCAGTACAGGTGTAAATATGTTGTCTCAACAGTGATATAGCAACTTTTGTAAGCATTTAAACAGTCTTGTGTTATCAAATAACCTTGCTTCACTTTGACTTACCTCAGCTTTCTGTAGTCGCTGTAGTGCTGTCTGTGTGAGACTTGTAACACTAGGAGACGAGGCAACCAATGTAGTGCTGTCTGTGTGAGACTTGTAAGGGCTGGGAGACGAGGCAACCAATGTAGTGCTGTCTGTGTGAGACTTGTAAGGACTGGGAGACGAGGCAACCAAAGTAGTGCTGTCTGTGTGAGACTTGTAAGGACTGGGAGACGAGGCAACCATTGTTGTTGTGGAATAGAAATATTGTTCAATTTTATTTACAGTTATTCACAGAGGATTTGTAGTATACTGGTTAGAATTATTGTCTTACAAGCAGAATGTCTGCACTTCAGAAATGTTGGGTTAATTTTGAGTCATACTTTGTTGGCAGCTAGTCAAGATATTGTGTTGCTTTCTGGAGAAAAGGCTTTGCATGATCTATTGCCTGGTATTGAGGTGTTCATGCAATTGTTGGCAGTTTATTCCAAAACTAAAACACAAATTGTGATGTGTCTAGTGTGAAGCAAACACCCATTTTTACAGGTCATTGTTGTTAGTAATTTATTCCCAGTTAGTTTTCTCATTTGTTGTTAACAGTTTGTGTCACTGATTTGTGGTTGTGTCATTGACACCGACATGTAGTCATGTCATTGACACTGATGTGTATATGAAATGTGGATGTGGTGTCGACAGCAGTGTGTAGTTGCATCACTGACACCAACTTGTGGTAGTGACGTATGGTTGTGTTTGTTGACAGGTGGCCAAGGAGCGAGGGGAGGAAATCGAGCCCCACCATGACCCGATCCATGACCAGAGTTGGTACTTGGATGAGGAGTTGCGTGCCCGACTACTGAAAGAGTACGGTGTGCAGGGGTACACGATTGTGCAGTGTATGGGCGACGCTGTCTTCATTCCAGCCGGGGCTGCTCATCAGGTACGACAGTCTCCAATATAAACAGTGCATTTCATTGTCCATGTCAGTGGACATAGGCATTCTTAAGCTAATGGTTCTTAAAATTGTTGTGGGTAGATAATATGTGTACTTAAATAATAGGGTAAAACTTCCTTAGCACTAGAAGTTACCAATAGTAAAGTTCAATGGTGTCCATTGTTTGGAGCTATTCGTAAGGGTGCTTTTAAAAATTCATGACATCACTAATAATTATTGTAAAAATGTGAATGATCAATTTGATGGTAACTTTTAAAACAACTAGATGTAGAAAGTTGACATTTATTCTAATTTGGACCAGAGTGTATAAGTAGTTAAGAACTCAAACAGATGGTTGTGGTAAATATGTTTTCTTTGTTCTAGGTACGTAACCTACACAGCTGTATCAAAGCAGCCGAGGACTTTGTGTCTCCGGAACTGATGAACTACTGCTTCCGCATGACACAGGAGTTCCGTCACCTGTCTGACACACACAGCAACCATGAGGACAAGTTGCAGGTACGTCACCTCACCTTGTCCGTCTCTCTCACCTGTTGACAGTGTAGTCGTGGACAAGATGCCCTGTCACAGTTCAGTTATAGTACTGTGCTAAATTATGTCAATAAGTTGTCATATGTATATTTTATTACTCACATGCACACACATAACATTTCAGCATAATTTATGTATATTATAGTTATATATAATATATATTTTATTAGTAATATAATTTATAAGTCATAATTATCATATTATGTGTATATATGTTTTGATTATATTTATTTGTATATGCAGGAGGAAGAAACGTGGATAAATTCACTTAAATACTTGTATATTGACACTGTTATTGTGTGGCGGTTGCAGATAAAGAACATCATCTACCACACTGTGAAGGACGCCTTGGCCGTGTTGAGGAACAGTGAGCCGCTGTCATTTTGATAGCCAAGCATTGTGTAGGATGGCATGATGGAGCGATGCTTCACATGACACAGTGGAAGCCACGGACAGAGGCAGTGCAGTCTTGTTTTGCAGTGGAAGCTTTTTCTGGTGGTGGTGCTGCTGCAGACATCTTGACGTTGAGAGTGTTAGCTTAACACCACATGGTGGAAGTAGAAGCAACGTAGACACTTCATGGTTGTGGAGCTGAAGTTGTGTCTGACCAAACAGGAGCTTCAGGTGGAGAAGAGATGTGGCATAGAAGATTCGTGTGTCATAGAATATTTACTTGGAGAAAAGCTCTGGGTCAACGAGTAGGCACTTTGTGTCAAGGAGTAGAAGCCTGGTGTTGTGGAACAGGCGTAGAACGAAAGTGACTGTGTAGAAACAAAGGTGACTACAGTGTCACAGTCGCAGTGTCACAGTCGCAGTGGTCAAACTTGTTGACGACATGGCAGAGGACGCCTGCCAAGGATAAACGCTGCACATATACATAAGATGTGAAATATCCTGATTGCTTAATCAAGAGGACTATAACTGTCTATAGCATACCGGCACACCATTCGTGCACAGCGATGGTGGACTGGGTAATGTTTGGCGTGGAGAGTGATGGAAACTGAAGAATGTGGCAATGAACGGTGCACGCTATCTGTCACGTACAGGACACTTGTGATCTCAATGGTAGACTCGTACGCCGACCTGCCAGAATTTGGTGTCCTTTTCGTGTACGAACTGAGTGTGCATTGTCTGTGCATTTCTACAGTCGCGCGTGTAGCGGCTTGTTGTGGAATTCTTCCCCGGCAGTTGTCCAACTGCTTGTTACTTTGCGCTGGCAGGAATAACTGATTGCATTGCTGGTATGACAAATAGCTTAATTATGTAGCTGGCTAATTGTCTTTATCAATACAGTGTATTGATGGAAGACACTGTATAGATGCAGCGTATAAATTTTATGATCTCTCATTAATCCCTCCAATGTTGTATTTTTAATGATATACAATGTAGTTGTGGTTGCAAGGCAGCTCTATTCGTCTGTAAGGTTCTGTAACATCACGTTCCAGGCAAGTATAGCTGATACCCGCTTATGTCAAGCCACTGAGAATTTATTTTCCCAACTATATTTGAATGGTCTTGTACATGAAGGTTGTCAGCACAGTGCTTCGACGGTCACCCTGCTGGGCAGGGTGGTAGACCGGGAGCACCTCTAGAATGCTACACAATTTGAGGCGTGCTAGAAACAATACTTCATCAATGAATGCATTTTCAATGTTGGTTGCGTTTCTGGAAACTGCCTTTAAAAGCTGCTTTACTGTGTAATTTCTTAATGTTGTGTGCAGGACAATATCGACCTCTCTTCTGTGTGGACACTGTTTTGTTTCTTGTTCCCAGATTGCACCAACTAAACTGAGGATGTTATTTATTTTCAATGTACTATATGTCCGGGTGAAATGCCTCTTCCTGCTCTGTGGTGACACCTGATGACAACATTCGGCCGTCAAGGAAAAGCTCCAGTTTGTCCCTCGCCATGGCCGAATGTTGGCATGTGACACACAAAGGGCATCTTCCCTGATATTCGGCAAAGGACGGTGATGCGAGAGGATTTCAGCAGGCAAATGTTTCTCAGTATAAAAGTGTCATATTTAGTTGTTGTGTTGTATCCAAGGTTGTCTCAGCCAGCTGTGCAGGAACATATCTTTGAACTGGTCTAGGTGCTTCAAGTGACTGTACTGAGCTGCTAAAGGTTTCGCTGGTATGTTAGCAACCAGTAAAGATTACTCCTACCAATGGACACTGTGTTGATGTGTGTATGTATATAGCTCCATGTGACCTGACTGTAGTTGTCAATAAGGGAAGCGATGTTTGTGTTGCAAAGGTGCATCTCAACTTTTTGTGTTGCCCATTACTGCTTGTATTGCTGTTTGTGAGATGTTTGTGAATTCTTTATGCGACGGGCAAATTGGATATAGTGACACAGTTTACTGTTGTTCCTTATGTGCAGTAATCAAGTTGATGGTATTGGGAATATCATGGTCAGTTAGCTGTGATGGTAGTACCAGGACATTGGCAGTGTGCACTGTCTGACTGTAACATCAGACACCCAATCAAAGTACAGGTCTTGTGCACTGTGCTGTTGAGATGATTTCTTCAGTTGAATAATGTATCTGAGTAGAATCTTGAGCCGCTGTGTCCCGATGCTGTTGTTTCTGTTCATGTTTCATTTCGTTAGAGTTTATTTGAATGCGTTAAGTGCGATTTGTTGAATCGGGAAAACGTTATGTAGGCATGCAACGTATACGTGTTTCTGTGTGTACAGAGAGAACGTTGTAGGTGTGGCTATCTTTTGTCAGTCTGTAGACCAACTGTACATACATAGGCCTATTTTTATATGAAGATGTACAAATTAATGTGTGCGTATAGATTGTACAGATGGCAGCATTGTGCTGCCTGCCAGAGAATGTTGCAGCCGTCATTCTTAATAAAATCATTGAATTTGTGAAATGTTGCCAATTACTTGTGGTTTTTGTTGTTGTGATCCTACAAAACTGTCAATGAAGATTCTTAGTAATCAGTGATGCAACTGTCATCTCAGCTCAATGAAAGTTTTCAGTTTCTTGCAAGCAGTTTGGATAACTGGTTAATTGTTCTGACTTGCATACAGACAGCAGGCTACAAGAAATGAACCAACAAACCAAAATGACCAGGCATACTTGAAGCTATACATACATGTGCGAGAATGGATGTTTGGTACCTGGAAACCTCAGAAGGATTCTGCTGGAAAACGTTGGTTTGCAGACAATTGTAAGAAAAGGACTTTTGGGAAATAGCCGCATTGTTTTCTTTCATTTTAATAATACTATCGCGTATTTTACTGATTAAACAAATCTGTGCAACTTTGATGAGAACACAGGCAAGCATCGAATGTGTTCCAGGAACAGGAATAAGTACATTGAATTACAAACAAACATGTCTTTTAAACATCGCTTGTTCTCGTACATCTTGCTCTGTGTAAGGCGTCTGAAGTTTGAAAAAATATGTGATGTTGAACTGTAAGAGTGGCGCCGCCTGGTGAATGAGGAATCTGCTAGGCCTGTTTGTTTTTATTTTGGTGGTGGTTTGTTATTTGTTTGATTCTTTGACTTCCGTGCTGATGACATACGAATAAAGTGCCGGTGATTTGGTAACAATACCTCATTTTGGCAGTTCTCTGCTGCCTGGAAAATTATATTTGAATAGGGACATGGCCGTATTTGAGGATTACGACACTGCTCTGCCACTGGATGACATTTCTAGTAATGGTTAGCACCTTTTGCGGCGGTGTCAGTGATAGAAGGATCCCTTGCACGTGTATACATGTGTTTTTTAATTGGCCGCCATTCGATGGGGAGGTAGTATCATGTTGGCTTTCTCTGAAACAAAATTGAACCTGAAGCAAAATACATTTATTGCATTGCGTCTTACCATACAGTGTGTGAGGCGCAGGCTTTTCGAACATGTTGACGCGGATTTTACACAAAAAACATTTGATACTGTCGAAAGCTAGCCTCCCGCCCCGGATCGACAACTGAGGTGGGTGCTATTACGTATTAGTGTGGGAGCCCAGAGGCGCTTTTATTTGTAAACGACGCCAAAAGGTTTCACCCCATGGACTAAAGGACCACCCCTCGATATCTAAAAAAAATGCGTTGTTGCCGGGTCAGGTTGCCCCCGATATCACCCATCGAAGGGGGCAAAAAAGCACATTTATTTATGGAAATGACGCCAAGCCCAAGGCCAGGGCAAGGGCCAAGGCTAAAAAACAGTGCCAAATGTTCCCTTGGGGGTCCTGTGTATGGAATGACCAATGCCAGCAATTTTAGGTAGGGAATTCCCCCTGCCAGCAACCCAAAAGTGAAAGTGTGTGAAAAGGGGACATTTATTTATAGGAAGTCCGCCAACGCTAAAAACAGTGTCAAATCTTTCCTGGACCTTGGCCTGGGGTTCCCTGAGTATAGAATGACCAATGCTAGCAATTTTAAGTGGGGCCTTCCCCCTGCCAGCAATCCCCAAAGGGTGAGAAAAGGGGCACTTATTTAATGGAATGATGCTTATTTAATGGAATAATGCGAAGGATAAAAAGGTGTCAAACGTTCCTGTGGCGTTCCCTGAATATGGACTGACCAATGCCAGCAGTTTTAAGCAGGTCCTCCCCCTGCTAACAACCCCCAAAGGGAGATAATTTTTTATGGGAATGACGCCGAGGCTAAAAACAGTGTCAAATCTTCCCTTGGGTTATTTTGTTAACATTGTTTAGCATTTGTGTAGACTATTTTGAGTATAATTATTCTCTTAGCAATGTTATGGCCTGTAAAATACTACTATATATATATGTAAAGCGCCTGAGAGCAATCTCGATTGATCGGGCGCTATTTAAGTACTTTTACTATTATTATTATTCCCTGAATATGGAATGATCAATGCCAGCAATTTTAGGTGGGGCTTTCGCCCTGCCTACAACCCCCAAAGGGTGAGAAAAGGGGGCATTTATTTATGGGAATAACGCCAAGGCTAAAAATCTTCCCTTAGGGTCCCCTGAGTACGACAGGACCAGTGGCCGCAATTTAGGTGGGGCTTCCCCTGCCAGCAACCCACGAAGGGTTAGAAAAGGGGCCTTCATTTAACGGAATGACACGATGGATAAAAACAATGATTGGTGGCGGCATCCACGTACATGAAACCGTGCTGCAAGTGAACAGTAAGTCAACATGTGCAGTCATGACCAGGGATCGTTTGAAGATGTGTTCCAGTCGTGGTGAACAAATCCCCTTGGTAGTCGACAAGTACCTCTCACCATTGGTAGTCGACAAGTACCTCTCACCATTGGTAGTAGACAAGTACCTCTCACCATTGGTAGTCGACAAGTACCTCTCACCATTGGTCAGACTCAGAGCGAAAGCTGCGTCGATCAGGGTATCATCACACATTTATCATCATTGGACTGGGACAGAGCTCCTAAAACATTCAGCATTCAGAGTTTACCCGTTTCCTCGTGGAGGAATGAAATAAACCGCACTACTGGCCAATCATAGGACAGTATACGTATCACATATGGTGGTAAATACGATAAAAACTAACAAAGGCGAACTGCGAACTGAAGTACCCAATTACCTCGAAGGTCGACTTGAGGAGGCCGACACCAACACCCGACACCCTGACTGTCTTCTATGCAAACAGCGTTTCCTCCGGAAACATTCTAGTGAGGTCCACCCATACTGACGTCTTCGCCATTCTTCTTAGTATTGTCGACGTTCCAGCTGTCACCTCCTTGTGTCTGCTTGTTGTACGATTTCAAAACCTCTTACATGAACGAGGCAAGGTACAAGGCCTTCATGCGCATGAGTGGTGGCAATGAGAAGGAACCCCCGGCCAGAATAAAGAAGATTAACTGTGCCTCTCTTCCCCATGCACCAAGATGCTTGTCAATCACATCAAAAGGGCCCACTTTGTGCAAGGATCTGGAAGAGGGTCGATCTGACTGATCCGACCTGTGAGGCGAGTACCACCGACTACGGATGGAACGAGACTGAAAACTGCTTGGAGCTTGACAAGTGCAGTCCTTGAGTCCCTCGCAGCCACTGCTACGGACGATGGGGACAGCGTGGGAGCGACGTCAGCAGACGATGAGTTAGGCAGTGCATGGAGCGAGGACAGTGATGTCATTTAATGCATTCATTATAACAATACGTTTAATAATAATGCTATTTTCCTTATGAATATATAATTGGACAATGAACAATGACTGTACACATTATCGAGTTCCTTTTTTAGTTATACAAAAACCAAGTGTTTCATTGGAAAGCCTTTGAGCAAAATCACATTGTACTGTGCTGTAGTATAGTAGTATAGTAGTGTCGGCGCTGTGCTGTAGTATAGTAGTATAGTAGTGTCGGCGCTGTGTTGTAGTATAGTAGTGTCGGCGCTGTGCTGTAGTATAGTAGTGTCGGCGCTGTGTTGGTCGAAATCATGGATTTGTGCGTTTGTTATGACTTGGTAGTATTAAAATATTTGTCGTAACCAAACAATACCCACGATGATTACAATGGAAGTAATAACCACTGGGAATGGGGGGTTTAGGTTGTTGGTGGAGATAAAGCCTACATACAATTCCTGGCATTGGTCATTCCGTACTCAGGGAACCCAAATGGAAGATGTGACATTGTTATTTACCCTTGGGGCCATTCCTTTAAAATATCCCTTTCTCACCCTTTGGGGTTGCTGGCAGGGGAACAGAGCCTTAGCCAGGGACGTCTGCCCGTCTTGAAGACGGCCAAATGTCTAACGACGACGGGTAAAATAAAGACGTTTTTTTCTTTTTATAAGATGGTATTTTTTCATAATAAAATTGTTTTAACTGTCTTAATGACTCTTAGCGCACACGGTCGTGATTCGACGAATGTTGTCGGCGGCAGAATAGCGAATGTCGCCGATCTGTAAGACTATATATTTTTAACCTTAATTGACACCGTTGGAAAATAATGATGCTGCGGCTGATCTCTATTTATTGTAACCGTGTACGCCATTGATTGGGAAACGCGTTTCTATGGCCTTTCTCAGAGCCTACCCATAGGCGCTCTCATTTGAAGAAACAATCCCGTAACTCGGATGTCGTGGGGCGAGTTCAAAATGGCACCTGCCAAGCGAGAGTGAGTGAAATATGCGACATGTCAAAGTTCATGACAATCGATGCCTTTCAGTGTTTCTGCGATTGTCCCTGAACAGTCCGAGTCAGCATCCTTTGTTACGTTATGTTATGTATACCACTTGCAAGAGTATTCCACTTGTCATTAAAAGAGGGAGTTGTTCCGTTTGAATGGAAAGAAGCAAACATCATACCATTATTTAAAAAGGGTTCGAGAAATAAGTCAGAGAATTACAGACCAGTGAGTTTAACGTCAGTGATTTGTAAATTATTAGAAATGTTAATTAAAGACCATATGGTGGACTTCCTCGTTAAGCATAAATTATTAAATTCATCTCAACATGGATTCCTTAAAGCGAGGTCATGCTTAACAAATATGTTATGTTTTTTGGAAGAAATCACTAAGTGGATAGACGTGGGATCGCCAGTAGATATTATCTACTTAGATTTTCAGAAAGCTTTTGACAAAGTGCCACATCAAAGATTACTACTTAAATTAAAAGCCCATGGTATCGGGGATAGCATAACTGACTGGATAGCACAGTGGCTGACTGACAGAAGACAACGAGTTGTAGTAGATGGAGAAGTTTCAACTTTAGGACCTATATTATTCTTAATTTATATCAATGACTTGGACGACAGTATAACAAGTAACGTACTGAAATTCGCGTATGACACAAAACTGTTTAGAACGGTTAATACTGATGGTGATAAATAACATTTACAAAACGATCTAGACAGATTAGTGAAATGGTCTGAGAAATGGCAGATGCTGTTCAATTTTGGGAAATGTAAATGCCTACATACAGGACATGGGAACTTGAATGTAAACTATAAAATGGGAGATACTGTTCTGGGTACTACTGTAAAAGAAAAGGACTTAAGAGTTACAATAAGCTCTGATATGTAAGTTTCAGAGCAGTGTGGTATTGCAGCTTCAAAGGGGAATCAAATTCTTGGATTGATTAGAAGAAACATAACATACAAGGGAAAAAAGTTAATTATACTTCTTTATAAAGCAATAGTTAGACCTCATTTAGTATACTGTATACAAGCATGGAGACCATATCGTAAGAAGAATATAGATACGCTTGAACGCATACAAAGGAGAGCAACTAAAATGATTCCAGAACTTAGAGACCTTAGTAATGAAGAACGCCTGAAAGAATGTGGTTTAACAACTCTAGAGACAAGGAGGTTAAGAGGAGATCAGATTGAAGTTTTTAAGATATTGAATGGGTATGAAAATATTGATAGAAATATGTTTTTCTCACTCAATAAGGATAGCAGAACTAGAGGACATGAGGTAAAATTAGTAAAGGATCAATGTAGATTGGATATCAGGAAGCACTCGTTCTCACAGAGGACAATAAATGAATGGAACAAATTGTCTACAGATTGTGTAACTGCTAGCAGCGTGAATATGTTTAAAAACAAGGTTGACACATATCTCAGGAGGTAACCGAGACGCTACTGTATTATCGTCTGATTCGGCCTCCGGTTCACATTCACAATCAGCATGTAGGCCCTACTATCGGCAGCAGTTTCCCGGTTGCTGAAAGAAAACTCACGCAACGGCAGGCAAACCACGAACGATTAGGCTGTGCTCAGTCTAGTAAATTCATATTGTTTTTTTTGTCCAATAACTATAGCCTAGGACTAGGCATAGCCATGGTATAGCCTAGGCAATACTGGATCTGGATTTTTTTTTCCATTCGTATCCTCTTGCGAGGTGTTTAGCAGAATTGATTGAACCGCGTCATGGACTGCAGTGGCTCGTGAGAGATGGAGTCCACAGCAGGTTACACATTTTGAGTTTTGATTTTTACTGTGATTGTAATCATATTTGTTCATATTAGACTATTTGCATGCATATAAAGTCTTAAGATGCTTCAAACATTACTTACATGTTTATATATTTAAAATAAAGTTTCAAGTTACTTTTTCACGAACCTTCGTGTGTTGGCTCTTCTATTATTATTATTACTGTGCAGGTGATAATGCCAACCTCGTTGCACAACTAGTAAGACTTGGTTGGGCCAATAATGGCTAAACCGGACTCGGCTTGCCATTGAAAAAACCTAATTCGGCCAATAATGGCTGTCATTTGACGTTTGCTCAACTTCCATTGGATTACCAGTGCAAAAACCAAATGGGCCAATAATGGCTGTCATAGACGCGAACGGTTTCCATGGAAGCCATTCGCGCGTGTTCGCGCGTTTAAGGTTACACCTTTTAGAATGTTCAAGACTGGCAAAATTGTATTTCTGGCTAAGGGCTTGCGGGGTAAGACCCCACCTAAAAGTGTTGGCTTTGCTCAGTCCGAATTCAGGGAACCCCAAGGGGAGTACCTTTGCTCGAAGGAAGTGTGCAGCGTAGATAACGTGAACATAGTCTCTCCACGCTCAACAGTCTCTCCACGCGCAACAGTCTATGCTCCACGCTCAACAGTCTCTCCACGCTCAACAGTCTATGCTCCACGCTCAACAGTCTATGCTCCACGCTCAACAGTCTCTCCACGCTCAACAGTCTCTCCACGCGCAACAGTCTATGCTCCACGCTCAACAGTCTATGCTCCACGCTCAACAGTCTATGCTCCACGCTCAACAGTCTATGCTCCACGCTCAACAGTCTATGCTCCACGCTCAACAGTCTATGCTCCACGCTCAACAGTCTATGCTCCACGCTCAACAGTCTCTCCACGATCAACAGTCTATGCTCCACGCTCAACAGTCTCTCCACGCTCAACAGTCTATGCTCCACGCTCAACAGTCTCTCCACGCTCACCAACCGACACGATATCACCAGCTAAGTCACCAAATACTCGAGCTCAGTTAGCTTCTCGCAACTCCGAGTAGCTTCCACCGCAGCTGCTGCATTTTGCTCTAGAGAACGAATGGTGTTTGATCCTGTACTTCACAAGACAGGAAGTATGGTATTTAGCTTCTAATGCAACTAGATCGCCGCCACCAATTTTCGCGCACAGTTCGTAATCGTTCATCTCTTCAGCCATAGAACGCAGTGATTTTTCAGCACTGTGGGTGCTATAGCCATGAAGTTGGCCAGATTCGTCCCCTTTGCTGCAGAGTATACGTCTTGTCATGGCGGTTTGAGCATCTTCCGTCTTCCCCGACGGCTTCCGTTGTACTTTATATATTGATCAAAGTCTTAGTAAATATTTTCAAATGCGAGCACGTTGGTATTAGTCATTGGTGTATCGTCACACAATGAATATCTTAGCATCGATTTTCATACATTATCTGCATGGCTTTGACGATCAGGGATGCCATACGCGTGAAGAATCCGGAACAGTTTGTTTCTGTCTACCGAGTCAAAGGCTTTCTTAAAGTCGATGAAAATAATGTCAACTTCTTTCTGGTGGTTTCTCATTTCCTCGACGATGCGTCTAAGAGCTTCGTCGCTATTTAGACCATGAACACACTAAAGAACTTGCACTCGCTGTAGTTTGTCGGCGAGTGTAACTGACAAACTACAGCGAGTGCAAAATGCCTGTGTTTGCGTCGTAATGATTCACTCGAAACGCGACCATGTGACGCCCATGCTCTTGGAGTTGCACTGGCTTCCAGTAAAATGCCGCATCACTTTCAAAACCCTACTTCTGACTTTCATATGTGTTAAGGGGTCGCACCTCCATACCTACCATCACTTCTCTCTCTCTTTACATCTCTCTCTTTATTACCTGCCACGCTGTCTACACTCATCCGACAAGTTACTCCTTAAACAACCTACTTCTCGCAATAAAATAGGCGAACGAGCTTTTTCTTGGTCAGCTCCAAGGGATGGAACGAACTGCCCATCACAGTGCACCAATGAACGAGTGTTGGACAGTTCAAGGCGGCCCTCAAATCGCACCTTTAAAAACTACTTTATGATTATATAGAATGTTTAACCATTGTAATCTTAATGCACGCACGCACGCACGCACGCACGCACGCACGCACGCACGCACGCACGCAAGCACGCACGCACGCAATTTGTCTTGTGCAGCTCCAAGGGATGGAACGAACTGCACATCACAGTGCGCCAATGAACGAGTGTTATGCATTTCAAGGCGGCTCCCAAGACGCACCTATTTATATAGACAATATATTTTACTGTATTTTTCTAGTAATAATTGTATATTTTGCACATTAGTAGTTTTAATGTGTCTGATTTTATTTATAATAAATACACAATTGTACAGCGCCTCAGAACAATTATTTGGATGGGGCGCTATATAAGAAATTTATTATTATTATTAGTTGTTTATACAGGTAGCAGTTGTGGTGATATGTATTTGAACGTGTCAACACTGCTGCTTTCGGGCGGGAGCTTTCGGTAGGGAGGGTGGGCGGGGCGGGGAGGGGAGGAAGGGGGGTTAAATTATCTGGTCAGTTTGTTAATCTAAGTGTCTCTGACATAGATCACATCATCTATTTGTTAACACTTGTCTTCAATGGTGACACTACACAGCTACTGCCAGATATGGTCAAGTGAATATTGTGGACAGATCCAAATGCGTCATGTTGTTCAGAGAGAACTTCCAAAGTGGTTTGTCAAAAAATATGTATAGGTTAAACTATTTTTCGGTGTCGATATAGACGGGGAAGGGAGGGAGGCAGGAGGGGAAAGGAGGGCGGCTGGGAAGGGAGGGAGGCAGGGGAAGGGAGGGAGGCGGGGGATGGAGGGGGAAGAAGGAAGGAGAACGAGCGAGTTGCACGTGCAAGTAGAAAACAATGAGTGAAAGTGAATGAGTGGGTGGGTGGGTGGGTGGGTGGGTGGGTGGGTGGGTGGGTGGGTGGGTGGGTGGGTGGGTGGGTGGGTGGGTGGGTGCGTGGGTGGGTGGGTGGGTGGGTGAAATGGGATAGTTTCATGGACAGGAGGACGAACAGGTTGTGGGGATGGAGGGAAGACAAAAGGAATAGATAATGAGACGAGGGTGGTATAGCGAAGGAAGAGCGTGGGAATTGAGGAGAGGGATATGAGATGTGGTGTTAGTGGGAGAGGACAGGAAGATACAGGGAATGAAAAGATAGGGAATGTAGGGAGATGGTTGGAAATGGGCATATGAAAAGGAGGTGGGAATGAAGATGATAGGAACTAAAGTAAGACATAATAAAAGAATGGAGAGGGCGTGAAGGATGATAAAACATGGTGTGAGGAAGACGGGGTGTAGAGAAAGGAGAGGGAGAATGTAGGAGGGAAGAGGAACGGAGAGTACAAGAAGGGAGAATGTGAGACGGGGGTAAGATAGACTGTGACACGGGAGAGGGAGGAAGTTATGTCGTTTACCATCACCAGAATCCGAAATTACGTTCACGTCACGCCCAGTCAGTCCCTGTCTTTCTTTCTTTCTCTGTCTCGATTGTCTCCGCCTCTCTGTATGTATATCTGTCCGTCTATTTTTCTGGCTCTCTGTCTGTCTACCTGGCTGACTGCCAGTCTGTCTCTACGATGTGCGTACGTCTCTTGACGATTTTTGTTGATCGGCGTGCAGCACGTGCTGCGTGAATCTGGCTGTAACAACATTTTCTGTAAACAGTAGTTGGCCGCGCAAGGTGTGCGAACTGACTCTACTCGTAGCGCCCGGCTGCTGTCGACTCTCTTCTCATTCTGGTCACGTGTGCTGGCATGTGACGAGTCACGTGATGATAGTCGCCGGCGGAGCCGACATCGGGAATCGTCCGGTGGCATGAATTGATTCTGCAGTAAAATTATCAGCCAGTCACGTAAGACTATAAACTAGACGAGACGACGAGACTGCGTTGAATAAAAGACATTATAAGCAACTATTCAACAGCGTCGTAACCGACTACCTTGTTTTGGTGAATTGGTGTTTTCAAAAACCGCCAACGTGGGGATTACTATTTGTGTGTATTCGCAGTCGGGGTTAATTATAGTGAAGCTACTGAAGGATGCGCTCAATAGATCTACAACTTAATACTAGCTCCATGATCTACTGTGTTACACAGACTAGCTCCACTGGAAGCATGATCTACAGCGTTACACAAACTAGCTCCAATGGAGACATGATCTAAGATGGTACACATACCAGCTCCACTGGAAGTATGATCTACGGTGTTACACAAACCAGCTCCAACGGAGGCATTATCTATGGTGTTACACAAACCAGCTCCACTGGAAGTATGATCTACGGTGTTACACAAACCAGCTCCAACGGAGGCATTATCTATGGTGTTACACAAACCAGCTCCACTGGAAGTATGATCTACGGTGTTACACAAACCAGCTCCAACGGAGGCATGATCTACGGTGTTACACAAACCAGCTCCACTGGAAGTATGATCTACGGTGTTACACAAACCAGCTCCACTGGAAGTATGATCTACGGTGTTACACGAACCAGTTCCAACGGAGGCATGATCTGACAAACAAGGTGGACACGTGTTGCTACAGTCGCCTACTTGCGGATCTCTTAATCTTGCTGCAAAGTTGTTACAGGTCTGCTAACGTAGACAGTTTCTGTCAAACGGTGTTGGCTCTGCTTCGTGACAGTCCTCGACACAATGACATACCGTTATCACGGTTCGATTGAAATTGACACATTTCATACATATCACAAAATGTTTGAATAATTGTTCAGTTACTTACTTCTCTCTGAATTCGAGAAGTTGCTCGACTTTCTTTTGTTTTATTCGCCGTTTTCTCTGCATCTCAAACTGAAAGAAACACATTTCGCCATATATCTGATAAACAATTGAGAATGACTGAAACACTGAGCCTTTTGTAAATCTATGTATATGTTATACGTTGGCCACGCACGCACGCATGCACGCACATGTCGTATTATATACGTGTATATGTATATATATATATATATATATATATATATATATATATATATATATATATATATATATACCAAATGTATTAAACTGTAATGACTTCACCATGTATGAATTACAAATGTGTCACCTACTCAATACAGTTACACCTACGTTACTTCATCATAACATCTCGTCAACATAGTTCCGCCTGCATCTCGCAAACATTGTCCTGCTACATCTCGTCAACAGCTTTGCCTTTTTCATCTTGTCAACAGAGGTCTACATACATATCGACAACATAGTCACTCTTTCATCTCCTCAGCATAGCGCGTCTACATTTCGTCAACACAGTTCCGCGTACATATCGTTAATAATACCTCCCCGTGTGATCAACGGAAGACATATCTCAAGGTACACAGCGAAAGCGCAGATATCCTTGTTGTAATATCAGTTGCTGCAATTACTGCTATTCAGGACAATTCCTTTGAACTATTTGATACAACTGCACACCATTGGTGACCGGAAAGGAGACGTATGTTATTACTCAGTAGTAGCAGCGGTTGCTTGCAACAAAGGGACGTAGTTTTCTGGAGCGTCTAAACGCAGCACGTCCTCCACTCACCCAGTAGATCTGAAGTTTGCGCAGCGTTTCACTCCACTGTAAGAAAACAGAAGGACACAGCGTAAGACGGCGTACACACGTAAGACGTAAGAAGGTACACACATTGATACACACGACAGGTGATACACGGAAAACACACATGTCAGACACATACGCCCCCACACTGGGGTATCAATCCACTCCAGGATAGCCCATCAGACAAAACGCATTAGGATACAATCCCATATTGTCAGCCAACCCGATCGTTGCGCTCATGTGAATCCAATCTGCTTTGCGTCCCACGAGCCAGGCGAAATTGGGGTGACCGGTCGTTCGGTATGGCAGCCCCGACACAGTGGAACTCACTGCCACGACAGCTGACATCGACATTAACAATATGTGTCGTTTTAAGACCCACTTGTTTTCTAGAACATTTTGTATGGCGACATGAGTTGTTTAAAAAACACGTTTTAATATTTACCTGTTTTTAAAAACACTACACGGCGCCATTAGCAACGGCTGTTGGATTGACGCCTTGTAAATATTACGCTTTGATTTGACTGGGACACTACAGTACCCGACGACAGTACCCACTCCAGGAGCAACAACCCTTGGATACGACCTAACACTGGGCCACCATTCATCCCAGGACACCTCCCAACACTGGGCCACCATTCATCCCAGGACACATCCCCACACTGGGACACCATTCATCCCAGGACACATCCCCACCCTGGCACACCATCATCGAATAAATGAGTCAGGTGTGCCACACATAGGGCCTACTCATCTAGACTCACCTGTACAAAGCTGACTTACCTGACTCACCTTTACCGTGAGTTACACAGACTCTCCTGACTCACATATACATACTCACCTGACACACCTTACAATGATACACGCATATACACCTGTCTCACCTGTACAGCGAGCAAAACAAACTCACCTGTACAATGAGCCATATAGACTCACCAGTCTCACTTATACAGTGAGCTACACATATTCACCTGTCTCACCTGTACAGTGAGCCATACAGACTCACCAGTCTCACTTATACAGTGAGCTACACATATTCACCTGTTTCACCTGTACAATGAGCCATACAGACTCACCAGTCTCACTTATACAGTGAGCTACACATATTCACCTGTCTCACCTGTACAGTGAGCCATACAGACTCACCAGTCTCACTTATACAGTGAGCTACACATATTCACCTGTACAACGAGCCACATATACTCACCTGTCTCGCCTTTATAGCGAGTCACACCTGACTCACATTTACAGTGAGTCACACCTGACTCACCTTTATGGTAAGCCACACATACGCACTTGTCTCACCTATACAGTGAGCCACACACACTCACCTGACTCACCTATACAGTGACCACACAGACTCACCTGTACAATGAGCCAAGCAGAGTCACCTGTCTCACCTTTACACGTGTTTCACCTTTATGGTGAGTTACGTAGACTCACCTGACTCTCCTATACAGCGAGCCATGTCGACTCTCCTGACTCAGCTATACAGTGAGTCACAGACTCACCTGACTCATCTGTATAATGAGCAACACAGACTCACCTGTCTCACCTCTACAGTGAATCACACCTGACTCATCCATAAGGTGAGCCATACAGACTGACACACGCACGCACGCACGCACGCACGCACGCACGCACGCACACACACACACACACACACATATTAGATTCACTTGTCTCACCTGTACGGTGAGCCACATATACACACATGTAGGGTCTATGTTGAGCCACACATACTCACATGTCTGTAAAGCCATACATACTCACCTGTAGGGCGACTACGTCGAGTGCTTGCTTCAGCCTGTCATTTCTCGTTTTCTCTCGACGCAGCTGATTTTCGAGTTCCGTCTTTATGTCTGTATATATCGACTCAACTCATTCAAGCAACAATAACTAACTCCAATGCGTCATTAGGAAATGATTACACATATCGACAGTTCATTACCAACTTTTCAAACTCTCCACTTTTTCAATAATAAAAACATGTAATAAAAACAATAATGCCACTTCTATATTTGTGTCGCTAGACGTTCAGAGAAACATTATCTTCGTATTCTGAAAATAAACGAATACGCTAAGATGGAATATATGAACATACACATGCCATGCATTTGCAATATCGACATACAGTGTACCTCCTTTTCTCGTCCATGTAGTTACATTACATGATCACAATCGGGCATCTTAATGAATACCTTATTGTTATTAATGTTATTAAATATTACTCTTGTTCGTTACGACTAAACAACAAATACTCGTTAAACTTCACGAATCATTAAACTTACCAAGCAGCGCATCCTTGCTTTTACAAACCTTGTCCAGTTTCTGAAATTCCAAAAACCGTGACACAGTCTCTGCCCATTTAGATTCCTGGGTCTAAGTAATGCTGTTACACAATGCTGGCGTGTCTATTATAATCAACTGCTCTAATTCTAAAAGGCTACTCTATGACAGTGGTTAAGCAAGCACATAGTGTTTTACGCAGCTACAGTCTACGAGAGCGCACGTACTGTTTGAACAATCTACGAGCGCGCACGTACTGTTTGAACAATATAGTGCGATTAGTGAAGGAAGGTAATATGCAACACGCGAGTGATTCTTGCAGAAACAAACAACAGATTATCAAACTATCCAAGTATATCTGCTGCAAACAGCCACACAAGAAACTTAAAATAACCGAGTAAT
Source organism: Lamellibrachia columna (assembly GCA_963662155.1). Classification (NCBI taxonomy): domain Eukaryota; kingdom Metazoa; phylum Annelida; class Polychaeta; order Sabellida; family Siboglinidae; genus Lamellibrachia; species Lamellibrachia columna. Next base: position 56,785,014 of record OY759264.1, read on the forward strand.
TCTGAGGAAACCAAGAACAAGTTTCTCTATAAAAATGCAACATCATAATGCCATTTTGGATACAATAATATGGTATTCCCTGTCCAAAATACCATGGTATTTACATGTATTATGCAGTAAAATTGCACTAACTATAATCAAATAGTGGTTTTAAACAAGTTTATGCAGACTCACCGTACGATTTCTGGCTACGTCAGGTCGCCGCCATTTTGGATAATGCGTATAATCTCTTGGCTTAATGGCCGACAGATATTTCTTCATCTGTAAACGACGGTCACATGTGTACAGAGAATGGCTGTTTAGAGAATGCAGGCATGAAGGCATTTATGTATTTGTTGGATACCCAGAAACTATATATATATAGGGCGATAATTTGTAAAGGTGGTGGCAAATAAATGCATCGTGCAATCCGATTCAATCAGCCTTAATGAACATATGTTCTACATTCTTGCATGCATGAAACGATGTTCCTGCTAAAAAGCAAAAGTGCAAGATGCCGAAATCAGAAGGTGCCTATATAATTCTATAACAAGCACGCACGCACGCACGCACGCACGCAAGAACGACCGCTAAAATTAATCAGTTATAAATAAAGCAAGCTTTTCTCTGAGGTTGAAGGTGGCAGTAACGTGCATTGTGTGCGCGTCTATTGACTGCGCGCACGCTCGCACACACATCACACGCGCGCATACATACGCACGCACGCAGTCGCGCACACACACACACACACACACACACACACACACACAAATATATGCATACACACAATCCCATGTGCTCGAGCGTGTGTGTTTTAAGCATACCTCCCGCAATTTCTTATTTTCCCGCATGAGCGACTCGAAGCTTGGTCGGTCGAGCATGAAGGTATAAGCCCAGTCTTTTTTCGTCTGGGTAACTTCAGGTACAACAGACAATGTCGATGCTGCGTCCGTCTGTGTTGACCGAGTGTCGCGCCACCGCTCTGGTGAAAAATATACTGATATGAATGGAGGGATGTACCCTATATCGGTCCTAGGGCAGATAAACCAAGATATTAGTCCTAGGACATATATACCCAGAGATCGGTCCTAGGACAGATGCACCTAGAAATCGGTCCTAGGACCAATGCACCCATGGAGGGATGGACCTCCGTGTCGATCTAAGGACATATATACCTCCATGTCGATCTAAGGACAGATGGACCTCATGTCGATCCATGTCGATCTAAGAACAAATATACCTCCATGTCGATCTAAGGACATATGTACCTCCATGTCGGTCTAAGGACAGATGCACCTCTATGTCGACCTAAGAACAAATATACCTCCATGTCGATCTAAGAACAAATGTACCTCCATGTCGATCTAAGGACATATACATCCATATCGATCTAAGGACAAATGGACTTCCAAGTCGATCTAAGAACAGATACACCTCCATGTCGATGTAAGGACAGATACACCTCCATGTCGATGTAAGGACAGATACACATCCATGTCGATGTAAGGACAGATTTAACAAGATTTGCCATCCAAGCCAAAGGCCCAGATGGCAAGTGGACAAGGAAGCCATTGGCTTATCGGGAGTCCAACAATGTTCATCTACTTATAGCCCGCCCTCCTGAGATATGTGTCAACCTTGTTTTTAAACATATTCACGCTGCTAGCAGTTACACAATCTGTAGACAATTTGTTCCATTCATTTATTGTCCTTTGTGAGAACGAGTGCTTCCTGATGTCCAATCTACATTGATCCTTTACTAATTTTACCTCATGTCCTCTAGTTCTGCTATCCTTATTGAGTGAGAAAAACATATTTCTATCAATATTTTCATACCCATTCAATATCTTAAAAACTTCAATCTGATCTCCTCTTAACCTCCTTGTCTCTAGAGTTGTTAAACCACATTCTTTCAGGCGTTCTTCATAACTAAGGTCTCTCAGTTCTGGAATCATTTTAGTTGCTCTCCTTTGTATGCGTTCAAGCGTATCTATATCCTTCTTACGATATGGTCTCCAAGCTTGTATACAGTATTCTAAATGAGGTCTAACTATTGCTTTATAAAGAGGTATAATTAACTTTTTTCCCTTGTATGTTATGTTTCTTCTAATCAATCCAAGAATTTGATTACCCTTTGAAGCTGCAATACCACACTGCTCTGAAACTTTTATATCAGCGCTTATTGTAACTCCTAAGTCCTTTTCTTTTACAGTAGTACCCAGAACAGTATCTCCCATTTTATAGTTTACATTCAAGTTCCCATGTCCTGTATGTAGACATTTACATTTCCCAAAATTGAACAACATCTGCCATTTCTCAGACCATTTCACTAATCTGTCTAGATCGTTTTGTAAATGTTGTTTATCACCATCAGTATTAACCTTTCTAAACAGTTTTGTGTCATCCGCAAATTCCAGTACGTTACTTGTTATACTGTCGTCCAAGTCATTGATATAAATTAAGAATAATATAGGTCCTAATACTGATCCTTGAGGTACCCCACTCAAAACCGATTTCCAATTTGAAACTTCTCCATCTACTACAACTCGTTGTCTTCTGTCAGTCAGCCATTGTTCTATCCAGTCAGTTATGCTATCCCCGATACCATGGGCTTTTAATTTAAGTAGTAATCTTTGATGTGGCACTTTGTCAAAAGCTTTCTGAAAATCTAAGTAGATAATATCTACTGGCGATCCCACGTCCATCCACTTAGTGATTTCTTCCAAAAAACATAACATATTTGTTAAGCATGACCTCGCTTTAAGGAATCCATGTTGAGATGAATTTAATAATTTATGCTTAACGAGGAAGTCCACCATATGGTCTTGGAGGAATCCCATCCACTCCCGGTGATTTGTTATCCTTCATTGCCTTTATTTTCTTAGCTACCAATTCTGGAGTTACAACTAACGGACCTAAATAGTCAGATTTAGCCCCCTGAAATTTAGCATCAGCAACTGGTAATGAACTAATATCTTCTTTGGTAAACACTGAACTGAAGTAACCATTTAGGTCTTCCGCTACACATCCATGTCGATGTAAGGACAGATACACCTCCATGTCGATCTAAGGATGGGTGGATCTCCAAGTCGACTACGGACAGATACAATCCAAGTGCGGTCCTAGGATATATATATATATATATATATATATATATATATATATATATATATATATATATATATAATCAAGACCTGGCATAAGACGAAAGTATATATATATATATATATATATATATAATCAAGACCTGGCATAAGACGAAAGTATCGACAAGTTTGACCACAGGACATATGTACCCCAAGTAGGTTCCATGGCAGAAGTAGATTTAACAAGATTTGCCATCCAAGCCAAAGGCCCAGATGGCAAGTGGACAAGGAAGCCATTGGCTTATCGAGAGTCCAACAAGTAACCCATATATTCCTACTCATCTGTATGTCCTAAGGCATAAGTACGACATGTATCCCTGGTAGAACAAGTTAGGACACAAATACTTCCGAGAGCGAGATATAATAGATCAACACATATGGACATATATTTCTGGACCCGTTATGGAACAGGTGTAATTTGCCGTGATATTTCACGGAAATTGACAGGAGAAACATTACTTGACAAAGACAAAACAACAACAGTCATATATTGCTCCATTAAGTTGTATATAATTATTAAATAATGATAATACGTTACACTGACGTATCGACAACTGACCGTAGCGCGGTTTGATGAAGGCGATGGCCTGTGACAACAGAATGCCAATGATGGCGTAAATGGCCGTCAAAGACGATGTTGACTGCAGGTGTATGAAGGCATCTTCGACATCGATGAAATCCGTGTAGGGACATGCCTCGATCTACCGAATGACAACGTCGTCAACATAATATCGAAATGTTTCAGTTTTGAATAAATTCACATACTGGTAATTCAGCATTGTATGACCATTCAACGGTATCTTAAGAAAATGTTACACAATAACGATTTCAAATGTCTAAAGCATAGTACAGTGTATCGGGTATACACAACGTTAGCCAACATAGTATACCCCTTTGTAATTACCGTTACTAGCCTTTAAGACAAATGCTACTTGGTCATTACTAAGAAACATAAGTATTAATTTTGTCGCAAACACAACGATTACACGCCTGCACGATCATCTCTGTTGTGGTATGCGTGTTTAATGGGCTTGCTGCATATAGTTTGATGATCATATGACTTAATCGTGTGACCGAAATTACTTAAATTCTGCAAAGACACGAGATAAAAGCCGGTTAGTGGACTTGCCCCGGGGGCGGACTAGCCCCGGTCTCCCCATATCAATTTGTAAATAACCCCTAAGCGAAGGACGAATCCTAATCGTGTGCATAGCAACGCAGTGTACGTAAATGGGAATACAATCTTACGCGTCTTTTTGCTAATTTCTCTTCCCATAAAATTTCGTAAAGATCGCAGGAGAAACAACTTGTTTCCGCAGGAATGGCGAACTCATCGAGTTCATACGAATCCATGTGGCCACGCTCGCAATTATGCTATCAACAAGGCGCGCCTCTGTAGCGTCCGTTGCCAGCAAGCTACACACACTGTGACGTAACACACGTCACAGCGCATGAACAGAAACTGACTGTTACACAGTCGACTGCAAAATGGCAAAAACATCAAAGAAGCAAAATTGCATTAGACAAAAGAACGTGTGCCAATCTGTCAATTCTGTTTTTAACATTATTTATATTGCAAGTCAAGCACACAACACAACTAAGGCAATTACAGCAGTAGCAAAATATGGATAGGCCTACTGGTGGTCAAAATAAAGAGAATGTTGGTCAGAAAACACAATACAAATCTTTGTGATGTGTAAACTAGAAAGACACTAACTTGAGATATATGGATGTGACATTAAGTTTGATACTCTGATAGTCACGGGAGACATGAATGCTAAGGTGGGCTCAGAAAACGAAGGACACTAAGCGTGTGTGGGATCGCAAGGTGTAGGTGAGAGAAATGACAATGGAGACCGCTTTACAAACCTATGCTCGGAGTGGACTAGTCATTGGTGGTATCATCTTTCGACACAAGACAATCCGAAGCTGACGTAGACCTCGACTGGTGGAAGAATAAGAAACCAAATAGATCACATTGCAATCAACCATAAGTGGAAACGATATATAAAGGGTGTCAAAGTGATAAAAGGAGCAGATGCAGGCAGCGACCATCATCTTTTCTTGTGCAAACTGCAGGTCAAACTCCGCAGAACTGAAAAGATATGACAGAACAGCTTTTCAACTCCCAAAGACCCCACTGTGAAAGTCCAATTTAATTACCGTGGAGCTCTTCGACGGGTTCCAAATCCTGAATGATATCCCATTAGATGACCTCGAAGAAGAATGCCAGACAATTAAGGAGGTCTTCCTGGATGCACGCAAGACGGTTCTAGGACACGGAACAAAGACGAGGAAAGAGTTGATCACGGAGCACTCCTGGAAGTTCATTAAAGAAAGACCAGCCATCAAACGTCTACTAGACTGCAGGGTAGAAGACAAGGATGCAATGGCACAGGAGTACGGAGAGAATAATGTAGCAGTGAAACAGTGCACCCGACACGACAAGAGAGTCTACGTGGACGAGTTGGCAACAGAAGCACAAGCGGCAGCCGAGAGGGGCGAAACAACGTGTACAACATCACCAAGGTGCTTACAGGCACCACGTCCAACACAGTCGTCAAGAAGGGAGAGGCCTGAATAAGGAGGACGAACAGCTCAACAGATGGGGGAACACTTTCGGGAGATTTTAAACAGACACGATTCCGAAAGCAGCCGAAATATATAACACAGGACAACAACAACAGAAGCTGCAAGTTTGTGAGAACAACTGGGTTCGACGAATAGCAAGAAAAAAGAGGGTGGACAGAAGAAGGACGAACGACCTCGGGAAAGGGGTTGGGATGCAATGCAGCCTAACAGGAAGACTGGTGAGAAACCGGGTGAGATGGGCAGGCCACTTGGTAAGGATGGATGCAGGCAAACTAGCAAAGAGAGCAGAGGTGGAAAAACATCAAGGAAAATGGGAAGGCCACAGCTGGGATGGGAGGACTGCGTAAGGAGGGATATGAGAAGCTCGGGGGAGGATGAAACATGGAGAGAGGGGGCGGCCGATAGAAAACTATGGAAAGAAAGAACAGAAAGAGTAGCTCGACAATACTGTAATTGTACCTGACCCTGACTCCTGTACAGCAGGGACCGAGGAGGAAGAGCACATCAACAGCTGGAGGTGAAACGTGTGCGTATCACATATCAAGACTTAAGGAATCAGAGCATCAGGAGAGGACACAATTACAGCTGACATACTTAGTGCAGATGCACTCGTTGAATTTGTCAACAAAGTTTTGGAAGAAGAGAGATTACTAGAGGCATGGAAGAAAGGAGTCATCGTGAAACTTCTCAAAAAGGAAACAGAGTGTGGCAACTGAAGAGGCATCGATCTACTGTCTGTACCAGGCAAGATGCTCTTCCGAGCACTTTTACGACGAAGCAAGAAACGCAAAATTTACCCCCCCCCCCCCCCCCCCCCCGGACTGATTGTGCTGGGGACCAATTTTCACATAACAGCACGTACCAAAGCTTGGATCCCAATTGCCTTTATCAGATTGTGACAAATGGTGGCGCCACCTTGCGGAGGCTGGATCGTCAAATGTCCGTAAACGAAACGTTGAATGCAGAACAGATGGCAACATCTTGGTTAGTGCAAGCTAGCAACGACAACACACATTGATTGAGTTAGTAGGACTTATTCAGATCGATATTTTATTAAGCATAAATGATTCCGCCGTGGTAACGATTCGCAGCACGAGGTAACATCTCATTTTCAGGACGTGTGTATTGTATTATCGCCCATCTGGCGTGCACGCACAGTGACTCACGGCATCAGGGTTCAGCCTACTGTTACATTTCCCATTGGTGACCATGTTAACGTTTTGCACGATTATAAGAAAACGGGACCATCAAAAATTCTTAAACTTCTTTCCTGCCGTTGTCAGCATCTCATTGACATGCTGGTCGAGTTTTGTCAAAATCACATATTTCTAACTCTTAAAACCCGTCAATATTTACCAATTTCTGCATAAATTACTACGCCCACGTGCCTTGTGGCGAAAAAATTCCAAAAAATCCTTCCGCCTATTTAAATCATCTAAAAATCCACGGTTACACTGCTAACATGTTCTACCAGCAAACTTGCCAATGTGTCTGCTCATATGCAGTTATGTCAGATGATATGATTTTTTGAAAACTGCACATATCTAAAATTACTGTGGCCTACATTTGTCTGTAACACACCAGGAAGTCTAACTGAGGCATGATCCCATCAGATGGCACCAAATCGTCAACGTTATACTTGTAGTACAAACACATCTTCTGTTTTCCCTCCGCCTAGCTTTATTGTTCTGAGGATGCGAGCGTAGTTGCCTAACTTCGTGCACTTTCGTACAATAATGTATTAATGATAATCGAGAAAAGACATGAGTTAACTTAGGCACTTAAAAAAATAAATATCTTCATCATGTCCATGATAGAACATTGGCAATTGATTTAAGTCAAAGGTGACATGGAACCCAGAACTGTTTATTTTATTACTATATCTTTAGTAAATCCAAATATAATGCAATTTTATATGGAAATTTTTTTGTATCTCGTATGCAGACAAAATACTCCCATTTTTGTATTTTCTTTCATAAATAAATATTAAAACGGCATGCCTTTTTTATTAGTACATATATTTTAATAATGTTTTAATAATTTGCAAGCAAATTAATTAGGGTCATAAATATACATAATCCAGTCATGTATCATTAACAGTAACTCAGTTAATGCAGTTAATAAGTAAATATTGGCTAATTAGTGCGTGAAGTCAACAGACCGACACATTTTGATAACAAGCCATAACTTCCATGATTATGAAAATATTTGATAATATGTTCATGCATGGTTTACAAACACTTTACACACAGTCATTTCATAACTCAATTGATGCAATTACTAAGTCAGTATTTGCTAGTTAATGCGTAAACTGAACATGGCCTTTTGATAAAAGGACATAACTTCCATCATTATTAAGATGTGTATAATTTGTTTAGTGTTTCAAAACACATTAAGTACGGTCATCAATATACATCAGTCATTTATCATTAATAGTTGAAGATGAAGTGTGTCAGTGTTCACAGTACACTTTATGCTGAGTGTAGCAATATTCACAGTTAACCGTCTCATAAATCCAGGAATAAAAAGTAGTCCTATATCATATATATATATATAAATATATATATGCAACCTACATCTCAATCTATAAAATATATTTTTCTTAAATAATATACATGTTTTCTTAAATATAAAATATATGCCATTACTAATATATATATATATATTATATATATATATATAGATATATATATATATATTAGTAGCATGTATATCATTTAGTAAAAATATTTGGTGTGTATAACTAAGTAAAATTGGACATAAGAATAATTATTTTTTTTAAATATATGTAATATTTGCCCAATTTTACATGTAGCTGTACACACCAAACGTGAAATGAAAATTGTCTAAATGAATTTGACATTTCTTGTGTTACATAGATTTGGTCTAATTATCTTGATTCTACGTGCAAATGTGGTGAAATTATTGTTCAGTCTTCCTGTGAAAATCCACAAATATATATAGATAATGTCTCAAACTAACTTAGTACTTTTTTATTTGTATAATTTCATTATTCTAGTAAATTAGCGCAGCCAGACCAAACCAGTTTAATCAATATCAGTCAATGAATATTTTATTTCAAACAAGATGCAGTATACATGTCCATATACTACTTGATATAATAACAAGGAAATTCAAAAGTACATAAAAAATAGCATTAGCCATTACCAATATAATGATCTTTAATCAAATTTGCTTTGCAGAACATGTAATGAATTCAATTCATAGAAATGTGAATAAGTCATTATTTTGGTTTCAGTAAAATCGGACGATATTTTGCACATTTGTGCAGCTCAAAAACAACATTGCTCCCCCACAGTGCATTCGCTTAGTGGGAAAATATTTCGTACACATGCAAACTAACATCTCTAGAAGACTTCTAGAACATATAAATGTATGATAATATAGCTTTATCCGCTAAACTTGCAATAGAAATATACCTACGCTGTCTAATCGATGTATTTGACCTTAATTTTGGTGCAGTTTTAATAAAAAACAGACAACCGTGAAAAAACTTACCATCGTCCAATTTGCCGCTGCATGTCACGGAAAAGAACGGAAACAGCCGACAGTACAAGATGTGAAACAAAAGGAGACTCCAGGTGCCGGGAATCAGAGTGGCACTAAACTGACACGATTTTTGGCATGCGGCTTGAGCCGCTCAGCAGATTTTGTTGAAGTGCCTAAATTATGTAGTTACATTTCCATTTCTTACCAAATGTATTTTTCTGTGATTTACAGTTAGTCAAATATTGACAAACTTTGTCACTATTCAAAACTTAATTATAATACAGCTACAATTAAATATATTGGAATACTTGCCTACATTTGATCTGTCCCCTATGCAAATTTATTTAAATCTGCACACTTTTACCCACCTTTATCATGAACCATAATATGATATGACCCATTTGCAGCAGCAGCTGTGCTCGTTTATGGAAAAGTTTTTGTATGAAAAAAATACTATAATAGATTCTTTAAAAGGTAACAGTAAATGAAAGACTGACTCATTAGCTTTACATTGATATATACTTATTGGCAATTGCTGTCTTTTTTCTATGGTAAAAATGGCATTAAATGTGACCTATTTTACATTGGTGCAGATACGCAACAGCAAAAAGTGGATTCGTTTGACGTGCCTACTATTGGCATAAAAATCATTTCAGTGACAATGACAACTGTACCATTATCAAAACAGACCACCCATATAAATAAAAAACTGTCAGTCTCGTAATTACACAGGTCTTGTTTTGATTTGTTTTAATTTGGTTACAGTCTACAGGCAAGTTTAATACTCGCTTTAAGCGAAACAAAGGTAATGGTTTTGGGGCTATGCGCCTAACAGAGTTAATAAAAATTTGGGGTTATGCGCCTAACAGAGTTAATAAAATTTGTTATTAAAGTTTAAACGCTGTCCACAACTATCCACAGGTACAGCCACAAAACACCATTAAAGGTCACATAATATGTAAGTTACTTAGGGTATTACAAAATTATTCAGCAGGTGATATTGGTTGGTTTTTAGTATGACCGACAAAAGCTAAACATTTGTAACTTGAATCAAGAATATCATGCCAAAATGGGAGATTCAGGTCAATTCTCAGTTTTCCTGGCATCTGACATGTTGACCAGGGCCTCCAAAATCAGCCTATTCAGCCAGAGGGCATGTCAAGTCAGACGAACCATCATCTTCCCATAATGTTATGTTACGAAGAACTGCAACTCTATTTATATTATAGTGCTTACTTATATTGTCTACTTAATGTGGCGACATGATGACTTCCTTCCAGTGGTTTTGGTTTGTCATTGCGTTTGCTAAGTTTGTCCCACTGAGCCTGGTTTGAGTGGCGTCCTTTTCCAAGGTGTCTCGAAGAGTTGTGGTTGGTCAACCTCTTCTGTGAGGGCCATCGGGCTTCCACAGTAGGCTACTCCATCATGGCACATCACATGCCCTGCCATATGAAGAAGACGTCTCATGATGGTGGTAATCCATGGGATGGAGCCGTACAGTACCTGATGGTGATGTGATCGTGTCATGACATGTTTAGGATTTTTCGCAGTATTCTTGTGTAGGTGCGATACACAGCTTTATGTAGGGTTTGTGTTAGAATCCATGATTCACTTCCATCAACTGTTGTAGTACAACAAAATGATTCACTTCCATCAACTGTTGTAGTACAACAAAAATACTTATATTAAATGTTTCTTGCAGATTTGGTGCATGTCTGTTGGGAGGCCAGACAGTGATGTGGAACGTGAAGTTTTGTGACCGTCTGTTGATTGCTCCAATTACAGCCCTGCACTTTGTTCAAGACAACACCCTTCTGGCAGGTACTGATATTTTTATACCCTGTATGGTGATTCAGTTGTTTTTATGAATGTCTCAAGACGATGTTAGACTATGCAGTTTTAACAAGTGGTTTATGACTTTGTGTTTTAGTTACTTGTATGTCGAGTTTACCTGTGCGACATTGCATGGCTGTGGTCGACCAGCTGTGACAACAAGAGCCATGTTAGAATTACCACAGCCATTCTTAACAGAGGGACTGAACTACTGCATATTGGATGTTCCAATGTGACCAGATTTAACCCTGCACTGAACAGTGGTGTTGCATCAGTTAGACACTTGAACAATGGTCTGACTCACAGGGGTTGTAGGACTGGCAGGTCAAAGCAAAGACCTATTGTTGTGTTGATTTACCCTCCCCCTTCATTGTCTATGGTGAAACCTAAGGCCTAGATTAAAAATCTAATTGCAGTGAATATAGACACATCAAACGGAGCTAACATCACAAACACTGCTGCCATCAAGCTATCTGCTGGCATATTAAATGCAAGATCAGCCAAGAACAAGACCGCAGCACTACCATACATTATGATCTTGATGTGCTTTTTGAAATTTTCTGACAGTGACTTGGCTGAGACCAGGAGACATGGACCAGGTCACCATGACCTATGCCCGACTGGTTACAGCTTCCTCCACGTCCCTAGACACACAGGAGATGATGGTGTTGGGATTATGTGCAAGGATTCTGTGAAAGTCAAACAGCTACAGAGTGATAACAAACCAACCTCGTTTGAGTGCATGAAGGCCACACTGTCCTCAACAGACAACACACCACAAGATTGTTGTTGTCTAACATCCTCCACCAAAGCGGCTAACAACCACATCGTTTCTTCACAAGTCTGGTGATGTGCTGGACAAAAATGTGCACTGGTGGCAGGTTACTCACCGTAGATGACTTCAACTTCCATGTGGACGATCCTACCAACAATGAGGCTTCCAATTTCGTGGAACTGATAAACTCATACAATCTGACCCAGCATGTGTCATCAGCAATGCACAGACTTGACCTCATTATCATCAGCTCATCTGAAGAGGCTGTGACAGATGTCTTTGTACAAAACAATGCCCTTCCTGACATATACAATCATTTCCCTGTTCACTTCTACCTACCAGTGAACAGGCCTAAGCTGCAGGAGAAGGTGATCACGTACAGGAAATACAGGCAAATTAACACTTACACAGTCCAGAAAGACATACAGGAGTCAATCCTATATTTGACATCTGTCCTCCCGCCCGGCGAGGTGGTTCAGCAGTACAACACTGTTGTGGCAGAACTCCTCAACAAACATGCTGCAGCCCAAAATCGCATGGTGGTTAAATGACCCAAGCCAACTTGGTACACTTCAGACATTCAGGAGGCAAGATGATTCACAGGAAAGCAGAAAGAAAGTGCTATGAAACAAGACTGTAGATTAAGAGGACAAACAGCATGAATTGGCCATGTTGATAGGTAATGCCAAGAAACAGTACTTCACTGAACGCTTGGTTGAAGCTCAGTCTCATCCCAAAGGTGTCTTCAAGATCATTGATCGGCTGATGCATCGCAGCACTCTGAGCATCCTCCCCAGCCATGACACTCCTGTGGAGATTGCTAGAGAGATATAACTTGTTTTATAATTCTGTATGATCTGCTTAAGCAAGATTATATTTTTTTGTTGCCGGCACTGATTCAGATTGTAAACAGTTCCATGTTATCAAGGAATATATCCGACTCATTGAAGGAGGCCTTGGTCACCCATCTGTTAAAAAAAAAACAATCTTGGTTCAGAGCAACTAAAGAACTTCCAACCTAAAAAATAACTGTCAGAATTTGATAATTTTTTCAGTGGGGCAAAGCTAACACATATAGCTACATTGGGTTGCATATAGTTATAGCATGGGATCATTGTCAAATGTCAGTAACAAATTTACTATTTTGTCTTTGCAAATTGTGATCAAATGTCAACACTTTATTAATATATCCTATTTCTATGTATACAGGCATGTGGAGAAATTACTACTCTTCAACACAACTTGTAATTGTCAATATTGAACAGTTTTTTTTCTACAGATTTCTGAACACAAGGAGGTAAAATCGCTCGAAATTTGCCAGAAATCCTGGGAACTGGGGAACATGTTTTTGTAAAATGCTGGGGCCTAATGGGTTAATTGACTTTTAGTTTGTATGTGCAGTGATTAGCGTAAGCTAGAAACTGCCACATCAAAGAAGTTTTATATATTTATTTAGCTACCTTATATACTTCAGGCTTAAATTTTTCCTTGAGTCAGTGAGTCTGAGACTTGTTGTTTCACCCTCTGGACTCCTTATACAGCCCTTGGAAGGAGTCCGTGAGTCTGAGACTCCTTGTTTCACCCTCCGGACTCCTTATGCAGCCCTTGGAAGGAGTACGTGAGTCTGAGACTCCTTGTTTCACCCTCCGGACTCCTTATACAGCCCTTGGAAGGAGTCCATGAGTCTGAGACTCCTTGTTTCACCCTCCGGACTCCTTATACAGCCCTTGGTAGGAGTCCATAAGTCTAAGACTCCTTGTTTCACCATCCGGACTCCTTATGCAGCCCTTGGAAGGAGTCCATGAGTCTGAGACTCCTTGTTTCACCCTCCGGACTCCTTATACAGCCCTTGGTAGGAGTCTGTGAGTCTGAGACTGTTAGCTCTGTAATTGACATTCATTGAAATACCTTTGTAAGATAATTGTAATCGAGATCTTATAATGCTTTGACTGTTGTAATTGAACCCCGTCCAGCTGTTATTGTGTTGTAATTGAACCACGTCCAGCTGTTATTGTGTTGTAATTGAACCAAGTCCAGCTGTTATTGTGTTGTAATTGAACCCCGTACAGCTGTTATTGTGTTGTAATTGAACCCCGTCCAGCTGTTATTGTGTTGTAATTGAACCCCGTCCAGCTGTTATTGTGTTGTAATTGAACCCAGTCTGGCTGTTATTGTGTTGTAATTGAACCCCGTCCAGCTGTTATTGTGTTGTAATTGAACCCTGTCTAGCTGTTATTGTGTTGTAGTTGAACCCCGTCCAGCTGTTATTGTGTTGTAATTGAACCCCGTCTAGCTGTTATTGTGTTGTAATTGAACCCCGTCCAGCTGTTATTGTGTTGTAATTGAACCCCGTCCAGCTGTTATTGTGAATTTGTATGACATCAAAAGTTCTAATTGTCATACAATATTTAAGCTATATAAAAAATTTATTCTTTCTAGAAAGAACAGTGAGCATACTATATTAAAGTAAGAGAAATCTCAGTTGTGTATGTAATTGTGCCTCTACTATGCATTAGCAAGCTAATATTTAAGAGTAATCTTCTGGTTTGTGCCCACATAGGTGAAGGGCCTATTCTTCACGTGTACAATGTCGATTCTCAGAAGGAAACCAGCTCTGCCAAAGTTTTACCACATGCGTCAATTCATGGATTGAAATCTGGTAAGTAGAAATAGTGGTATGATTCGTTCAACTGTGCACTTTATGCTTTAGACACACATGATATTATATTGGTTATCTATAAATATGTTTTAATGGTTCACTACATATGCATATATCTGCATGCTGTGGGGCCCCTGTCTGAGCACTAGAGAGACATAACTTGTTTTATAATTTGGTGTGATATGTTTTAGCAAAATTATATTTTCTCGTGTGATACATACATTATCATACCAAATTGTGCCATGAGGCTACTGTATTATGCTTTTAAAGTGCCCATGATACAGTTTTTGCTATTTTAGCCCATATTCTGAGTAAAATATCTAAAAAAAACTGATACATGTGCCCATTTTTGGCGAGTTAGATATGTAAAAAGTTATATTTTAGAAAAGTTTGCAATTACTGCCATGAAATAAGTTTTCTTTTGAGTGAGAGAAACCGCCTCCTGGGAGACATACCCCCCCTGACGTCACCCCCTCCTGGGAGACATACCCCCACTGACGTCACCCCCTCCTGGGAGACAGACTCCCGCTGACGTCACCCCCTCCTGGGAGACATACCCCCGCTGATGTCACACCCTCCTGGGAAATAAACCCCCACTGATGTCACCCCCTCCTGCGAGACAGACCCCCGCTGACGTCACCCCCTCCTGGGAGACATACCCTCACTGACGTCACCCCCTCCTGGGAGACATACCCCCGCTGATGTCACCCCCTCCTGGGAGACATACCCCCGCTGACGTCACCCCCTCCTGGAAGACATACCCCTGCTGACGTCACCACCTCCTGGGAGACATACCCCCGCTGACGTCACCCCCTCCTGGGAGACATACCCCCGCTGACGTCACCCCCTCCTGGAAGACATACCCCCGCTGACATCACCACTTCCTGGGAGACATACCCCCGCTGACATCACCCCCTCCTGGGGAAGACATACCCCTGCTGACGTCACCCCCTCCTGGGAGACATAACCCCACTGACGTCACCCCTCCTGGGAGACATACCCCCACTGATGTCACATTACTTAGTTACGTACAATTGTTCTAAAAGTTATGCATGTTTTCTATGATTGTTCAAAGTTACATAGTCTTCGACAAATGTCAACAAGACCGCTGATGTCAAAAATGGCACAACCAGATTAGCAGAACCTACTGCGAGATCGCTGCAAATTATCACATTTAGTGACGAATATATTGGCTGTGTGTGTAGAGTTGTGGATTGTATTACCATGAAGGTGTTTTATTTGGCTAAAAGGTGCTTTTTCAAACAGAATTACAAGTTGGTATAATACAGACAAAATATCAGGTCCTAATAGCAGTGTCTTGAACCATGTATTCCATGACTTTCTTTAGTCTTCATCACTGTTTACTACCTGGGCACGGACCACAGTCAGAATCCGTCTGCCATTACATAGATAAAGAGTCCCAAGGAAAAATTAATTGTGCAGTTAGGGTTTATTTGTGAGAGCAAATATTTTGTGGATGAGTGAGTGGAAGTGATGTTTTTGTGCACAGTAGCATCTAAGCTTTGAAATGATGCCATTTGTCAGTTGGTATACCAGTTGTGTAAGGACACTGTGGCCATCAGGCAGGGTATACTCATATTTTGGAAACCGGGGAATTTCATGGCAGAAATGCAGGGGTGTCATTTATTGAAGCAATTTGTGCGAAAAGGAGGTATGTAATTTTCACGAATTTCACACACCAGGTGTCTTAGTGGGTCTGTCATTTTCTGTGAATTAAAAAAAAAATTGTATGATAAATTTTCAATGTAGGCGCAAGAACGTTATAATGGTCGTCTATGGGAAAAGTGACTGTGGTCCGTGCCCACCAAATAGTTTGACAATGTTATATATTATTATTATTATTGTATGACTGTCTTGTTGCAGAAACCGGAAGACATGTCAAAGAGACTAACGTGTGTGTCTTTGGTGGCAAGTCAGTGTGTGTTATATCACTGGTAGAACCAAGACAAAGGTACAAACATTTTCTTTATATAAACCATATAGCAAAGTAAGTATATAATACTTATTAGTGTATTTTTCAGAAGTCATAAAATGTGGTGAAACTCCTTGGTTGAGTGCCTTGATTCAGTGGACTCCACTTAATAGAACCACTTTGGGCCATGGCGGTTTGCAGTGATCATATACGTGATCGTAAAACTGCGATAGAATTCTGTGTTACTAGCTAGTATTGACAGACAGTTGGTGACATGTAGGAAGGTTTGTTCTGTTTTTTCCTTACATAAAGCTGCATGTACACTTCCTAATGCTTCACCATAATTTATAAATGAACAATTGACTTCTTGATTCTAAATCTGATTGTGTCATGTATACAGTGGTACCTTGTTAATCTGGACGCCAATCATCTGGAAACCAAACATCATTTCGAGGGAACAAAATCTCCTAACGCTAATACTCACCCTTTTGTGCATTATTCATCTGTGTAGAACACTTTGTACAGCTATCCATTACATATCCTGTTTCTGCAGTGTACAATATGTCCTGTACAGAAGTGATGTAGATTTGTACAGCTACCCACTATACACCCTGTTTCTGCAGTATACAATGTGTCCTGTATAGAAGTGGTGTAGATTTGTACAGCTTCCCATTATATGCCATGCTTCTGCAGCGTACAAGATGTCCCAAGTAGAAGTGGTGTAGATTTGTACAGCTCTGAAGTATACACCCTGTTTCTGCAGGATACAATGTGTTCTGTATAGAAGTGGTGTAGAATTGTACCTCTACCGGGTATCGATTATACACCCTGTTTCTGCAGTGTACAATGTGTCCTGTATATAAATGGTGTAGATACGTATATCCACTGGGTATCCATTATACCCCCTTTTTTCTCCAGTGTACAATGTGTCCTATATAGAAGTGATGTAGATTTGTACCTCTACCGGGTATCCATTATACACCCTCTTTCTGCAGTGTACAATGTGTCCTATCAGTGGCTTACATAGGATCTCACAAAGGGGGAGGCTAAAGGGAGGCCATGCGAAGTCACCCATGCTGGTAGAATGGCCCCCCAAAGGGAGGCCATGCGAAGTCACCTATGCTGGTAGAATGGCCCCCCTAAAGGGAGGCCATGCGAAGTCACCCATGCTTGTAGAATGGCCCCCATTTAGCCGACAGGTAGCAGTGCAACAGTAAAATAAAAAAATAAGCCAAAGGGGGCATAGCCCAATGGCCCACCCTCTAAATATGCCCCTGTGTCCTACGTAGAAATGATGTAGATTTGTGCAGCTACCCCTGTTTCTTTTTAGTGTGCAATGTCTGACTGATGCACGAGAGTTTGAAGATTGGGTCTGGGATGTGCAATGGTTGCGTGGAGACAACAAACGATCCACAGATGAGGACGACTCTCTCGCCCTGGCCCTGGGCCACAACTCTGTTGTAGAGTGGCTGTGGAGGAAAGACGTCATTCTGCATCATGTTCACTGTGAGGAGAAATGTATACTGTATCCTTTTTCAGGGTTTTACATAGTCATTTTCTCCATGGTTAGTTCAGAGTAAATTGCCAATAGTCTTAACTACAGAGCAGTGCAATAAAATGTAATATTATACATATAAACATAACCAGTCTGTTGATGGTTTAATGTAGTGGATGTTTTGATACCCCATCATGCTTGTGGTTAAAATCTCCTGTCATAATCTTGGCAGTTTTCCATCAGGATTGGCCGTATTGTTGTTGCTTTCCTCTATCCCTCAAGTCCAAGTTGAGGCTGGCAGTGATACTGGGACTTGACTTGTTTTCTTCTCCTTCCGTCTCTGATCCCATTTCTCCACTCCCCTCCCACTCCCATCAAATCTCTTCTTACAGCCCTCCCATCTCCGTCGCGGTCTTCCTTTTCTCCCCCCCCCCATCCGCTCTCTTCGTTAACCATTCCTCTTCCATTCATGCCATGTGTCCAGTCCAGTATATTGTGTATAAACTATAAAAAGATGCTTTGATTATCCCACATAGGGGGTATTTTACCCTTTAATATGGCAGTTCCCTTTCCGTAAAACATTCACTTAACCTACACCTGCCAGGTACTGTGCCAAGTTCATCGGGTCCTCCTGGGACCACCTAGTACTGGCTGCTGGCACTGTCTTCAACCAGGTGGCACTGTGGTCTGTCGGCGGCCATGTTGGGAAACGTGCCAAAGTTCTTCACAGGCTCATGGGGCACCAGGTACTCAACTATGTTCATGTGTGTTTTATAAGCGGTCTCTAAAAACCATTGTAAAATTGTGTTACAAATCTTGACAATATTTTGCCAGCAGATAGATTGGTATCATTTTGTTTCATGCACGTGACACGGATATCACCCAAAGAAGATATTTATGTTATTGAAATGAGCATGTTTTAAAATGAATATTGTGATTATAATATAAATTATTGTGGCTGATGTTATGGGAATTATTTTTGGCAATAACACATTGTGATTTCACACCACATGATTTCAGGGAGTCATATTTGCAATAGATTTTCACCGAGGCCGCATGCAAATCTGCTCAGCCTCGGATGACCGCAGTATTCGCCTGTGGCAACTCCATTGCCATAACAACGGAGGGAGATTGTCTTCAGATGAGATTGTCACATGTTGGGATGACGTCACATTTGAAGAGCTGTTTGTGTTCTACGGACATTCGGCCAGAGTGTGGGGGGCAAGACTGCTCACAGACCACATCGTCAGTGTGGGGGAGGTGAATCATATACAGCACTGCTGGTTTATTACACATGCACACGCACGCACGCACACACTCACACACTCACACTGTCACACATACTAGCACACACAAACACCTACACATGCATACACATACGCACACACAAACACACACACACTCACACACCACTCACACACACATACAAAAACTTTTATTCACAAAACATATTAATTATGTGCCCAAATCACATAGATTGTGTTTAGATCACACAAACTGAGTTTAGACTAACAAAACATGTTATGTGCCACACTATTGACTGATGAAATAACAGTTTACCTGTTTATCGCTTAATGACACCCAACATAAAACATAAACATAGTTTCTGTTATTTAATTAAATGTATAAATTAAGATATAGAAATGATACATCAATTAAGCATACAAACAATTGAGCCACATCACCAAAGTAAAAAAAAATAATTGTCTGCCTTAACTGGATTATTGGTGAATCTCCTTGCTGGTTGGTAGACTAGTAATGTCATAATTAGACATACTTTTTGCCCCGTGGGTCTATACAACCTGTTCACTTCAGGCTATGTGTGTTTTGATGAACTAAGAGCTGCTATGTGTTGCAGGATGCTACATGTGTCATTTGGAACTACAATGGCGAAGTTTTGCAGAAGTTCAAAGGTCATAAGGTATGTGACCTGACCTGTTTTGAAGGACTTGGCGTGTTAATGGCAGGAAGTGAATTTAAGCAGATATTCACCTCAGTGATGCAGGCATTATTGAGTCTGAAGAAATTGACTCTAAACAGCCCATCCATGGGCTAGAATATGAGTACTGGTCAGGCTTCAAGTTTCACATGCGGACTCCTTATACAGCCCTTGGTAGGAATATGTGAGTCTGATGCTCCTTGTTCCGCCCTCTGGACTCCTTGTACAGTCCTTGGTAGGAGTCTGTGAGTCTGAGACTCCTAGTTTCACCCTCCGGACTCCTTATACAGCCCTTGGTAGGAGTCTGTGAGTCTGAGACTCCTTGTTTCACCCTCCAGACTCCTTATACAGCCCTTGGTAGGAGTCTGTGAGTGCAAGACTTCTTGTTTCACCCTCTGGACTCCTTATACAGCCCTTGGTAGGAGTCTGTGAGTCTGAGACTCCTTGTTTCACCCTCCAGACTCCTTATACAGCCCTTGGTAGGAGTATGTGAGTCTGAGGCTCCTTGTTTCACCCTCCGGTCTCCTTGTACCGTCCTTGGTAGGAGTCTGTGAGTGCAAGACTCCTTGTTTCACCCTCCAGACTCCTTATACAGCCCTTGGTAGGAGTATGTGAGTCTGAGGCTCCTTGTTCCGCCCTCTGGACTCCTTGTACCGTCCTTGGTAGGAGTCTGTGAGTGCAAGACTCCTTGTTTCACCCTCCGGACTCCTTATACAGCCCTTGGTAGGAGTCAGTGAGTCTGAGACTCCTTGTTTCACCCTCCGGACTCCTTATACAGCCCTTGGTAGGAGTCAGTGAGTCTGATACTCCTTGTTTCACCCTCCAGACTCCTTATACAGCCCTTGGTAGGAGTCTGTGAGTCAGAGACTCCTTGTTTCATCCTCCAGACTCCTTATACAGCCCTTGGTAGGAGTATGTGAGTCTGAGGCTCCTTGTTCCGCCCTCTGGACTCCTTGTACAGTCCTTGTAGGAGTCTGTGAGTCTGAGACTCCTTGTTTCACCCTCCGGACTCCTTATACAGCCCTTGGTAGGAGTCTGTGAGTCTGAGACTCCTTGTTTCACCCTCCAGACTCCTTATACAGCCATGGTAGGAGTATGTGAGTCTGAGGCTCCTTGTTCCGCCCTCTGGACTCCTTGTACCGTCCTTGGTAGGAGTCTGTGAGTGCAAGACTCCTTGTTTCACCCTCCGGTCTCCTTATACAGCCCTTGGTAGGAGTCAGTGAGTCTGAGACTCCTTGTTTCATCCTCCAGACTCCTTATACAGCCCTTGGTAGGAGTCTGTGAGTCTGAGACTCCTTGTTTCACCCTCCAGACTCCTTATACAGCCCTTGGTAGGAGTCTGTGAGTCTGAGACTCCTTGTTTCACCCTCCAGACTCCTTATACAGCCCTTGGTAGGAGTCTGTGAGTCTGAGTCTCCTTGTTTCACCCTCCAGACTCCTTATACAGCCCTTGGTAGGAGTCAGTGAGTCTGAGACTCCTTGTTTCACCCTCCAGACTCCTTATACAGCCCTTGGTAGGAGTCTGTGAGTCTGAGACTCCTTGTTTCACCCTCCAGACTTCTTATACAGCCCTTGGTAGGAGTCTGTGAGTCTGAGACTCCTTGTTTCACCCTCCAGACTCCTTATACATCCCTTGGTAGGAGTCAGTGAGTCTGAAACTCCTTGTTTCACCCTCCAGACTCCTTATACAGCTCTTGGTAGGAGTCAGTGAGTCTGAGACTCCTTGTTTCACCCTCCAGACTCCTTATACAGCCCTTGGTAGGAGTCAGTGAGTCTGAGACTCCTTGTTTCACCCTCCAGACTCCTTATACAGCCCTTGGTAGGAGTCAGTGAGTCTGAGACTCCTTGTTTCACCCTCCGGACTCCTTATACAGCCCTTGGTAGGAGTCTGTGAGTCTGAAACTCCTTGTTTCACCCTCCGGACTCCTTGTACAGCCCTTGGTAGGAGTCTGTGAGTCTGAGACTCCTTGTTTCACCCTCCGGACTCCTTGTACCGTCCTTGGTAGGAGTCTGTGAGTCTGAGACTCCTTGTTTCACCCTCCAGACTCCTTATACAGCCCTTGGTAGGAGTCTGTGAGTCAGAGACTCCTTGTTTCATCCTCCAGACTCCTTATACAGCCCTTGGTAGGAGTCTGTGAGTCTGAGACTCCTTGTTTCACCCTCCGGACTCCTTATACAGCCCTTGGTAGGAGTCTGTGAGTCTGAGACTCCTTGTTTCACCCTCCGGACTCCTTATACAGCCCTTGGTAGGAGTCTGTGAGTCTGAGACTCCTTGTTTCACCCTCCGGACTCCTTATACAGCCCTTGGTAGGAGTCTGTGAGTCTGAGACTCCTTGTTTCACCCTCCGGACTCCTTATACAGCCCTTGGTAGGAGTCTGTGAGTCTGAGACTCCTTGTTTCACCCTCCGGACTCCTTATACAGGCTTCTTGAACAGATTTTTTTGTTTTATTTCCGTGATTTGTGCTGGGTTCCATATTCGAATAGCTCATGGGTTAATTGCATAGACTACTACATTTATGGGACTAAGAATTGTCTATGTGTGATGCCTATTTCACTGTTTCTACCTGTGATGTTGTTTTCTAGGGGAAAAGTATCTGGAGTCTGGCAGTAAATCCTTCAGAGACAGCACTGGTAAGTCATAAAATATCTGGAGTCTGGCAGTAAATCCTTTAGAGACAGCACTGGTGAGTCACAAAAGGATTACTAGAAACAAAGGTACACACCAAACAGTTATCAAAATGCATCGTGGCTAAATATAGTTTTATCTACATTATAAAATAATATCATTCCAAGCACACACATGAAATAATAAGAATATATACTTGATTCTGAACAATTAAGATAGCTTGGCTTCAGATAGCAGGGAACAAAGTCATTACAAAAAGATATCACTTCATGGATGGGATTGTAAGCATGACATTGCTCAAAGCCTAAGTTATATTGGTCTACAATATTTATGTTTCTCTAGAAAAATAACTTATTTTGTCGTAGTGCCAGTTTGATCACATATTTAGATGCACACTTAGAAAGACATTGTGTATAAACCACATCACCAAAGTAAAAAATATTACGGGCCAAACAAAGGCAGTTGCTTCTTATTAGTACACTGGTACCCTGTTCATGGTGTGGCGTACAGACTCCCAAATGTTTCTGCGGACTGCCAAACATGAACAGAGTTGGAGTCTGGTGGACTGACAAACATGAACAGAGTTGGAGTCTGGTGGACTGACAAACATGAACAGAGTTGGAGTCTGGTGGACTGACAAACATGAACAGAGTTGGAGTCTGGTGGACTGACAAACATGAACAGAGTTGGAGTCTGGTGGACTGCCAAACATGAACAGAGTTGGAGTCTGGTGGACTGCCAAACATGAACAGAGTTGGAGTCTGGTGGACTGCCAAACATGAACAGAGTTGGAGTCTGGTGGACTGACAAACATGAACAGAGTTGGAGTCAGGTGGACTGCCAAACATGAACAGAGTTGGAGTCTGGTGGACTGCCAAACATGAACAGAGTTGGAGTCTGGTGGACTGCCAAACATGAACAGAGTTGGAGTCTGGTGGACTGCCAAACATGAACAGAGTTGGAGTCTGGTGGACTGCCAAACATGAACAGAGTTGGAGTCAGGTGGACTGCCAAACATGAACAGAGTTGGAGTCAGGTGGACTGACAAACATGAACAGAGTTGGAGTCTGGTGGACTGACAAACATGAACAGAGTTGGAGTCTGGTGGACTGCCAAACATGAACAGAGTTGGAGTCTGGTGGACTGACAAACATGAACAGAGTTGGAGTCAGGTGGACTGCCAAACATGAACAGAGTTGGAGTCTGGTGGACTGACAAACATGAACAGAGTTGGAGTCTGGTGGACTGACAAACATGAGCAGAGTTGGAGTCTGGTGGACTGACAAACATGAACAGAGTTGGAGTCTGGTGGACTGCCAAACATGAACAGAGTTGGAGTCAGGTGGACTGACAAACATGAACAGAGTTGGAGTCTGGTGGACTGCCAAACATGAACAGAGTTGGAGTCAGGTGGACTTCCAAACATGAACAGAGTTGGAGTCTGGTGGACTGCCAAACATGAACAGAGTTGGAGTCTGGTGGACTGACAAACATGAACAGAGTTGGAGTCAGGTGGACTGACAAACATGAACAGAGTTGGAGTCTGGTGGACTGACAAACATGAACAGAGTTGGAGTCTGGTGGACTGACAAACATGAACAGAGTTGGAGTCTGGTGGACTGACAAACATGAACAGAGTTGGAGTCTGGTGGACTGACAAACATGAACAGAGTTGGAGTCTGGTGGACTGACAAACATGAACAGAGTTGGAGTCTGGTGGACTGCCAAACATGAACAGAGTTGGAGTCAGGTGGACTGACAAACATGAACAGAGTTGGAGTCTGGTGGACTGCCAAACATGAACAGAGTTGGAGTCAGGTGGACTGCCAAACATGAACAGAGTTGGAGTCTGGTGGACTGACAAACATGAGCAGAGTTGGAGTCAGGTGGACTGACAAACATGAACAGAGTTGGAGTCTGGTGGACTGCCAAACATGAACAGAGTTGGAGTCTGGTGGACTGCCAAACATGAACAGAGTTGGAGTCTGGTGGACTGACAAACATGAACAGAGTTGGAGTCTGGTGGACTGACAAACATGAACAGAGTTGGAGTCTGGTGGACTGACAAACATGAACAGAGTTGGAGTCTGGTGGACTGACAAACATGAACAGAGTTGGAATCTGGTGGACTGACAAACATGAACAGAGTTGGAGTCTGGTGGACTGACAAACATGAACAGAGTTGGAGTCTGGTGGACTGCCAAACATGAACAGAGTTGGAGTCTGGTGGACTGACAAACATGAACAGAGTTGGAGTCTGGTGGACTGACAAACATGAACAGAGTTGGAGTCTGGTGGACTGACAAACATGAACAGAGTTGGAGTCTGGTGGACTGCCAAACATGAACAGAGTTGGAGTCTGGTGGACTGCCAAACATGAACAGAGTTGGAGTCTGGTGGACTGACAAACATGAACAGAGTTGGAGTCAGGTGGACTGACAAACATGAACAGAGTTGGAGTCTGGTGGACTGACAAACATGAACAGAGTTGGAGTCTGGTGGACTGCCAAACATGAACAGAGTTGGAGTCTGGTGGACTGACAAACACACTTAAAAAGACATTGTGTATAAAAATGTTGATGGTAATTGCTTGTGGATAAGAATTGTTTGTTTTATAATGCTTGTTAAATCTTGTTAAAATGACTGCTTTTTTGTGATCAAATTCGTGTTTTCTTGCCATTGTCCATTTCTAAAAGCATTAGTTTTAACTAGAAAAGGAGTGTTTTTTAAGCAGCAAGCTTGGTATATTGTGAAACAGTATAATTATCCTGCACAGAGAAATATACATTCGATGATTTTTGTTTTGTTGTCTAAATGTTTTACTGATGTTTGTAAATACATTTTCAGCTTTATAAGTGAAGATATTTGAAAGTATTGATCTCCTAGTGGTTGTTGCCAGGCAACAAGTATCCATGTGTGTGTGTTGCTAGGCAACTAATCCTGGTCCGTGTTGCTAGGCAACTGGTGGTGGAGACAGCAGTGTGAGACTATGGCGCCATCTGAAGGGAAGTGTTGAACTAAACCAGCGCTGTCGACAACAAACTCTGCATCTTCCGCATAGCTCAGCGTCAACTCAGGTACACGTGCTGCTCCCTTGGAAATACTTCTCGGGGAATCTGATATAACTATGTTTTATATTTATTGACAGACTGTGACAGCTAACATGTTGAAGTGTGTGTTTTATGTTTTTTAACAAATTGTAATGAGATTGTCCAAGTTAAGACTATTCAAGAATTGTGGTTTGTTTAATTGCTTAGATATTACTATTTGTAAAGCTTGTTCATACGTGCTTACACAAACACAATAAATATTTATTAAAGTAAATAATAAATTACTAAACTAAAAATATGTTTTATTGTTTCACGCACGCACGCACGCACACACACACACACACACACACACACACACACACACACACACACACAAAGTTTTTACACACAGATTTATATAATAACGTACCATTTATCCAGGTATCCACAAGGATCAAAATAAAACTAATTTCTTGTTGTGTTGAGAAAATCTAACATTCCTTATGAATAATCATGACTTCGTTTATGCATGAATCTGAAGCAGACTGTGACTGAGGAAGACTTCCCTCGTTCCGTCCAGATGCTCAGTGACCACAACCTCCTTATAATGACCAACAGCGGGTGAGAACACTTGGCTTATATCTCACTAAAGTGTCCAACATACAGGGTCTACAACCCTCGATGTGGAACCATTTGTTCCAGTCTTAACAGAGTTTTCATTTTCAATCAGCATGTTTTGGAGCTCCTCTGTAAAACATGAACTAGTTTACCCTTTTATAAGATCATCAAACACATTGAAGCCACTGGCCACAGCTTGGGCTGCAGTCACTGCAAAGTTACTCAAATATTACTGGATAATAGACAAGTTTGCTAAGTCACCCATTGAACTTTATTTGTAATTTTAACTATCTATCTGTAATCGAACTAGCGTATGTTTGTTCACGTTTTGCTCCTAGACGGCTTGCACTTTAGGCGCCAAACTTTCAGGGAGTAATTTACAACCCCACGAATGAAACGTAACGCCTTTATTAATTCAAAATACCCCATACATCAAGGGTTTAGTGGTTTTTATAGTAAATCAAATGTTTGCTACATAAAACATTTACTTCTAACAATCACAGAAAACACGCACATGCGCGGCAAGTACTTCTGTGCGTAAACCGTTTCAGAGTACGTAGACATCTGGGCAGTTTATATTAATTATAGTAGAAAGCACGCACCCACGTATTGGCCCGAGGTCGCATTGACCAATACACAATAAAAAGATATTCTACTATTCTGCAACCAACACAAGTATCCATGGGCCTAAATTCATGCGACCTTTAACATTTCGAACGTGCAACGAGTATTGCATCACGTGCATGACGCGGTTGTTTCTGGTAATACGTTTGACTTTCCCTTAAACAATCTCAAGCGTATTAATGGCATATTGGTCTGAGGCATTTGGTAAACATTGCTATCATGACTGTCACGTATGAACCACCAAGTTATCCCATCCTGGGGACGGGCATTTTTGCTAGTTGATATAATGGCCATTTATGGAGTCTCAAAATAGAAAGATATTGGCGGCACCATTACCGTAAATTCTGTATTTGTAGCCACGGCTTCAAATGCAATAGTGTGTAGCCGAATTGATGATGATGGCAAAGTTGGGGTGCAGCTTTAAATACAGTAATTTACCGAAAAAATTGCGAAAGTTGGCTCACTGGGTTGTCAGTAGTAACGGCTATTAGTGCGATAAATAACGGTTTATAATCAGTGAAAAAACTAAGTCGGATGCATCATTAAAACATTGTATTACAATTGCCACTGGTGCATGACAAATAAGTACATTAAACATTAAAAAAAACTGTGTCCATAGTGTTCAAAAACTAAGATCAAACGTCAAATCATGTCACAGTTGAAATCCTTCAAAATCACTTTCGTCGTCGCTGTGGAAGAACACTGCCGGTACCGGCATGGCGGCGTCATCCCACGTATCTGTGTCTGATTACGAGTCGTCGGCATCGCTATCCGTGGCGGTGCGCACCGGCAAACATCTTCGAACATGTTGTCATTGTCCGTTCCATCGTGATTGTTGGAGATGCCGCACTTCTTGAAGCTGTATTCAATCACGGCAGATGGAATCGCACCCCACACCTTCATGAGCCATTGTACAAAAATCTCCTTGGCCGGAGCACAACAGCGGCCACCGGGAGTGAGCGCCATGAATCATCCAGTGCTCCCACAAGTGTCGCATCTGCTACTTGAATGGGCGATTGATGCTAACGTCAAGCGGCTGTACTAGCGGCGTTGGACCACCGGGGATTACAGCAACATCGATGTCGCGCTTGGTTTCAGGTTTTGATGTTTTAAGCTGCATTACATTTATGAGGAGTTTCAAGCTTGCTGGCTTCATCCGATTGTCAAAGCAACACCATTACCAGTGCCTCGTTGGAGTTAATTACATTTACTCTGGTACAAGATACGGTGTTATAATCCCACGCACCTGGTATTCTATGCAAGTGGTCCCATTAACGCGCGCCAGTAAACTATCTGCAAACTAGACCAATCTGTCAATCAGTAGTTCTGAGAATAACGGTCACGCCTTGCCGATTATGTAAACAACATGCATTGCCATTCCCTTGGAGACAATTGCATTTACAACAGACTGTTCTATAATCCCCTGAAAAGCTGTGTGAAGTCAGCAATGCACAACCCCAGAAACAACAGGAGAGTAAATAAACAATGTCCTGGCTTGTTGAATTGAATGCACTAACGTTTGATCAAATGCCTGTGAGTACCAGGGCAGTAGGCCGACGATGACACAACAACAATAGGAACTTTGTAAGAAAAAACCACAATATCCGTTCTCACCAACTGCAGCCGACTACTGATCCAGACGTCCAGTTATTACATAGTTACCAGCTGTCACTCAAACATCTTTGAAGTTGAAACAGCTGGCACAACAACAGACAGACCCCGGGTAGTCTTTTTAATCTGCTGCAATATGTGCAGCGTTATACATGGTTCTACATAAAACGTCATACAAACAAAACTTATTAGAATAATTTTAGCTTTATTGTATAGCCTACATGTATGGCTACATTTTTCCCACTGGGTATATGGACATTCAGCTACCCAGTTATTATCTGGTAGCATGGTGATATTTGTTTATCTTTGTTTTCCATTTTGAAGAAATTCACATAGTAATATTCCCATGATTATATAATGTGATGTATTTATTATCATTGCATTACATTAGACTCTTTTAGCAATAAAATTATACCTCATTCATTCATTTATGATAATTATTAGCAAAGTTATAACTTTTTTGCAGAACCTATTTAAATTGTTCCTAATTGTGTGCGTTACGGAAATTCATCACACGAAGCATTAAAACGGTCTTGGCTCAAAGTCTGGGTGCAGCTTTAAATAAGGTTTTTGCCTGCAACAAATGGTGCGGAGGAGAGTCGAGGTTTATGTCAAAAGTCGGGGTGCAGCTTTAACTAAGGTTTTTGCCTGCAACAAACGGTGCGGAGGAAAGTCCAGGTTTATGTAAAAAAAATCGGGGTGCAGCTTTAATTAGGGATGTGGCTACAAATAGAGAATTTACGGTAGTTACTATTTCAGTTATAGTCTTTATGGGTTTGCAAGTTGCCTAACCTACAGCAGTACTCTGTTGACAATTAATGCAGTGAATAAACCATAACCTTTTCTATGGGAAACTATCAAGGTAAAAAATTATGGACATACTAGCACAAGAGTTCTACCTACTACCAGTAGTAGAAATACGGTTGGATATATTTTATTTATCCATAACCAAGACATTTCTGGCCACATCACTTATATAGATACAAATTTACTGGAGGTTGATATTTTCACCAATTCTACTATTACTACTCTGCTTAACAGAATCACTTCGGGCCAGAGCAGTTTGATTCAGTTAAGTGGCTGATTCACTTGAGCAAGTTTCTGAAATTAAATGGACTCAGAATTATGTGGAAGTAAATTTACATCAAACTACTGGTTGTTTTTTTTCTCGTACATATTGAATTACTGCATTATAGCTGTGAAATTTGGGAAATGGGTATTCTCAAATGAAAATTCATAGAGGAACGAAAGTCGCAATTAGCTACGTAAATCTCATGGGGGCTTGTCTGTGTTGCGTTAGTACATTTATTTTACTCTTTTAGTACATTTATTTTACTGTTTTCCTGTAAAACGCATAATTTTTGGTGTCAAATATACTTATCTAGCTGGTCTAAAAGCCTCAGGGTTTTCCAGAAAAACATGTCATTTTGTGGGAGAATGTATAACTTTGTGTGTGTTTGATTCTATTAACCGGCTGACATGATCCTATTAACTAGTACCTATTAACACAGCGGGTGTAGGGAATGATTCCGTCACAACAATTGTTATTCTACTAAATGGCTGACATGATCCTATTAACTAGTGCCTATTAACACATCGGGTGTAGGGAATGACTCCATCATAACCATTGTTATTCTATTAACTGGCTGACATGATCCTATTAACTAGTGCCTATTAACACAGTGGGTGTAAGGAATGACTCCATCACAACCATTGTTATTCTATTAACTGGCTGACATGATCCTATTAACTAGTGCCTATTAACACAGTGGGTGTAGGGAATGATTCCGTCACAACCATTGTTATTCTACTAAACGGCTGATGCTGTCATCCATGATTCTGTTAAGCAGTCAACTGTAATGTATCGTTAGACCCCCGTCTGCTTCAGCTCTCTGTGGCTGCACCAACTGACCATCGGTCAGTCAACACACCTGCTAAAGGACACCAGATTTGCATCATACAGTGTCCTGGCTGCAGCTCCAGATGGACACTGTGTCTTAATTGGAAGTATGTATGGGTGGCTGAAGATACTGCCCATGCAGGGACAAGTCTTCAGTAGCACAGGTCAGTGTTCCTTAAGCCAACACCACACTAGCCAATTTTTTGTTGAGGGACTGCAAATTTTCTATTGTGGGCAAATTTATCAGGCCAGATAGCTCGCAGCACACTAACTGATATTTTGTCGTGACTCTACTGGCGAGTTAGGAATTCAGCCAAGATGTTTCAAGAATCAAGTAATGATTGTACACATCACTGCAATCACTCTTCCTATTGGTCGCTGTATGCCCGACAGTATGTCTGGGTTTGCAGTACCCTAGCTGACAAGGCCCGGCAGTACACCTTGAAATCTAGTCAGATATTGCCCAACAAGCCCCGATCTTATCGTAGACTTGTCGGAATTCGCAGCACACTAATCGATTATTTGTCAGCCGATAAAAAATCGGCTAGTGTGCTGTAGTCTTCATAAACACATTGAGATGTTCTGTATCACATTTAAAACACTTATCAGAGGTGATACATTCTATGTAACATGTGACACATTTGTTACTAGTATGCTGTTTCATTGTAAAATATTTATGTCATGGACAAAATCTATCTTTCCATGATGTAGTTAATATATCACAATCTATCTCGCAGATGCAGGTTATTAATTACGTTCTAGCAATTCCATTTATTTAATTTATGCTGTAGCTAAAATGTACAATTCCTTGAAAATTTACTTTTAAATGACTAAAATTAAATCCTAGCAATACTTCCATTAATTTATTTTATGCTAAATCTATAATGTAAAGTACAAAGTACTTTACTTCTAAATTATCTAAAATTTACTTGCTTCGTTGCCATCTTGTAAGAGTTTTTTGGAGCTTGCCTACAAACTGTGCTAGTGAAATGTACATAACTATGAGACTGACACTGCCTCTAGTGGTGAGCAACAGAAGCTATGAGGAACAGATCCACAGAGATGGCAAGATCTATGCCATCAACTGGCTGTCAACTAACGCAGGCACGGACGGCTATCAATTCCTAACCACTGGACCAGAGGGCGCTCTGGTATGTACAGTTTTTTGGACTGGTTGAGTGATTTACAGTCAGCCTACTGGTGCTTGTCTATCGTGTGTAATCCAGGCTTATTGTATAATTTGTGTTTAATTCAGCATCATTATGTGTAATCCAGCCTTATTGTGTAATTTGTATGTAATTCAGCATTAGGTAAAGGTACATTTTTATATAGCGCAGTATCCAGTCCTTGGGACTGGTTAAAGTGCTTTTCACTTCACCCCCTGGCAAACCTGTTCATTCCAACACAGTATCAACTTCTCTGGGAAGCATTCAGCCACGATGCAGTTACTACGTGAAGACTATTCATTCACTTAACCACCAGGTACTCAGTTACAGCTGAGTGAACTGTGGCAATGTCAGATGAACAAAATTGCCACAGCTTCAAAACCCGTTTCACTGCTGTCTCCACCAACTATCTCAACTCCCCCTATCCCTCGCTCTCATTCTCCACTCCCCCTATCCCTCGCTCTCATTCTCCACTCCCCCTATCCCTCACTCTCATTCTCTACTCCCCCTATCCCTCACTCTCATTCTCCACTCCCCCATCCCTCACTCTCATTCTCCACTCCCCCTATCCCTCGCTCTCATTCTCCACTCCCCCTATCCCTCACTCTCATTCTCTACTCCTCCATCCCTCACTCTCATTCTCCACTCCCCCATCCCTCACTCTTATTCTCCACTCCCCCTATCCCTCACTCTCATTCTCTACTCCCCCTATCCCTCGCTCTCATTCTCCACTCCACCATCCCTCGCTCTCATTCTCCACTCCCCTCCCACTTCCTCCACATCTCTCTTCACGCAGTCCTCCCATCTCAGCCTTGTTCTTCCTATTCTCCTTCTACCCTCCAATCTAAGCACATCCACACTCTAGTGAACCATTCCCCTTCCAGCCCACTTTAGCCGGCTCCTCACCAGCTTCCTTGTGAGACTCTCTCTCACCAACTTCCTCCCTCAGCTCCTCCATTCTTCACTTGTCGATTCTTTTCACTTCCGCAATTCTTCTCACCCAGCTATTCTCGCAAACTTGCAGTTTCTCTTGTTGTTTTTCTGTCATTGCTATAGTTTCTAGGTTTCTAGGCTGGTGTTACGCATGAGCTTTTAACTTCCAAGATAAATGTCTATCTCCCATAAGCCCTTCCACTTTCCTCCATGCACTCGCCCCAGCTTGTATTCTCCTGCAAATTTTATGTCTATGTGCCGCCGTCCCCGTAAACCGCTCGTCCAGATATACAAAGCTGTCTTAAGACTCAGTCCATGTCTGCCAAAGATTTCCTTCCACTCTAACAACCATTCTTGAAGGTCTGGCTCACTGTCCACTACTACTACCAGTAGGTCATCTGTATATATCAACTTGCACAGAATGTCCATTGTACTCGCTTTCCTGCTGACCACCTCCACTACCGCAATGATTAACAGTGGGCTTAGGGCACTCCCCTGTCTCAGGCAGACGTCCACCCTGAATTCCTCCGATATTCCCGGTCCACACACCACTCTACCTTTTGTCTCTTCATATGTGCCTTTGACCATCCTCACCTCTGCCTCTGGGACATCCATCCACCTCAACGTGGCCACGGCCATATCTCTCGGAACTGTGTCGTATGCCTGTGAATCCCAAAGTCCTATTCTCCTGTCCCTCCAGTCTCTTTACCACCAGTTGAACATCCAATCTGCCGTACCTCTCCCTCTTCTGAAACCTTGTTGTTCTTCTCCCATTTCACACCCCACTATCCTTCTTATTCTTATGTAATGTTACATATTAAATCTTGTTGCAGACCGTGTGGCGCCTGTGCTCTGACCAGATGACCAGTGGTCATCTTGTCGTCAGTGGACAGCGCCTTTACCAGTTTCTGCTGCCGTACACAAAACAGCGCTGGGTGACTGCAGCGCTCCTACTGGCCAGCAATGACATACTGGTGTGCGGAGACCGTGGCGGAACAGTGCACACGTTCTGCTTGACTGGCCAGGTGTGTCAACAATGTCACTGACTGAAGTGTGTTGGTGATGACCACAGCTGTTGCTGGGGCAGTGGTGGTGTCTCTTGTGGTGCAGGTGGTGTTGTCATTCGTGTCATTGGTGCATGTACTGGTGCCAAGTGGTGTTGTCAGGTGGTGCATATTTGGTTTCAGGTGGTGCATGTGGTGGTGTTAAGTAGCTACATTTGATTTTACACTTTGGAATTCCCAATCTTATTTGAAACTATTCTCATACAATATGTCTGTTGGCAACAGTTCAACAATTTTATAACACGGATTACTTTTTTACATTTCCCATTATCAAAACTATTATATTAATGGTGATCTCAAATCATAATTTTTCTGTTTTTTTTATTGCAAAAAAAAACAATGTTGAACCGTCATCTATTAATATTTCCAGCAGCAAAATCCACAGCAGTCCTTCAAGAAGATCCACGGAAAAGCAGGCGTTACAGACATCCGTTACCATGACGATCACGTGTACAGCTGTGGCCGAGATGGTCAGTTTCGGAAGTACACGACAGACAAGAATGGTTTACACCTACTGTGTAGCAATAAGGTAACTTACATACATCACTGCAAATAAGGAACAGCTTATTTTTGGATTATGATTTAGTAAATTCCATCATGT
This sequence comes from Lamellibrachia columna, assembly GCA_963662155.1. Classification (NCBI taxonomy): domain Eukaryota; kingdom Metazoa; phylum Annelida; class Polychaeta; order Sabellida; family Siboglinidae; genus Lamellibrachia; species Lamellibrachia columna. The sequence continues at coordinate 56,819,049 of OY759264.1, forward strand.
CACCATATATTGATTAATTTCTAAATTAAACAATTGTTTGAATATTTTGAGACAGCAGACAATATATACCATATTTATACAGGAAGGGGTCAACACATGTGACAGAAATATACCATAATTAGACATTAAAATTAACACATTGAAATAACCAACACATTAGTAAGAAATAACCACACTGGAGTGTCTTCATAGATCATGGTAGTATCAATAAACATGGTATTATCAATAAATATGTACAGAGATCCATGTTAACTACACTGACTAGGTGTCACTGAGAGTTTGGTTTCAGGTCTTTAAAGGATTTGACTGGATTTCAAGGCTGCTCTTTCATGCGGGTGACCTCCTTGTGTTGGGCTTCCATACGGTGAGTTCCATTGTTGGCTGTGTTTGTTCTGTCATGTTGGGCTTCCACATGGTGAGTCCCATTGTTGGCTGTGTTTGTTCTGCCGTGTTGGGCTTCCACACAGCGAGTCCCATTGTTAGCTGTGTTTATTATATCATATTGGGCTTCCACACTGTGAGCCCCATTGTTGGCTGTGTTTATTCTGCCATGTTGGGCTTCCACACAGTGAGTCCCATTGTTGGCTGTGTTTGTTCTGTCATGTTGGGCTTCCACATGGTGAGTCCCATTGTTGGCTGTGTTTGTTCTGCCATGTTGGGCTTCCACACAGTGAGTCCCATTGTTAGCTGTGTTTATTATATCATGTTGGGCTTCCACACTGTGAGCCCCATTGTTGGCTGTGTTTATTCTGCCGTGTTGGGCTTCCACACAGTGAGTCCCATTGTTAGCTGTGTTTATTATATCATATTGGGCTTCCACACTGTGAGCCCCATTGTTGGCTGTGTTTATTCTGCCGTGTTGGGCTTTCACACAGTGAGTCCCATTGTTAGCTGTGTTTATTATATCATGTTGGGCTTCCACACTGTGAGCCCCATTGTTGGCTGTGTTTATTCTGCCGTGTTGGGCTTCCACACAGTGAGTCCCATTGTTAGCTGTGTTTATTATATCATGTTGGGCTTCCACACTGTGAGCCCCATTGTTGGCTGTGTTTATTCTGCCGTGTTGGGCTTTCACACAGTGAGTCCCATTGTTAGCTGTGTTTATTATATCATGTTGGGCTTCCACACTGTGAGCCCCATTGTTGGCTGTGTTTATTCTGCCGTGTTGGGCTTCCACACTGTGAGTCCCATTGTTAGCTGTGTTTATTATATCATGTTGGGCTTCCACACTGTGAGCCCCATTGTTGGATGTGTTTATTCTGCCGTGTTGGGCTTCCACACAGTGAGTCCCATTGTTAGCTGTGTTTATTATATCATATTGGGCTTCCACACTGTGAGCCCCATTGTTGGCTGTGTTTATTCTGCTGTGTTGGGCTTCCACACTGTGAGTCCCATTGTTGGCTGAGTCCCATTGTTGGCTATGTTATGTGTTTATGTTTTGTGTTTGTCTTTTTTTAGTAGTTGGTACAGTTGTCGAATATGTAATAATATTAAAAGGTAAATTTTTTAACAATGTTTTTTATTTATTTTCATGTCACGATTTCTTGAAAATATCTAAAAATAAATAATTATTCTGTATTCACACAGTTCAAAACTTCAAAATGTTTTTTATGTTTACCGTTTCATTTGTTGAACCAGTGATGATGTTCACAGGACCAGTTTCTAGTGTACAGTGTCGGACGTAACCAGCGCATGTTGACGGTGTCATGTGGTGGGGGGCACAGGGTCTGGGACTTTGTGTTGTCACATGGTGGCGATGGAAGATTTGTCTACATCAAGAACAAGGACATAGTTGTGTGTGACGCCAGCTTCCTGGCCAACCAACTGATTCTGAAGGTCAGTAAAGGTCATTTACCTGTATTGTGTCGAAACTCTTGTTTGGTAGAATTGTGATAATGCAAAACAGAGATATACATAGTTGTGTGTTCTTTGAAGTAATCATGACATAATTATTTCAGAAAAAAGAATTTTTTTCTAAACTTGTTTATAAAATACTAGCCGAGTTACCCATCCTTGCCTCGGCAGAAAAGTCTGCCAGTGCAGGAGCTCCTTACAAACGTTTCCAAAATTTTTATTAGTTTAGACTACACATGCATTACAGTTACATTGTATGTGTGCCAATGTTGTGCGAAGTATACATAGGAAATTACTGAATACAATAACTTGACACTAACAAATTACTGAATACAATAACTTGACACTAACAAATTACCGAATACAATAACTTGACACTAACAAATGCTGAACGATGCGTCACACCATCTGTCGGAAACATGCCAGTTGCAAATGATGTATAGGAACGACCCAGAAGAGATGCTACTGTTGCGAGCGTATCATTTTATGTATTGTACTTTTTATTGATTACAGTGGTTCCACATCCGACACCCCTGTCTGTCATAAGACCCCCTGTCTGTCATAAGGCCCCCCTGTCTGTCATAAGGGCCCCCTGTCTGTCATAAGGGCCCCCTGTTTGTCATAAAGCCCCCTGTCTGTCATAAGGCCCCCCTGTCTGTCATAAAGCCCCCTGTCTGTCATAAGGCCCCCCGTCTGTCATAAGGCCCCCTGTCTGTCATAAGGCCCCCCTGTCTGTCATAAGGGCCCCCTGGGTCAACTTGCAAGTTTCATCTGAGAACTTACCTTTTTTACCAAAAAATGTTATACTGGACTGTGAAACTATGAATAAAATACAATGTAAGATTTGCTATGTCTAACACTGATTCTACTTTGTCAACAGCCAAGTCTACACGGCCGAGAAGTGACAGACATCAAGTATTTGTTCTCAAGCACAGACGGTAAGTGTGAAGTGACAGGCGTCAAGTATTTGTTTTCAAGCACAGACGGTAAGTGTGAAGTGACAGGCGTCAAGTATTTGTTTTCAAGCACAGAAGGTAAGTGTGAAGTGACAGGCGTCAAGTATTTGTTTTCAAGCACAGACGGTAAGTGTGAAGTGACAAGCGTCAAGTATTTGTTTTCAAGCACAGACGGTAAGTGTGAAGAAATACATCTGATCTGTGACGATAAGTGCAATTGTCAAAGGATGTTCAAAATGGCAACAATTGGATTCAAACCTCCCGATTGAATTTACCTATGACTGTCAAAGCACATGCTGATAAATTTATTACTTTCCATGGTGATTTATTAAGTTTTGCCATCAAAATTAAATTATTAATTGTATAAATGTATTAGAAAATCAAGATTCTTTCATAATGTGGTTGAGCTATGTTTGTTGACTTTCTTTCAGACGGCAGCTGTTTTGTGGCTACAGCCAGTGAAGATACAACTGTCAACATTCTTCACGTGTCCAAGTGTCGTATCCTTCTAAGGATAGCCTGGTTCTAGACCAAATCATAGGGTGGCTGTTAGGCCAAACACTGGTTAAATAAACTAGTAAACAAATTGACAGGTGAAAATATTTGTTCTGTTCGTGCTTACTACTTTGTTTAATATTAAATAAGTATAAGTTATATATTCCAAGATTGTTACATCCGTGAACAAATATGTCAATGTTAACACTTTATGTTTCATTAGATGACAGCTGAAAAATAAATAGATAATTTTTAGGTAATATGCACACATCATGAAAAAAGTTTTGTTACATTCGGTTTCTGTTATTGTCTCAGCTGCACATAGATCAACGTCAACAATCAGTAGTTTTGTTGTCTTCGCACGTGCCATTTTGTACGTGATCTCCACGTCATAGCGTAAATAACTAGTTCTGTCTGAATTGGACATGTCCGATTTAGAAATCATACTTGCACCCCTGTTTTGGATAGAGCATATTGACTGCATGTGTAATAAATTCTAATATTGTTCAACACGCAATACATTTTTTAAGAAAAACACATTAAGGCAACCGGTTTATGATTCCTTTACCCAGCATGCACAGCAATAAGAGATGGCCAGCTAAGATATATGTATCATGTGGTGGCATCAATGCAGGCACATATTTCCAACGTGAGAGCGCTTTGTGTCTCTGCCTCGGACCACAGCCCAGACTCAGTCTCTGGGAATTTTCTTCTCTTCTCTGCCGGGGGACGAGCCCAGCTGAATGTGTGGAAGATTTATTTCCAGGAAGACAATGTGGGATGTGGGACAAAGGTTAGGGACAGTCCCAGTGGGAAGGAGTCTGGAGTGTCAACGATGGAGAAGACAGTGGGTGAGAATGCCTCACCCTGGGGGGTCAGGGTAGCTACTGGAGAAATGGAGCAGGTCGAAGGAGATGAGAATACAGTGCACATGGATGCTGTCTCATGTGAAGGTAGAAATGTCAACAGAACAAGTAATAACACACCTTGTCATTTGCTCAAGGCGAGGACAGGTGACAGTGTGCTAGCATATGACAGCCATAAGACGGGGTCATCTTCATATAACAGAGATGCCCTCCGTACACCTCCAGACATCCGTGTCGATGACCTCAGACACCGACACAGTGGTGGCAGCACTGCATTGACAGGGGGTGCCACCTGCTGGCAAAAACATATCGCCAGTCACATGTTGTTGCAGAAAGAACGACATCGGAAGTCTTGGAAGAAGACAACGTGTAACTCAAGTCCCGAGACGCGTTACATGGATGTATGCGCATTCAGTCTGACAGACCTTGACCACAGTCTCAGTCCACATGGACACGTGCTGACCGCTGCCTGCTCAGATGGCTACATCAGGTAAGGACATCAGTAGGTCATAAAGTCTATCCTTTTGTTCCTAAGTATTAGAATACTAAAAACTCAAATAGTAACTTGCAATTTTGACTGAATTTGGTTGGTCTATAAACATTCCCATTGAACTAGAAATAACCTGTATTTCTTCTTTCTGCCATTTTATTGCCATTTGCTGATGTTCGACTTTTAATGCCATGTAAAGTACTTGTTTGTTCCAGAATATTCAGGTTTGACGAATCAGATGGAACATTCTGCCTGATAGCCCAGTCCGACTTCCATGACCACTGTGTGCTCGTCGTCAGACATTTCATCATCACTACCTTGGCCAATAACAGACGAGCTTACATCCTTTCTGCGGGCACTGATGGAAGAATAGCATTCTGGGATATTGCAGATATCATGACAGAATGCACACATTCAGAAGAGAAACATTCTTCAGGGGCCACAAATGAGGAATTTGACAATTTTCACCAGGGATTAAAACAGCCATCCATGACAACTGGATTTCCTGCTTCACACGCTTTGACAGTGGAAAATGCATCTGAGATCAGGACCAATCTGGCAGATATGTCAGATTCTCAGTACAACTTGGATTCAGTATCACCTGAAAGCACCAGAGAAACTGGAAAAGACTTGCCACATGACAAATCTGACCAGTGTGACACTGGTGATGATGACATGAACTTTGAGAAAGAGTTTCCCTTAGAGCTGGAGCCAGTGTTCATGTTGGATGCTCACCAGTCGGGCATCAATGCTGTCGATGTCAGGATTGTCAAAGGTTTGTACGTTTGTACTGATGGAGATCATCGTAGATATGTGAGAGTTGGTACCGGTCCTCATCTCGATTCATGCTGTCTACCACTACTTAAACAGTAATCTTCGGTTGTCCCTCATTCTGATAATGACTTTTGTACGTCCCTGTTTATGATTATGCTTAATGATTCTGTTTTGTTGCGCCTCTGAACTCAGGTTCCTGAGGATATCGGCGCCATTAAAGTTAATTATAATTATTATTATTTGGTTTTTCTTATCCAGTTCGCTTCTTTGATGCCTCTTGTTCTCCAGTCCGACTCCCTGTCTACAGGTTTGGCCCTCTCCCAGTCTACTATGTGATTCTGTTAGAGGCCATTACAATACACCACTGTATGTTTTCAGATGGCCCCGTAATGGTGGGACATTAATTTTGTTTAGGACATTCAGTCAACCACTTTCTCTGGTGTATAAATCACTGGATATGCTGGTTTGCTGGTCATGGGTGCAACCAGGTTTTTGTTTGTCTTATGCTTAACTTACCTAGGAAATGAACCTGGGTTCACCAACAATAATTGACCCCAAGTCAGTTTGTGCAAGTCTTGTTCATTGTAGTGTTGGTTTCAGAGGGTTCTTATTCAAGGCTTGTTGTCGCGAGTGGGGGAGATGACAATGCCCTCAACGTCTCTGTCATCGCAAGAACCGAGACAGACGAAGACAAGACTCCAACTCTAGAACTCCTCGACACAACCAAGATACACACAGCACATTCGGCACAAATAACAGGTATTAACCCTTTCATGCCTACTCTTATGGTTATATAATTAAACACTAACTAGTACCGGTAGATGCTTCACTTATTTACAAATTTGTTGTTTCATAATAAGTTTGATGTGTTGTTTTTTTTATACCTGTCTGTGTTCAAAGTCCATCAAACAAAGTGGTGAGTGGGACAAATTATAAGGATTAAGAGCAGGGTGGATGCAATGCTGCCCTACTTTGTAAAACAAACAATTCCCATTCAGCCTTTAGTTTGTACACTTGTAAATTTTTATATTCACAACTAGATATTTGTTCAGTGAACAGGTCAGTTGATTTAATAAGGCTGATTGATGTTATAAGAATACTACTCAAAAGATATTGAAGAAACTGAAATTACCTTTCAGAGTCTCTATGTATATTCAATGGAGCATTCGTGACCCTCTCAGTCACTTCTTCAGGGTCAAATTGAACCGTTCACTGGTGTCATGTGATCGTGTCAGTGTCATCACATGACAGCATTTTGACACTAAAAAAGTGACTGAGAGGGTCTGCCCCATCATGAAAGCTCTGTCAAGCACACAGACACTCTGAAAGGTAACTTGATTTCCTTCAGTTTAAATGTCACCGAGTCTGGTACCAACTTACATGATCATACTCCAAAGATGCTTACGTGTTTTGTCTTGACTTTCAGGGCTGAAGATTTTGGATGACAGCACTATAGTGACATCGTCAATAGACCAGAGAGTGGCAGTGTGGTCCTTGGCAATGCAGCCAAAACTACAGGTGACGCTTGCACAGAAATGTCACATTGGGAATATATTATAATATATCTTAAACCTGTTTACTGATAATGGTATTTATAATTACCTGCTTGTCACATGTTTTGTTACACAGATTATGGTTTATCTATATACACTGTAGTAATAACTGATTGAATCCATCTCATAGCTAGTTATTTTTGTTTACTCTTAAATCAGTTAAGTGAAACTTAATGTATACCAATTATAAAGAAAATACATTGATAGTATTTGATAATTTAGCAAAAATAATAGATGTCAATTGGTTTGCTGTTTATAACCAACTGAAATTCTAAATAATTGTGAAGATATCAATCAGATAGGTGGTTTCAATATATACCTGTATTAATTTTTGTGAAGTGACATTACCTCTGTACAATGACGACTGTGCTGCCATCTAGATGAAGACAGCTGAAAGCTGCTGAGACATAATAAAGAAAACTTGTAAAATTGACTGACAAATACAAGAAAAATATTTGTATATGAATTCTGAATATTGTTATGAAGACACTGCTTTATCTTATAAAACATTATCTTTTCACTTGGCCCATAATGCACCATTCTAACCATACGTTCGTTTTGCAGCTGCAGATTCAGGCATGTCATTGTATAGACATCTCTGATGCCGTTGGTCTTGATGTCTTCACAGATAAGTGAGTTTGTTTGTTTGTTTGTTATTTTTTCAGATAATTTAACTCTGTTGATTTATTAGATATGATGTTTGGTCAAAGAAGAATATTCTACAACAACAGTCGTAATAAATACATTTGTTTATGATTATGTAGTCCGGCAAATAAAAATCTAACGTTTCTATTTAATGCAGTGTTGAGTAACATTCTTGGTTCCAATTTCACTGTACGTTCGCGCACGTATTAAGGACACATTTGGTACTAAAGTGAATTAAAAACAATGCTGGATTTTCGTGACGCACAACAACTCTTCACAAGACTATACATGGCTTTAGAGTGCCATGAAGGTCAAGAGTTTTTAATGACTGCGCACATATGGACGGGTTGATCCCGGATATGTGACACTTTACAAATTTTACTAATAAGGTAATAATAATAATATGTGAGAAGAATTTGCTATTCATTTTTGGGGCCTGCTATATAACAAGATGTAGGTATACAATTTTGCATAATGATTTCTAGAACTAATACAATCCATTTATATTAATCTCCATTGTAAATATAGGTTTAAAATCTGTACTGTAATTTTATTAATAGTGTAGACATAATGATGTCACTATAACTAAGTTATTGTCTGTGTCATGACAGGAATGGTCTGCATCACCTGGCTGTTTGTGGTGTTGGAGTACAGTGTCTCGAAATGACGACTTCACAGTGTTAACACAGTGTCACCTGGTTGTTTGTGGTGTTGAATTACAGTGTCGAGAGGACATGACTTCACAGTGTTAACACAGTGTCACCGGGTTGTTTGTGGTGTTGAATTACAGTGCCTCGAGATGACATGACTTCACAGTGTCAATACAGTGTCACCTGGCTGTGTGCATTAATTCTGTCATTGACAGACTTGTCAGCCACATAAAATGTAACATCATAAACATTGGACATCGGGGGCCAGCTTTACAAAGCATTTATATCATACAAAGGAACTAATGCTTCATTATTACGTAACAGTCATTGAAAATGATAAACAATGATAAACACAAAGAAAATGTGTACTTTATCATGATTTTTCTATTTGAAGCAAATCCATATTTAAATGGGATACAACCATATGGTAATATTCCTTCCAACATCTGTATTGTATATGGGAAATCCAGTGTGGTCAAACTCTGCTGACTACAACCGTCTGTCTCCAGGCGCCTCTCATTGCTGTTTGCAGCTCTACTGGCTCCAATCCCACATCTTTTAGGCAGTAAAATATAACAAATACACCAACCAGCTAATCCATCCATTAGGAGCTATGATTTTATTTGTGAATGCAGCCAGTCATTGTACTGGGTCCATAGACAGTGACACAACAATACAAACTGTACTCGTGTTTAACTGTTCTAAAATCGTGAATACATGAATAAAACGATACATGGTTGCGATAACCTTAACCAGATGTCACACAAATATGCTGTCAAGACTAGAAGTGTGCACATTAACCAGACAGCTGAAACCAACAGTTGCTTGAAAGTAATCATGTTCTTCTCGCCACCACTCATGAAAGGTAACCGTTGTTTTGTATATTGTACAATTAATAATATCAATAACATGTTCCAACATTAAAATAACACTAAAACTATACAGTACTAAAACATCCTGAGTTTTGTAACAGTTGCAGTGTATACAGAATCAGCAGTATACCCATAAAAACAACTTAAAGTCAAACCCACTGAAGCAACCACCTGCAATAAGTTACAGCGTATACAGAATCAGCATGTATACCCATAAAAACAACTTAAAGTCAAACCCACTGAAGCAACCACCTGCAATAAGTTACAGTGTATACAGAATCAGCATGTATACCCATAAAAACAACTTAAAGTCAAACCCACTGAAGCAACCACCTGCAATAAGAGACCACCTGTCATTAATGACTACTACTTTCAGAAGAGTTCTAAATATTAAATTACCTGCATTAAGCAACCACCAGTGTGAATAGCCCACTGTTCGATCATCCATTGAGCGGTCGCTTAAGTCAGGTTTGATTGTTGTATAGTAATACGAATATGTCTGGAGAATTGGTCTTAATTTACAATCGACACTACACTTCACAACATTTTTTTGTTATGACAAAACAGTGTTTCTACTAAATTTAGATTTATCATAAATGCACATTTTGTTCATAAAAGAACAATGGACTGGGAAAATGCATAAATATATAATTTGTCTTCTTTTTTCTTAGATTATGATGGAATGTCTCCATCAGTAATGCTTATATATTTTTTTATTTGGAAACTTGCTTGTTTTGTAAAGCCTGTCTCGGACGTAGCTTCTGCCTGTGTTTGAACCAACACAGTGAAGCTGTTGCAGTGGCGTGTTAGTGGAATGTGTGTGAACCAACACGGTGAGGCTGTTGCAGTGTTGAGTTAGTGGAATGTGTGTGAACAAACACAGTTAGGCTGTTGCAGTGGCATGTTAGTGGAACGTGTGAACCAACACAGTGAGGCTGTTGCAGTGGCATGTTAGTGGAACATGTGTGAACCAACACAGTGAGGCTGTTGCAGTGGCGTGTTAGTAGAACGTGTGTGAACCAACACAGTGAGGCTGTTGCAGTGGTGTGTTAGTGGAACGTGTGTGAACCAACACAGTGAGGCTGTTGCAGTGGCGTGTTAGTGGAACATGTGTGAACCAACACAGTGAGGCTGTTGCAGTGGCGTGTTAGTGGAATGTGTGTGAACCAACACAGTGAGGCTGTTGCAGTGGCATGTTAGTGGAACATGTGTGAACCAACACAGTGAGGCTGTTGCAGTGGCGTGTTAGTAGAACGTGTGTGAACCAACACAGTGAGGCTGTTGCAGTGGTGTGTTAGTGGAACGTGTGTGAACCAACACAGTGAGGCTGTTGCAGTGGCGTGTTAGTGGAACATGTGTGAACCAACACAGTGAGGCTGTTGCAGTGGCGTGTTAGTGGAACGTGTGTGAACCAACACAGTGAGGCTGTTGCAGTGGCGTGTTAGTGGAACATGTGTGTTTACATGTAGCATGAGCTTACAACAAGCAAGCTAAACGTTAACATAGAACGCAACAGCTGAAAGAACACAAAGATAAAGTCGAAACAGGAAAGTAGAACTATTAAATGAATGATGCCAACAACAATGTAAGGTCAGGTTATTGGTTGTTGTTTTACAACCCCCTATATTGTCCGGGGTGGCTCGGTGGTTAGAGTGCAGGACTGTCAGTCAAGATGACCGGGGGTCAAGTCCACCTGCTGCTGTTTAAAAATTTTTTCACCCACATTGCTGGTGTCTTTCAGATGATAAAAGTTGTAAGTCCCTTCTAGTGTCTATGTCGGGGGAAGTAAAAGATCCCACAGGGGTAAATGTGTAACTTGTGGCCTCAAAGAGTGGTGGTCACTATGTCTAACCCACCATGTATGTATGTATGGCATCCAGCTTGACCCTGCAACCTACATGCAAGGTTCAACACTAGTACATTTTTTACAGTAAGTGTCCCTAGTTTCTATGTAGTCTAAAAGAACTCAGAAATGCATTCTCTGCAAGACTAAACAAAACAGAAGGATTTTCTTCACAATTCTATTGTGTATAGACCTATGCCAGCAACAAAATGTGTCTGCAAGTTAGAGTGAGTGAGAATATCACAGTTTGAAACAGGTCTCTATAAATATCAACAAGTGACACCATGTAACATTAACTACGCTATCATGTGACAACAGTCGTGTACGTGACTGTTGTGTGTGTGTGACTCACGTGACAATTGTCACATGGCAACTGTCACATGACTGCTGTCTATGATGACTGCTGATGATGGCCTGGTGTCCCTTGCCCTGTTCTATAGCATTCCAAACGTTTGTCTACAGTAGCCGAGGTCAGCGTTTGGTTGTCTTTGTGGCTGGCTTGAGCTGTTTCTCTAGCTGATCCAGCTTCACCTGCAGGTCATCAATGCGCACGTCCTTCAAGTGAACGAGATGCTCCAGTCGTCGCACCTTTGCCTGCAGAATCTACAACCATGTCAATGATGTCACAATCACACCACAAATCCAAACTTTTTAGCGGATATAATTGAAAGGGTAAAAACACTAGAACTGAAATTAATGATACACCTGTATGTTTATCTTGATCTGCAACAACTGAAGTTGAATATTACACATACACACACACACACACACACATATATATATTACATGTTTAAACAAAATCTTTAAAAAAAAGAATGAAAACAAGGTAATGGCCCAAAATCACACAATAGCACTCTGTTTACAAAGATGTCCTGTAAAGCCTTGTCGTACAGAGACACAATAGCACTCTGTTTACAAAGATGTCCTGTAAAGCCTTGTCGTACAGGGACACAATAGCACTCTGTTTACAAAGGTGTCCTGTAAAGCCTTGTCGTACAGGGACACAATAGCACTCTGTTTACAAAGGTGTCCTGTGAAGCCTTGTCGTACAGTGACACAATAGCACTCTGTTTACAAAGGTGTCCTGTGAAGCCTTGTCATACAGGGACACAATAGCACTCTGTTTACAAAGGTGTCCTGTGAAGCCTTGTCGTACAGGGACACAATAGCACTCTGTTTACAAAGGTGTCCTGTGAAACCTTGTCGTACAGGGACATAATAGCACTCTGTTTACAAAGGTGTCCTGTGAAGCCTTGTCGTACAGGGACACAATAGCACTCTGTTTACAAAGGTGTCCTGTGAAGCCTTGTCGTACAGGGACACAATAGCACATTGTTTACAAGGATGTCCTGTAAAGCTGTTGGACTGGCCAGGTCTGCCGGGGGTGAACAGCACTGAGCAGTCAAAGGACCGGATACCGTGTTATAATGACTTATCTTATCTCATGGAACACCCACCTGAATGGTCTCTTCCTTCACAAGGAGTTCCTGTTCCTTCTCCTCCACTAACACTTTGGGAACCATGGCTCCCTTGAGGGCAGACTGGGAGCTACTGTCCCCAGTCTTCTCCAAGTCTCCGCCTGCGTCTTTTCTGTCACGTGGGAGAACTTCACATTAGGCAACACTGACAACACAGCATGTCTTCATAGTTAGTACTGTGAAAGCATATGTTATAATTTATCCATGCAAAAATGCATGCACAAGACATCAAATAAGTTACCTCCACCAACCCTGCTACATCTACACTACATCCCCCATTACACCACATCCCTGCTACATCTCCTACACTACATCCCCCATTACACCACATCCCTGCTACATCACACCCCTGCTACATTACATCTCCTACACTACATCCCACATTACATCACATCCCTGCTACATCAGAGTTACCACTGCCCTACATAAATCCACCGCTACATTACACCCCCTGCATTGCATCCATGCTACATTACAACCCCCTGCATTACATCCCTGCTACATTACACCATATCCTGCTACATCACATTTCTCACTACATTAAACCCTGCTACATTACATCCCCTGCATTATATCCCTGCTACATTACACCCCTCATACACCATTACATCCCAGCTACACTACATTCCTCGCTACATCGCAGTACATTACAACCCCCTGCATTACATCCCCTGCTACATGACATCATACGCAGGTCACCACAACTCTTCCGTAAGACTCTGTTTCCCCACCTGACTGTCAACAAGAATCATAGACACCATCATTGTTTTGTACTTTTTTCTAATTGTTGATGCTTTACATTTGGAAAATTCTTGACTGTTTCCACTTTCAACATTTGTTCACTCTTAACGTGTCTGCTCCCAGTGAAGGTGTTCTAAATGTTTCCACTTTCAACATTTGTTCACTCTTAACGTGTCTGCTCCCAGTGAAGGTGTTCTAAATGTTCCACTTTCAACATTTGTTCACTCTTAACGTGTCTGCTCCCAGTGAAGGTGTTCTAATTGTTACCACTTTCAACATTGGTTCACTCTTAATGTGTCTGCTCCCAGTGAAGGTGTTCTAAATGTTTCCACTTTCAACATTGGTTCACTCTTAACGTATCTGCTCCCATTGAAGGTGTTCTAAATGTTTCCACTTTCAACATTGGTTCACTCTTAACGTGTCTGCTCCCAGTGAAGGTGTTCTAAATGTTTCCACTTTCAACATTGGTTCACTCTTAACGTGTCTGCTCCCAGTGAAGGTGTTCTAAATGTTTCCACTTTCAACATTTGTTCACTCTTAACGTGTCTGCTCCCAGTGAAGGTGTTCTAAATGTTTCCACTTTCAACACTGGTTCACTCTTAACGTGTCTGCTCCCAGCGAAGGTGTTCTAAATGTTGCTATAGTGAATCATCGTCTTAACAATTTGATAATCTATAATGCCAATGTATCTGTGTTTTTATTAAATAATGATACAACGATGTTTTAAAACTATTAAAATAATTTATTAAAATGTGCCCCTCGGTAATGTAGTTAACTACAATGATAACATAAGTGTTCATGGGCATGACATGAATTTTTGCACGTCTCGGGTTTCCTCCCATTAAAAAAATCCTGTTTTCCGACTACTTTTTTATTATTATTCATTTATTTGTTGTTTTTTTTGCTTTATAGCCAGTGGTCAAATCCTGCCATCTGTGGTGCAATTTTGTATCACATAAATCTCCACCTCTGTCATTTCACAAACTTAGCATGGAGGATGTCTGCAATTGGTAAGTGTACAGAAGTGTTTGTATACAGAAGTGTATGGTCATGTATGGGACTCACTGTATGCATGCATGGTTGTGCATACATCTGTACGGCATAACAAGATTTCACAAGATGGTCATCCAAAGCAAAGAACCCAGATGTCAAGCGGACAAGAAAGCCATTGTCCTATCAAGAGTCCAAAAATTTTTATCTATCCGTATGTGTAGCCCTTCTTAGATATTTGTCAATTTTGTTTTTTGGACATTCACACTACTATCACCTACAGTGTAGGTGCCGGTAGTGTAGGCTACACAATCTGTAGATAACTTGTCCATTCATTCTAGTTCTTCTATCTTTCTTAAGTCAGAAAAAAATATATATTTATATAAACATTTTCATACCCATTCAATATCTTAGAAACTTCACTTTGAGCTCCTCTTAACATCCTTGTCTCTTTTAGGCATATTTCATAACAAAGGAAAGGTATCTCAGTTCTGGAATCAGCCATAAAATTATTACACACAAGAGAAATCAAAAGTCTAAGACCTACCTATGACGTAGCTCTTTTGGGTCTTTCTCCTGTTTCTTTGGTGAGCCTGGAGACAATACAATGATAAAACAATACAATGGTAAAACAATGCAATGATAAAACAATACAATGATAAAACAATACAATGGTAAAACAATGCAATGATAAAACAATACAATCTTGACTTACAATGTTGATCTACAATTTATAGTTTCACATTTGATGCAAAATGTAATTTTGATTACTAATGTAGTATTTGCAGTGTGTAACTGTGATAAATCTACTATAGCATTGGTATGGTAGACTCTTAATAGAATCACTTCATTCCAGATCAATGTGATTCTATTAAGAGGCTGAGTCACTTAAGTGGCATATTTTAATACAGCGGGAAGAAGGAATGAAACCGTCCCAGCCAATATAGTATTTTCTACTAAACAGCTGTTCCTGTTATCCGTGGTTCTGTGAAGCAGTGTCCACTGAATCTCTTCAAAACTACTAAAAATCATAATAGTAAGACAGACTACCGTACTATATGAGACCTGTAACTATAGAAATGTATACACCAAATCATAGAAATATTCGGTTTAGTTAATCAACTTTCTCATTTATAAACATCCACTTTTAGATGTTTTTACATTGTGTTTTGTATATTAAAAAAAAATGCCACAAACTAAAAACACATTTCTGCCATTGTAATAATCATTTCCACAAGACCAATTCCTATAATTGTAACGTTGCGTAATCATCAAAATGCATAGATATCTTAACAAATGTGAACAACCATGTAGCTTGTAAATTTTACTAATTAAAAGTTTTAACAAATTATTACAACCATCACATTAGACTATCTCACCTTTCACCTCCTGATCAACCTCAGGTCTTTCGCTGTTTTTTGTAGCATCCTGCGGCCGATGTTTTGTCCGTTTCTGCTCAAACACATATCGGTCAATTTTTCTATGCAACATCATGAGGAAATGTTCGATGGCCCACTGACGCGACTCCACAATGTTTTTGACGACATCATCGGCAATCTCAAATTCCAGTTTCCTGAACACTTTTCTGTAAGAGAAATCACAATATGTGTGCATTTTATTTGATTAGTGCAGGAAACTCAACAGAGCAGTAAAATGCTTATATGTTGGTACTACTAAGTCCATTCAAACAAGATCACATTTTGATGATGACATGACTCAGATTTAACAAGATTGCCATCCCAAACAACAAGTTCCAGATGGCAAGTGGACAAGGAAGCCATTGGCTTATCGAGAGTCCAACAATTTTCTCATCTATGTGTAGCCCGCCCTTATCAAATATCTGTCGATTCTATTTTTAAACATATTCACACTACTAGCATTAACACAATCATTTGGCAGTACTTTCTCATGTCCAACCTACACTGCTCCTTAACTAATGCTGCTTTGTGTCCTCTGGTTCTACTGCCTTCTTTAAGTTTGAAGAACATATTCCTGTTAACATCCCCATAACCATTCACTATTTTAAACACTTCTATTTGGTTTCCTCTTAGTCTCCTGGTCTCTAGTGTTTTCAAACCACATTGTAATAAGCGACTTTCGTAACTAAGGTCTCTCAATTCTGGAATCATTTTAGTTGCTCTTCGTTGTATTCTTTCTAGCTTGTCTATGTCCTTTTTACGATATGGCCTCCATGCTTGAATACAATATTCCAAATGTGGTCTAACTATTTTACAGGGGTACAATTAGCTGTTTCTCCTTATACATGATAGTTCTCCTAATTAGCCCTAATTCCTTTCGAAGCAGCAATCCCACATTGCTTTGAAACTTTCATGTCAGCATTAAATATTACTCCTACGTCCTTTTCTTGTGTGGTTCTACCTAGTACAGCATCCCCCATTTTATATTCTTCGTCCATGTTTCCATGTCCTAAGTGTATACATTTACACTTCCCAAAATTGAATAACATTTGCCATTTTCTGATCATTTAACTAATTTATCTAGATCATCTTGTAAACTTTGTTTATCTGTATCATTAGTAACCTATCTGAAGACTTTTGTGTCATCTGTGAATTTGAGTACTTTGCTAGATATGTCATCTTCTAGATCATTTATATATATTAAAAACAGTATACACACATACGAATAACATATGTGTATATATATATATATATATATATATATATATATATTATCATTGTATAGGGTTATGAACATGATATATATTATATCATTGTGTAGGGTTGTGAACATGAGAATGATAATCCATATGATCATGTAATGGATTACTGTAAAACATTCTGCATAGTGTATATATTACTGTATTATGTGTTTGTGTTATAGAAAATGTAAATTATATGTGTTGAATATGAAATAAATGATACTTCTATAACACTCTGTCTTATTATTATTATATTGCAATACAGCTGTATATACTATATCTTTATATCAAAAGCATTTGCAACATTTTCAGAAAATGCAATACCATATACACCATATTGCAAGTATTTGCAATAACCTTAAAATGTATTGCAACTATTTGCTGCACCATCTTAAAGTGTATTGTAAATATTTGCAATACTTTTAAAACGCATTGCAAGTATTTGCAATACTTTTAACTGTATTGCAATTATTTGAAATACTTATAAACATATTGCACCCATCCCTGGAGATAATCCTTTGACAGGGCAGTTGATCCCTGGTGGTACCCTGCATGGCCGACCAAGCAACATTAAAGGCTTTACTCGGACAAACTGCGGACACCTCTACAGTCTACACGATGGTGACACTCCATAAAACACTGTCCTACCTGTTCAACAGTCTCCAGTTGATGAGTCTCTGGTCCATGCGACATGTGTGCACATAGTTATGTATCTCTACCAGTCGGGGCGCATAGTGAAGGACAATCTCAGCCACCATGACTGGTGCCACATTAGAAAACAGAATCCATGTAGAAACTATGACCCGATCCACTCCATTAGTGTGGTTAGAGCCACACAAACACCACTGTATTGTTGTGCACACTTTGTGTCCATTATACCACAACACCACATTACTCTGCCTTTATAGAAAAGGGGTTTTGTTGTTTTTTGTTTTGGATTGCGGGATATGGTTCAGGTTTGTGAAATGGCAAGTGAATAACAGGTCACACATTAAAAATACATTCGAAGAGCGATTCTCATGAGTATTTTAGCTGCACATATACAGTCAGCTGCACCAGCCTCATGAAATCCAATCAGTATATCCCAGTTTCAGTTTGTGTGGCGCACTCCTTTTGAACAAACGTAGATAATCATATGGGCTTATTTGCAGGTTTTACGGATCCATTTCTGTTACCAGTCTTACAGGTGTGCACCACTCAGCACTGACACCAGTCTTACAGGTGTGCACCACTCAGCACTGACACCAGTCTTACAGGTGTGCACCACTCAGCACTGACACCAGTCTTACAGGTGTGCACCACTCAGCACTGACACCAGTCTTACAGGTGTGCACCACTTAGCACTGGCACCAGTCGTACAGGTGTGCACCACTCAGCATTGGCATATATGCAAGGGTGATATGTTGAGTGCATAACAAATGTTAGCTAATTACCTGTTAAGTAAACTCCAGTTTCTGAGTTTATTGTCCATGCAGTTAGCAGGTGAGTAGTTATGTAGTTCAACCACACGAGGACAGAAGTACTTCACAACTTCTGCCACTAACACTGCAACACAGACGATAGATCACACAAACACAGATAACATATCAAGTTAGCACTACAGCACAGATGAGAGATCACACTAACACAGATTACATGTAAGGTTAGCGCTACAACACATATGACATTTCATACCAACATTGCAACACAGATGATATGTCTTACTAACACTGCACTACAGCGGACATGTCATGCCAACAGTGCAACACAGATGACATGTCATACCAACACTGACACACAGATGGCATGTCCTACTAACACTGCAGTACAGCTGACACATCAAATATCGTATAAGTGGTAATTGCATCTGAAATAATGTAATATGATTGCCTAAGAAATGCTGTCTCCTATTGATAATATTCACAGGAACAAGGTATTGATTTGAAGGTATTCCCACTAGACCATTAACTATTTTGTACATCACACAGAGTTTAACATCTACCCTGTGGTATGCTAGCAGCCTTCATCCCAATGTTTGTAGCACACCTGTCACATTAGAAACATTGTGATGACGATGCAAGACATACCAGACTGCATGACATCGAATCTTTCTAACATCTATCTGCTGTTCTCAAAAAAGGGTCTGATAAGGGCAAAGTAGGCTTGAGTTGTTATTTTGTTTGATAGAACGTGTAAGTTTCTGCGAAGGAAGCCTAATGATCTATTTGCTTTTAATGAGATATGTTATTTATATTGGTATTCCACCGAAGATCTGAGGTTATTGTAACACTGAGATATTTAGCCTGCGAGACAGTTTCTAATATTTGACCATGAAGTATATACGTGTCGTCAATGATGTTTCTGTTTCTGGTTATTGGTATTACAATTTACATGACATTTTTGAGGATGGATCTCCATTTTCTATGACATATCACATTTTGCAAAGAAAATTCTTATTCCAAGAAAATAGATAGCTGTCATTCACTGATTTAACAAAGGTACTTACCGCCATCCGCAAAGTCTCTTTTGAGATCCTTCTTTGGTCTGGAGAGTGGTATAGTATCTACCCAGCTATACAAATCTTCCAACAAATCTTCCCCAATATCGCCCATTTTTCAATTCCTACTTCTATTTTTAATCGTCAAGCGTATATTAACCAAGATTACGCAACCAACTGATTCATTGAAATGTCAGAACATTAATTTCACGTAAACAATTAGCGGCGTCCAGGTTGGTGTATCGTACATAACGGCATAACAATTATTTAATCGCACACGACTGTTCGCATATTTCGTCAGTATTGTCACGAGCCCGCACAAAATCTACGTTGCAGATAATTTTGCAATAAGACGCGGACTTGCTAATATGTGCCTTCCTAAATGTAATTTTTAGTGTTAACCTATAACTTGGTTTTGGTAAATTAATGTTAAACACTGTTAATGCATCATTTGTATTCCTGTTGTCAATAGCGACCTAATGTTGATGTGCGTCCCTCTCTCGGATGATGACAAATATATAGTTCGCAACTATTCCGACAGACGGCGGGAGTAGCATACGTATTTGATTAATTGGTATACTAGCTTTCGTACGATTTCTTCCGTTTAATGTATGATTTCTTCCGTTTAATGTAAGCAAACTGCTATTATGAATAAATGTTGTTCATTTATTGACAAAAGGGTGTACTCGAGTACATTTTTAAGTACTCGTACTTATGGGTCATGTACTCGTACGCATACTCATACTCAGTGACAGTGTACTCAGATTTTACGAGTACATATCATATATGTACTCGTAAAATCTGAATCTGTTGCTATGGGTGGAAGTTTTGTTATACACACACACACACGCACGCACGCACGCACGCACGCACGCACGCACGCACGCACGCACGCACGCACGCACGCACGCACGCACACACACACACACACACACACACACACACATAATATATATATATATAATATATATATATATATATAAAATATATATATATATAAAATATATATATATATAAAATATATATATATATATATATAAAATATATATATATATATATGCTGTGCAAATTAATTTATTTGTAGTTAACAAATGAAACGTTCCTGAAGTATTTGAATGGTCAAGTATTTTTTTCAATACTTTGTTATCCCAGTACCTCCCGAGACGGTTACCTCCCTTACCCTCCCTACACCCCCATGGTGGCATTCTCCCATGACCTTGACTATGATACCCAAAAAAGCCACAGGCAGCATCTTTTCCCAGCCAGAAAAACCCAGTTAAGCAAACAATTGAAGGTTGACCTTAGTTATGAAGAACACCTGAAAGAATGTGGTTTAACAACTCTAGAGACAAGGAGGTTAAGAGGAGATCAGATTGAAGTTTTTCAGATATTGAATGGGTATGAAAATATTGATAGAAATATGTTTTTCTCACTCAAGAAGGATAGCAGAACTAGAGGACATGAGGTAAAATTAGTAAAGGATCAATGTAGATTGGACATCAGGAAGCACTCGTTCTCACAGAGGACAATAAATGAATGGAACAAATTGTCTACAGATTGTGTAACTGCTAGCAGCGTGAATATGTTTAAAAACAAGGTTGACACATATCTCAGGAGGGCGGGCTATAAGTAGATGAACATTGTTGGACTCTCGATAAGCCAATGGCTTCCTTGTCCACTTGCCATCTGGGCCTTTGGCTTGGATGGCAAATATTGTTAAATCTTGTTAAAGCTACCAGTTCAGGCCATAATCCCTGTTTGTTTAATTAAGCCACCAGGATGTCCACAAAGGGCCATTCATCAGTTAACCCATCAGTTAGCCATGGAATGCCTTTAATGCAGTCAGGAGACCACGCCACTGGGCACTGGCTGACAGTGCTAACTGCTAAGAACTGCTAGCTCAGGTCACTCAAGTCATACTGCCTGCAGTCCTACACCAGTATAAGTATAATCTGGTGCCAGCAGTCTGACTAAAAGTACAAAGGGGATTTTGAGCCTGTTATATTGGCCTGTGCGAACCCTCTCAACAACCAGTAGTCTAAGAGCAGAACATATAAATTGCAAACTTCTAATATAAACAGATTACAAACTGCAACGCTGCTTTTGTACACCAAAAGAAGACAAACTGAACTGATCGATGCGTCAGCATGTAAATTGGTCTTATGTGGTCTAACTGGTCTTTATGCAAAACGAGGACAAGCAAACTTTATTCAAATTGCCACACATCCTCTTTGTTCCAATTTGAACAAATCTTCTCACCTCTACCCCTTTAAATGATGATGTACATGTTTGGGGGGGTGTTTAGACACTGGTAGACTAACTACAAATATATTGTTTTAATGGGTATTATTATATCAAAGCATATGGTTTATGAAATGTCAATTGCAGTTAAGAAGGGACTCCAAGCAAAAACTTATTTTATGAGTCATACTATGTCTGTATGTTTGTAAAAGGGAGGGATTCGTAAAAGGTAGCCGTATGTTTGGGAATGGAAATGTAAAAAAAATGTACTCATACTTTCACTCGTGCTCGTGAGAATGTATTCATACTCGTACTCAGCTTTTTGCAATGCACTCGTACTCAGTCATCACCAATGTACTCATACTCAGTCATCACCAATGTACTCGTACTCGTGTCATCACCAATGTACTCGTACTCAGTCATCACCAATGTACTAGTACTCAGTCATCACCAATGTACTCTTACTCAGTCATCACCAATGTACTCGTACTCGTGTCATCACCAATGTACTCGTACTCAGTCATCACCAATGTACTAGTACTCAGTCATCACCAATGTACTCTTACTCAGTCATCACCAATGTACTCTTACTTAGTCATCACCAATGTACTCGTACTCAGCCATCACCAATGTACTCGTACTCGGTCATCACCAATGTACTCTAACTCAGCCATCACCAATGTACTCGTACTCATCCATCACCAATGTACTCGTACTCAGCCATCACCAATGTACTCTTACTCAGTCATCACCAATGTACTCGTACTCAGTCATCACCAATGTACTCTTACTCAGTCATCACCAATGTACTCTTACTCAGTCATCACCAATGTACTCGTACTCAGTCATCACCAATGTACTCGTACTCATCCATCACCAATGTACTCGTACTCATCCATCACCAATGTACTCGTACTCAGCCATCACCAATGTACTCTTACTCAGTCATCACCAATGTACTCGTACTCAGTCATCACCAATGTACTCATACTCATCCATCACCAATGTACTCGTACTCATCCATCACCAATGTACTCGTACTCAGCCATCACCAATGTACTCGTACTCGGTCATCACCAATGTACTCTAACTCAGCCATCACAAATGTACTCGTACTCAGCCATCACCAATGTACTCATACTCAGTCATCACCAGTGTACTCGTACTCAGTCATCACCAGTGTACTCGTACTCAGTCATCACCAGTGTACTCGTACTCAGTCATCACCAATGTACTCGTACTCGTAGTTGTACTCATGAAACTGTACTCAGGCCCCAGGTCTGATTCGTACATACAGGAAAACACAGCGTGTGACGAGAAGCAAGAAATACAGAATATACTGACATACAATGACATATACTGACATACAATGACATGTACTGACATACAAGCAGACAATACAATAAACTGCAGCGTGATATATACAAATAATACAACGAGTGACATCCAAATACTTTCCACCAAATTAGTTACGAACAGTTCTAAAGATGTGATCAGGTTTGATTGTGCATCTGTTGAACTTTCTCAAACACCAATGAATTGTTTGCGCGTTTTTGGCAGCACTTAAATTACCACATATCTTGTCAAGATTAATCCGACGCATGATGCCCCATTCTGTATTTAGCAAAGTCGGGTGAACCCGTCTGTATCGGTGATCATCCTTGACCAGTTTCAACTGGGAAAAGACCCCTCTCCGCTACAGTTACTAATCGTCAATGTCAATATGCAAAGCAATACCTCCACATTGGGGAAGCATCCCTGAGATTTCTATTGATCGATACCCAACGGACAGACAGACAGACATACATACATAATAGTTTATTCATCCAATTGTACAGAATAGAATAATAACATTTTGTAAATTGGGTGTCAATGTAAGTATGAAACTTATAAGTATAAAAGTGTAAGTATAATATATATATATATATATATATATATATATATATATATATATATATATATATATATATATATATATATATATATATATATATATATATATATATATATATATATATATTATACTTATATATATATATATATATATATATATATACACTTGTATACTTATAAGTATATATACATTGTGACGAGGAGCATCCCCCGGGGGACCGAGGGAGTCTACGGTTTAATAGGCTTCACCAGACTGTGGTGATTGTGGTGGATGGGACGAAATGTTGCCTGTTCATCTTCGTTGTTTGTTTTGTGTCGTGTTCAACTTGCGGAGGAAACCAAAAACGTCCGTTGACTTGGTTGACTGAAGCAACCGACAGTAAATCATTATGGACGTTCACGACGCCAATGTGCAACATCCAATTGCGGAAAACTACAATGGACTTGTTGTCAGAGGTGCCACATTTCACCACTGCTTCTCTCTCCCTCCCCCCCTCTCTCTCTCTCTTCCTCGCCTAGAACAAAAAAATAGTAGTGCATGAATTCTTTAAGTTATCTGTAGTGCGTGAATACTTTAAGTCATATGTTGTGCGTGAATACTTTAAGTCATCTGTAGTGCGTGAATACTTTAAGTCATCTGTAGTGCGTGAATACTTTAAGTCATCTGTAGTGCTTGAATACTTTAAGTCATATATACTATATATATATATCTATATATATCTATATATATATTATATATATATATATATATATATATATATATATATATATATATATATATATATATATATATATATATATATATATATATATATATATATATATATATATATATCGGATCACTGCTGCGTGAATACTTTAAGTCATCTGTTGTGCGTGAATACTTTAAGTCATCTGTAGTGCTTGAATACTTTAAGTCATCTGCGAATTCACTTCAATCGTTAGATAACTTGCGAAAATGTGAATAGCCTTGTGTCATAGAATATATATATATATATATATATATATATATATATATATATATATATATATATATATATATATATATATATGTATATATATGTATATATATGTATATATATATATATATATATATATATATATATCCGGATCACTGCTGCAATTGTGTCGTCCAATTTTTACCGGATCCGGTCAAATGTAATGTAATAGTTTGTTGATTTCATCATTTCACCAAAACTATATAACAAATGTGTACCCTCTCCTCCCAATCTTTCTTCTCATTATCACTCCCCTGTAAATCCTCTTCATTATTTCCATATTTTCGTCTCCCTTCTCTTTCCTCCACAATAATTCTTCCAATTCCAAATCCTCCTATAATTATTATGTTTGATTACTACATTGTCCGCCAGGTGGCGACACATAAATACAAACACTAATATCATAGAATTAATGATTCTAAACGTTTGAATGTTTCATGCCAGACACGTGGTACTTCGGGAGGAGGTGACTGTGGTCGTTAATAACAGGTGGTCTCTTTATGCAGGTGGTCGTTAAATGCAGTTGGTCGCTTGGTCGCTTGAGCAGGTTTGACGTCATTGCAGTAAAATCCTCAGAAGTGTGCAGAACGCTGTCGAAAATGTCGCTGAAACCGATAGAACGGATATGTAGAGATAATCACTACGAATTCATGGTTGGACAATATCAGTGTGATATATCTGTTCACAGAAAAGCATACGCATGTGTGTATCAGAAGAAAACAACCACTGCGGCAACGCTGTGCGTGTCGGGGTTTACAAAGTATGCTTTCACACATTCACGCACGCATTCCTTGACCGAACAGATCGTGGGGATGCGCGCCTGGAAACCTCGGCAGAAACCATCCTACATCTGGAACCAAGAGCTCCCGTGGCTACAGACCTGCTCGTTCTCGAACGTTGTAAGATCTCCTTTGTCCGTCTTTGACCGTGCCTTGCAAGATCTCCTTT
The DNA here is from genome assembly GCA_963662155.1 of Lamellibrachia columna. Lineage (NCBI taxonomy): Eukaryota > Metazoa > Annelida > Polychaeta > Sabellida > Siboglinidae > Lamellibrachia > Lamellibrachia columna. The sequence goes on from OY759264.1 coordinate 56,844,471, forward strand.
GTCCGTCTTTGACCGTGCCTTGCAAGATCTCCTTTGTCCGTCTTTGACCGTGCCTTGTAAGATCTCCTTTGTCCGTCTTTGACCGTGCCTTGCAAGATCTCCTTTGTCCGTCTTTGACCGTGCTTTGCAAGATCTCCTTTGTCCGTCGTTGACCGTGCCTTGCAAGATCTCCTTTGTCCGTCTTTGACCGTGCCTTGTAGTCCGTGGCGTTTCACTGTAGCCAATAGTGAATTTTGCAACTTCGATGATGGTCCGCGTCACGGATTCGTTTCTTATGTGATCTTTGTATGATCTTTGTATGAGAATCTCACACGCGGTTATTCGTCGTTCGGATACGGCTTTCGAGGTCTACTTTTCACATCCGTACGTCAGCATTGATATCACCAGGCGTTTATACAGTAGTACGCGTGTACGTACGTACGTACGTACGTACGTACGTACGTACGTACGTACATGTGCACACATAGATGTACATATGTGTACGTATACACGTGCGTACGTATTGTATAAGAAAAATACGTACGTACGTGTATACGTGCAAAAACGCGCGCGCGCACACACACAAGTACACACACTCGTACTTACACGCCTACAGGCATGCATAAATGCGCACATGCATGCATATGCATATGCGCATTTATGCATGCCCACGCTCGCACACGTACGCACGCACATGTACACTCACACGCACACTCACACGCACACGCACACGCACACGCACACGCACACGCACACACACAGTGTACATACATTGAAGCGATTGGAAACATGGTTTAATTGTCGTATGCTTAATTGGCGTGTGCGTGCGAGTATGTGTTTGAGCATGCATTCTCTTTTATGTTACATTTCTCCAAATTAACGGTGATAGTTTCTTACGTTTCTCTTACATTTCCTAAACGTCGCTAGCACCCGACCACTTAATACAGAGTCGTTTAAACAGCACCTTCAGTGGGTCCTAATACCGCCATTGAGTGTGTATTCTGTCATTCGCAGGATTACTGCGTTTTAATGCACCAATTTACACGGCCACGCTCCACTGGTCGTTTCTACAACAGACCGTTCCGCTTTGCTGAAGACGACTCCTGCGATTTGATTCGCCGCGATATGTTTATGGTGATCAAACCGGCAGGAGACAATAGCTGCCGTTGCGAAGCTTGTTGTTACACGGCGAGCAAGCAGGAACACGCCTTCGCAGCCGGCACGCACAAGGCAGCACCGCGTCTACTGTAATTACGTTAGTATTGCGCGCGTGGTCGTTGACGAGGGTCTAGCAGCGCCAGTCGCCATCGAAACGAGCACGAGACGACCGCGTGACAAACCAGCGCGTGCAAGCCAGCGCGACAAGGACGAGCAAGACAGCGGGTAGCAGCGACCAGCAGCAGTTCAATATGGTGAGTGTTGTTTCTTGTATTGCTGCTTCGTTGCTTTTTGTGTGATTTGTCTTCTTCAAAACGAGTATGTAGACGTTGACATCGCGCGCATGGTTGGTGGGAAAATACGCTAGGGAAAGAGAGGGGAGAGACCTACTGGGAGAGAGAGAGAAAGAGAGAGAGAGAGAGAGAGAGAGAGAGAGAGAGAGAGAGAGAGAGAGAGAGAGAGAGAGAGAGAGAAAGAGAGGAGAGAAGAGAAGAGAGAGAAAGAGAGATACTGCTGATTATTGTTATAAGGCAGGAGGCAAAAGATGGGAGGCATAGGAATATGTAATCATGAGATGGGTTGGGAAGAAAATTTGTGGCAGAAGGGATTTCTATACGAGTCGTCGTTTATACAGCTGTGCGTCGTTTCCGTGTCTCACTAACGCTTTCCATGGGTCGCCGCGGTCGATGCTGCGGCTTTCTGACAGACAATATCTGCACTTGCGATACGTTGCTTGTCAACCAGATATGGCAGGTTATCACATGCATCTTCATCAGTGGCCCGGGCGATCGGCATTCGAATAACAATCGGTCGCAGCAACGACAAAAGATTGCACCATAAATCACACTCGCCCCTTCGTGTCAGGAGCTTCGTATAAATAGCTGTCTCGTTTTTTTTATTCACCGGGTTTTCTTCGCGTCTTCTCATCAGTCGATGCAGGTTTCCAGCAGCGGCCTGTGGGCGCCAATCAATGCAGTCAACAGTCACTGATCGTTTGTCGGTAGCACACAACGAACACGCTAAACCACAATGCGACATGTCGTGCTTGAGCTGCGTTTCAATACGAAGTCGACTGTTAAGAGTATCAATGTATTAAATATCGCTGTTGCGTATTTCTAAATGTCTGAATTATACAGCGCGGACAAAGCTAAAACCCGGAGCAGTTGCCCACTGTGTGGCGGGGAGCTATCGCAGTACACATCTATTATTACTACTACTATTATTATCAGGCGCATGAATTAAACGATCTGGTTAAACGCCAAGAGTCCGCACCGGCCGAATAAAAACTATTCTCGGACCTGTTCTAGCGTATCCGATTTAGTACGCGACGTACTAAATGTAATACCAGATCTGGCTCACAGAGAGAACAGAACATACCGAGCGGGCTTATTCTATCCCTATCTCTCTATCTATATATATATATACCTCTCTCTCTCTCTCTCCCTCTCCCTCTCCCTCTCCCTCTCCCTCTCCCTCTCCCTCTCCCTCTCCCTCTCCCTCTCCCTCTCTCTCTCCCTCTCTCTCTCTCTCTCTCTCTCTCTCTCTCTCTCTCTCTCTCTCTCTCTCTCTCTCTCTCTCCCTCCCTCCCTCCCTCCCTCCCTCCCTCCCTCCCCCCCCTCTCTCTCTCTCTCGTTACTATCATCTTTGTTTTTCTTCGTCTTCTTTTACGCCTCATCACTACTTCACCTATTCACTCACTCGCTCACTCACTCACTCACTCACTCACTCACTCACTCACTCACTCACTCACGCAGTCGCTCTCAGATCGCGTGCACGCACGCTCGACGGAGGACGTTAATATTAATGAAGATGCCGGCGGGCGAGCGTGTATGCCTAAGTAGATCCTCATCACGATCACTGAGTGTTTGCGACCGTGGAGTTCCACGAATCACAACACATCATTTTGCCTGACGTGTTTATCAAACAATATCTACACTCTAAAGGCTGGCGGTTAACGAACATTCAATTTATATACATTTGAATGATATAGAAGAGTTCACCTAAAATATAAACATGCATTAACGACTGTCTTATACTATTAATTTTACAGTGAAATGCAAATTAGTATTTAGCATGATAATATATATGTATATTAGTATACATATATACTAAATATGATGATTAATGATAAATATAAATCAGTTTGCCTAAACACAAACGTAGTGCTCTGCATTGTGTATTTGCCCGAACACGTACAAGGCAGTGTACGTGACATGTTTGCTCAAACACGTACAACTTGTTGCGTAATGTGCTTGTGTCCAAACTAGCGTATGTTTCTAGAAGGCTTGATCACAAGAATATATTGAATTTTAGTTGAAGAAACGCGACCTGTGTTTTGTGTCGGCTAAATGGTACAACGACGTTCATTGGTTAATTGATACGGCGCTTTTGTTTGGTGGCTTCTTGTAATAAAAATGCCCTAGTTTTCTTATTTTTTCTATCTCTAAGTTCATCTCGAATAACAATTTTATACTTTATGTTTACATTTTTACAACTGTAGTATGTCTACCGTCTGATATTGTATAACACAGGAATCATTCACCAAAACATTATTTAATTCCATTGCCAAATTGCCGATAATATTAAGAATTCAAAGATCGCATTAGTCAAACGTTTTGTGTAGATATTATTTTCACTTGATCGAGTTGTTACAAATATTAACGCATTCAGTGTCGTAATATCCCGTTAAACAATCGTTCAGTTAACCAGTCAAACTCGTTGTGCATGTCCTATAATAACGTCAAAGTCACCGCAAGTAACAACGTTAACCGGGGTCTACCAGCGTGAACCCACTGCAGTAGTGTACCTGGTACGTCCACTGTCACTGACCTGTCGTTACACATGTAATGGCAGTGGTTGCAATGAGTGCAAAGCCAAGGAAATGGTGATTCGTGCGTCGTTCAACTTTAAAGACACAATTGCAATGCAGAATGTACTAATTGCCTGAATCAAATAAGGTGTTGGATTTTTAATTAGGGTATATATGAGGATGGGGTAGTTAGTGTAATTGGAAGGTAAATCTCAACTTATTATATGCGAAAACTTACGCGTAACTAAATAATATGCTGCACAGCCTAATCCGGACCAAGTCTGTTTGAACACAGCATGTTTGACTTTGCTAGCTGGTGGTTTAAAACGCCACTTTCTCAAGTATCCCCCGGGTGGCTGTGTAGGGTAACCACAGTTAATACGAGATCTGTGTACCGTACTGGTAAGACACTTCACATGCTGCAGTAATGTTTTCTCTATAAGAACACTAGCATCATGGGAAACTACCAATTTATCTATTATCATTCTTAGTCCAATCGGGTTTCAGCATTTATCAGGCAATAAAAATAATATACTTATATTAAGCGAAACATACCTACATCGAACGAAATCCGCTGTCGTCGGACATTTGTCTGGCAATTTTCCGTAAACTTGAAACAAATCCCTATTCCTCAAAAACCCGTGTTGAATGCGGCTAATCCGCACGACACGGCATGCCTGCTTATTTAGTCAGGAAAAAGGCAGGTGGTTGGTGCAAAGCCACGTGTGTTTATATGGCACAGATAGCCTACGCAATTAGTCGTGTTGGTCTCCCAGACAAATAAACGGCGAGATTTATTTCCACTCGACGTCGAATCTAGATGTATGCAGACGGTCGAATCTAAAATATAGACCTACACGGGAGAATACGGATTTTGAACCACTTTTACCGTCGATATAAATATTTGACAAGCTAACCGCTTTTGAAAATATCGTTTGTACGTCTACGTCGGCTGTGAGAAATGAAAACTCATTTTTCACCAGAACTAAAGTGTCGAACATTTCCTGTGTTTAGCACGTGTCTCTCGACATCTAAACTACAGACACAATTACCGCTACTGTTTGCGGCATTCATCGGTGATTCACGTAGCTGATCTAGTCATCCTACACTCAATGTGAACATCACAGAATTTACTGTTTCCACATATCGTGTGCTTCAATGATTCCAATTGTTATTTTATGTTGCACACAAATAAATTTTAGTGCATATTTCGTGACGTTGAAATCGTTGCTTAACAGTGCAGTAAATAAGCATACTGCGAAAAATGGCGTTCATTGTGCAATGTTAATGCCCGTGTCCATTGAGTTCGTCTTTAAAACAGGACCCGTGGTTCATCGAATACTGCATATTATGCCATATAGAACCGAAGTTCGACTGACTTTGTAAATATTAGGCAGTGTGGACAATGCACAGGAACACAATACATAGCTGAACACACATTGAGGAACAATACATAGCTGAACACACATAGAGGAACAATACATAGATGAACACCACATATATGAACAATACATAGATGAACAATACATAGAAGAACACCACATAGATGAACAATACATAGAGGAACAATACATAGAGGAACACCACATAGATGAACACCACATAGATGAACAATACACAGATGAACACCACATAGATGAACAATACATAGTTGAACACACATAGATGAACAACATAGATTAACATAACATAGATGAACAACACACAGACGACCAATTTAATAGATGAACAACACATAGATGCACAATTTCGATAAGCCAGTATCTCCCTTGATCACAGTCAATCTGGAGTATGTCGCTTTGGATGGCAATCTGGTTAAATTTCTTCTGGTTCTCTTCAAGTAACTACATGACCTGCAGTGTTATTGTCTTGTAGCAATAGGGCATGCAGTGTCATTGTCTTGTAGCAATAGGGCATGCAGTGTCATTGTCTTGTAGCAAGTCTTACTAGAAAAACAACCGTTTCGTCGCAATCGACGAAATCGTGTGTTAACGAGTTTGCCGCATGCTCAGTGGCTTCCCGGTTTAAGCCCGGTTAGTCGACTTTCACAAAAAATATCTGCAAATCGTCAACTGGCACGTTGTATATATCTCTGCCGCGGCCTGAACGACCCGCGCTACACAGCCGCCATAGGTGGCGCCGCGGAGAGAGAGTGACGCGTGAACACGCACTCTGGTATAATTATCGTTATTGATTGTTCGTTCGGCAAAGTGATCAAGCATTTTGTCTATTTATTTATTGATGAAACCACGCACTTGATTGACGACGTATCTTGCCGATAGCATTGATTGGTGCCGGCGAGCACGGGACCCGAGCCCAGGCGCGCAGGCAGCCTACAGGACTGGGAGTTCCCCTGAAGGTGTGTAATCGTGTGTAATCGTGTGTAATCGTGTGTAATCGTGTGTAATCGTGTGCGTTCTTAACAGTAACTGTTGTGTCAAGCACACCCGGCTCAACGCATGCAGAGGTGTCAAGTCTCCGGCTTTGGGGAGGAGACCGCCTTCTTTTTTGTCAATGTTTATATATATATATCCTGCTTTCCTTTTTCAAATAATGTCCTTAGTTTTGAACCAGTCCTTGCAGCATGACTCACAATGTTTCATGTTTTACAAGAATTTGGCTACAGTTGGCACCTCCGGACATTTGAGGCATTTGTTATATTGTGATCTGCCTTTAGAACTGGGAACGCGTCCTTCCGATCGACGCCCATGCGGCCACGCCCAGGCGCAGCAGCTTTCTATTGTCTTATGGGCGACACTGTAACGGCTGGCAATGACAGTGATTTTTATTGGCCATTACATATTCTGCACGCGTCGTCTGCTCGTGTTCGTAGTTTCTGGCGGAGCAGCGTCGGGTAGCGTAAATATCACGGCAGACCACACGGCATACGGACATTGGGACGGCGTGACAATTTGCTGAGCATTAAATAGTAGCATACGACAGCTGATTTTCGGCGAAACGCCTCCATGACGCGTGTTCTAATTAAGTGACACGCGCGCGCGTGCGTTACCATAGCCACCGTTGTCACAGTCATTCGAACCGTGGTTGTCTCGCCGACAAAACCTAGGCTGAAAACGCCGAACATTATTTAATATAATAATAACAATCATTTATTGTATAAACACCGTATAATTTATACAGAAAACCTTTCGTGGATTTTGGAATAGGATAAAATAAAACTCACACATTTTCACGTGCAAAAAACTGCAGTTTCCGTACATTTCTCAATCATTGCAAATATATGAGGCTTCTTTTCCTAGAAACGCATACGTACGAATGTCCTATAAATACCAACAATGTGATGACCTCTATCAAAAAGTTAAAGCTAATAAATACCTACGAAGCAGAGAAAAAATTTGCTTTTATCCGGTCTGTCAATATAAAATTATAATAACGACATGTTGCTAAGCTATCTGACTATTTACTACACACGTATGCCGGCGAGGTAGTCGAATGCAAAGGTTTTTGGTATTTATCATTAAACGTCACGTATTGTGCAACAAGACAAAAAGACAAATGGTTAGGTCCGACAACAGGTCGGTGTGTGTGGAGACAAAGGACTGGTATAGCACAGCTGAACTGGCGGAAACTATCGAAATATGCACTCTGGGAGAGACGAAGCTACAGTATAATTTTAACAGAACGAGCCAGGACTAAGGAGAACCGCCTGGATCGACAGCGTGAGGCAGTGGACAAACAGAGGCTGAATACTGCACGGGAGATGGCGAGGACTCCGAGTGACAGGACTGCAGCTGACTATCTGCCGCTAACCAACCTTACTAAGCAATGTTGTCGTCAGTCGTCAGTCGCCGGCGACGGTGGCGCGTCAGCACGCAGGTAGGGGTCGTTACGCGATGCACGCAGGTAGGGGTCGTTACGCGATGCCACAGACGTCTACCGCACTTCTAATGGTACTCACGCTGTCCACTAAAGTGACCGCCGGTAGTCGAACAGACTGTTGACACGCGCTTGATGTAACGCTAACGAAGGAAGCCACTTCGTACCGTTGATTTTAAGAAGGTGCGCCGGTTTCCTGCCGCTGATGTCAAATGTTTCTGTTTACGCAACTCGCCTTTGCTGTGTATTCTTGGAGGTGTTCTAAGTCTGACTTCTAGATAATCCGCCAAAACATAACATGCTATAATATATGATATTTACCTTTACTATTAATATCATCCCGGTGTAGTCAATGTGACGTCGCATCATCTCTGGCGTAGCCGATGTATATCGTCGTATCATCTCTGGCGTAGCCGATGTATAACGTCGTATCATCTCTGGCGTAGCCGATGTATAACGTCATATCATCTCTGGCGTAGCCGATGTATATCGTCGTATCATCTCTGGCGTAGCCGATGTATAACGTCGTATCATCTCTGGCGTAGCCGATGTATAACGTCGTATCATCTCTGGCGTAGCCGATGTATAATGTCGTATCATCTCTGGCGTAGCCGATGTATATCGTCGTATCATCTCTGGCGTAGCCGATGTATAACGTCGTATCATCTCTGGCGTAGCCGATGTATAACGTCGTATCATCTCTGGCGTAGCCGATGTATAACGTCGTATCATCTCTGGCGTAGCCGATGTATAACGTCGTAACATCTCTGGCGTAGCCGATATATAACGTCGTATCATCTCTGGCGTAGCCGATGTATAACGTCCTATCATCTCTGGCGTAGCCGATGTATAACGTCATATCATCTCTGGCGTAGCCGATGTATATCGTCGTATCATCTCTGGCGTAGCCGATGTATAACGTCGTATCATCTCTGGCGTAACCGATATATAACGTCGTATCATCTCTGGCGTAGCCGATGTATATCGTCGTATCATCTCTGGCGTAGCCGATGTATAACGTCGTCGTATCATCCCTGGTATCGTATCATCCCAGCGTCGATGTACCGTCGATGTACCGTCGATGTACCGCCGATGTACCGTTGCATAGTAGTAATACGCATTCCTTCACTGAACAATTAATCAAATATGCTACAAATAGAGTACTTTAATAATCATCACCTCATTATTCCGCTCCTGTTTGGCGCCGATCCCGCGTATCCCCCTCAACTATACGTTTCATTTCCCTACCTCCGGAAAATGCATTATGATAAACATGTCATAAACAAACAAAAACGCCGAGGTGCACCACACGGTTCTAATACAACTACACCATTTAATTGGTATTGCTACACATGACGACGTATGTGAAAGTTCACTGAACGTTGTTGTTATTGTCTGACGTGGTGGTACTGTTATGAATGACTACGTATATGAAAGTTCACTGCACGTTGCTGTCTTCGCCTGACACAGCAGTATTACCAACGATGACGTCAACACTATTTTATTAAAAGTTGTCTGTTAAATCAATATCTATCAATCTTTCGTTTCCAGTGTGACAATTGAAAAATTGCATCTTGGCACACTAGCACACTGTTCTACATTCTAGAATTACAACGCTGCGCTATATCGATCGGATTGTCCATTTTAATTAAACGCGGACCCGCGTGATTCGAGCAGAATTCATTACCTGACGCGACGTAACATGTTTACTGGTTCAATCTAGACGTGTAATGAATCAAACGCCACTTGATGCTATCCTTGTGATCGGGTTAACTCGATACAGGCTCAGTGCTGGCGGATGTGGTGGGCCAGAGTGCGTCTTGTGGGGATGGCGCTTGTGACTTGGGTTTGTGATGGGTCTGAAGGTTTTGTTTTAGGATAGAGCTTGTGACTTGGGTTTGTGATTGGTCTGAGGGTTTTGTTGTTAGGATAGAACTTGTGAATTGGGTTTGTGGTGGGTCTGAGGGTTTTGTTGTTAGGATAGAGCTTGTGAATTGGGTTTGTGGTGGATCTGAGGGTTTTGTAGTTAGGATAAAGCTTGTGAATTGGGTTTGTGATTGGTCTGAGGGTTTTGTTGTTCGGATAGAGCTTGTGAATTGGGTTTGTGATTGGTCTGAGGGTTTTGTTGTTCGGATAGAGCTTGTGAATTGGGTTTGTGGTGGGTCTGAGGGTTTTGTTGTTAGGATAGAGCTTGTGAATTGAGTTTGTGATGGGTCTGAGGGTTTTGTTATTAGGATAGCGCTTGTGAATTGGGTTTGTGATTGGTCTGAGGGTTTTGTTGTTCGGATAGAGCTTGTGAATTGGGTTTGTGATTGGTCTGAGGGTTTTGTTGTTAGGATAGAGCTTGTGAATTGGGTTTGTGGTGGGTCTGAGGGTTTTGTTGTTAGGATAGAGCTTGTGAATTGAGTTTGTGATGGGTCTGAGGGTTTTGTTGTTAGGATAGAGCTTGTGAATTGAGTTTGTGATGGGTCTGAGGGTTTTGTTGTTAGGATAGAGCTTGTGAATTGAGTTTGTGATGGGTCTGAGGGTTTTGTTGTTACGATAGCGCTTGTGATATGAGTTTGTGATGAGTCTGAGGGTTTTGTTGTTCGGATAGAGTTTGTGAATTGGGTTTGTGGTGGGTCTGAGGGTTTTGTTGTTAGGATAGAGCTTGTGAATTGAGTTTGTGATGGGTCTGAGGGTTTTGTTGTTAGGATAGAGCTTGTGAATTGAGTTTGTGATGGGTCTGAGGGTTTTGTTGTTACGATAGAGCTTGTAAATTGAGTTTGTGATGGGTCTGATGGTTTTGTTGTTAGGATAGAGCTTGTGAATTGAGTTTGTGATGGGTCTGAGGGTTTTGTTATTAGGATAAAGCTTGTGAATTGAGTTTGTGATGGGTCTGAGGGTTTTGTTGTTAGGATAGAGCTTGTGAATTGGGTTTGTGATGGGTCTGAGGGTTTTGTTGTTAGGATAGAGCTTGTGAATTGGGGTTATGGTGGGTCTGAGGGTTTTGTTTTAGGTTAGAGCTTGTGAATTGGGGTTGTGGTGAGTCTGAGGGTTTTGTTGTTAGGACATAGCTTGTGAATTGGGGTTGTGGTGGGTCTGAGGGTTTTGTTGTTAGTATAGAACTTGTGACTTGGGCTTGTTGTGGGTCTGATGACTTCTTGTGGGGGCGAGATGACTTCTTGGGATTGTGATGGGTCTGAGGGTTTCTTGTGGGGTGGAGCTTGTGACTTGTGCTTGTGACGGGTCTGAGGGTTTATTGTAGGGATGGAGCTTGTGACTTGGGCTTGTGACGGGTCTGAGGGTTTATTGTAGGGATGGAGCTTGTGACTTGGGTTTGCGATTGGTCTGAGGGTTTCTTGTGGGGAAGGATCTTGTGACTTGGGCTTGTGATGGGTCTGGGGACAAATAAAACCACGGGTTATTTGTGGCATTTACATGATAACATTTGTTCGCATGCCTATCTTTGTTATGCAGGAAATAATATCCAACATAAAATCCACTACCTTATTCCTTGCTGTAGTGAACGCAGCAGGATCAGGATGGGCCGAAATATTGTAATTAGTTATTCCATGTAATTCTCATTATTGGCACAGAAGCGTTGTTGGTTGTTGGAAACCCCACGAGTAATTCCTGGTGTAATCTATATTTCACAGAAGGCGAATTCGTGGTTTGACGTCTAAATGACGCACCATATACCGAGTCTATTAACACGTGCCACGGAGAAAGGCCGTGGTTTGTTGTCAGTTGTTTCGTTGTGGTAGGCTTGGAATACACCGTGTGAAAGTATTGAAGGAGGAGGCATTACGTCATAAGACTTACGTGATATACATCCATCCGATAAAAAGACCACGTGGGTCCACCGCTTACACAGAACCTTATAAACCACACTCCTTAACTTCTCACTCTTGGCAACGATTGTCGCCTCCATTGCCGTGTTTAGGGGGAGTTGGGCCATGCCCCTTTGGCTGAATTTGTTTCGTGTGTAACATGTTGCGCCACCGCATAACTGCATGGTAAACTAATGGGTGACAACGCCCCCCCCCCCCCCGACCTACATCCTTGCGAGATCCTAGATACGCAATTGGTCGCATTCTCGTTGTCACGCGAACAAACTAATATGTTATAATTGAGCCCATAAGCAGATTCGTCCACACACCTGCTGCCAAGAGGTTGAGCCCATCCCTTGAATAATTCATGCGTTTTAACAGTCCAGTTTCTCTGGCAACCCAATTCTCACAATTTCGGTTGTTAACAGTGTGACGTCATCAATTCATTGAGCTATCCAGAAGTAGCCTTATATGGTGACGTCACTCGCTTCTCATGAGACCCATGGCTGTAGATCTGTTGACGTCACGCACTCCTCAAAAAGAACACCACGTTGATTTATTAACGTTCTTTCGACGTGGCATGGAGCAAGATATTGCATAAATTTACTAGTTGATTGAACACGATATGTGCTTAGAGTGTTACCCAGTGAAGTGAGTAAGAAGTTGCACATGGACCAGATGTGTGCATTTTTATGGGAACTATTATTTACGAATACGCATAAACCAAACAAGCTCTGTGATATTCAGAAACTTGCTATGTGTTGATATATCCAGAATTGGACAGCTTTGGACAAGAGTAGGTATAATTACAACAGCATTATCGAATAAAATCAAACGTGTTAAAATTAATAGTGATTAAAAAAAAGTGTAGTCTGTAAATGTGCCTTGTTCGTGCGCTATTTGTTCGTGCGCTATTTGTTCGTGCGCTATTTGTTCGTGCGCTATTTGTTCAGGGTGTACAAACTCCTCGGAGAGGGCACCGTCTCCAAATCACTGGCACTTATTCGTCTACCATCAACCCGGAAGTAAAACTAATCAACCCGGAAGTAAAACTAATGATCTGTTCCCGAATGTTGTGCCGGTGTCAAATAGAATATGGACCTCCATAGAAAATGGACCCGGGGTCCATATTCAATTATATAATTTGGACCCCCTTATATAATTTGGACCCCCATTATCAGATAATATAATGCCATCCAGATTCTAACTTGAATGTCACATCCATCATTTATATGAATTTCGTAACATGAAATATAAATTGCTTATTTATTTTTCTTTCCATTAAAATTCCAGTCATCATTGACTTTGTATGCTATAAATTGATATATATGTGAATATTAATGTAGTGTTTGTCCCTTTTGTTGGAATGGTTTAATAAGCATATAACTAAAACTAACATTCATTCATTCATATATTGTCTTCCCAGCTAACTACACGTATCTATACATTGCCTCCAGTTAATTACACAGGACGAGAGCAACATTTTGAACTAAATACATGCTTGTCAAAAGTACAAAACATGTAAAAAAACAGTTATGCTAAACAATAGTATGTATGCGTTCTCTACCAGTTAACTACACGAAACAGGGGAACATTTGTAAGTGTGCAGGTTCATAGTGAATACATTGCATAACTTTGCACTTTCAGTGAAAACCAACAATCACATTAAAACATTAAACACAAAAACACTTGTAGTAACCACTGATGTGTCCTTTGGCAAAACACAATCAGAATCACCTGTAGTGACCACTGATGTGTCCTTTGGCACACACACAATCAGAATCACCTGTAGTGACCACTGATGTGTCCTTTGGCACACACACAATCAGAATCACTCGTAGTGACCACTGATGTGTCCTTTGGCACACACACAATCAGAATCACTCGTAGTGACCACTGATGTGTCCTTTGGTACACACAACCAGAATCACTCGTAGTGACTACTGATGTGTCCTTTGGTACACACAACCAGAATCACCCGTAGTGACCACTGATGTGTCCTTTGGTACACACAACCAGAATCACTCGTAGTGACCACTGATGTGTCCTTTGGCACACACAATCAGAATCACTCGTAGTGACCACTGATGTGTCCTTTGGCACACACACAATCAGAATCACTCGTAGTGACCACTGATGTGTCCTTTGGCACACACACAATCAGAATCACTCGTAGTGACCACTGATGTGTCCTTTGGCACACACACAATCAGAATCACTCGTAGTGACCACTGATGTGTCCTTTGGCACACACAATCAGAATCACTCGTAGTGACCACTGATGTGTCCTTTGGCAAAACACAATCAGAATCACTTGTAGTGACCACTGATGTGTCCTTTGGCACACACAACCAGAATCACTCGTAGTGACCACTGATGTGTCCTTTGGCAAAACACAATCAGAATCACTCGTAGTGACCACTGATGTGTCCTTTGGCACACACAACCAGAATCACTCGTAGTGACCACTGATGTGTCCTTTGGCAAAACACAACCAGAATCACTCGTAGTGACCACTGATGTGTCCTTTGGCACACACAACCAGAATCACTCGTAGTGACCACTGATGTGTCCTTTGGCAAAACACAACCAGAATCACTCGTAGTGACCACTGATGTGTCCTTTGGCACACACAACCAGAATCACTCGTAGTGACCACTGATGTGTCCTTTGGCACACACAACCAGAATCACTCGTAGTGACCACTGATGTGTCCTTTGGCACACACAACCAGAATCACTCGTAGTGACCACTGATGTGTCCTTTGGCACACACAACCAGAATCACTCGTAGTGACCACTGATGTGTCCTTTGGTACACACAACCAGAATCACTCGTAGTGACCACTGATGTGTCCTTTGGCACACACAACCAGAATCACTCGTAGTGACCACTGATGTGTCCTTTGGCACACACAACCAGAATCACTCGTAGTGACCACTGATGTGTCCTTTGGCAAAACACAATCAGAATCACTCGTAGTGACCACTGATGTGTCCTTTGGCACACACAACCAGAATCACTCGTCGTGACCACTGATGTGTCCTTTGGCAAAACACAATCAGAATTACTCGTAGTGACCACTGATGTGTCCTTTGGCACACACACAACCAGAATCACTCGTAGTGACCACTGATGTGTCCTTTGGTACACACAATCAGAATCACTCGTAGTGACCACTGATGTGTCCTTTGGCACACACAACCAGAATCACTCGTAGTGACCACTGATGTGTCCTTTGGCACACACAACCAGAATCACCTGTAGTGACCACTGATGTGTCCTTTGGCACACACACAATCAGAATCACTCGTAGTGACCACTGATGTGTCCTTTGGCACACACACAACCAGAATCACTCGTAGTGACCACTGATGTGTCCTTTGGCACACACAACCAGAATCACTCGTAGTGACCACTGATGTGTCCTTTGGCAAACACAACCAGAATCACTCGTAGTGACCACTGATGTGTCCTTTGGCAAAACACAATCAGAATCACTCGTAGTGACCACTGATGTGTCCTTTGGCAAACACACAATTCTGCTTCTTTGCAGGAGAAGATGAACACACTACCCATTTGTAATATTCTAAGCAACTCACCAACGTCTCACTATAACTCGTGGTGAGCTAAACAGTCTCAATTTGATGCTAGCCCAAGCAGGGGATTAATAACCAATTTGTAAGAATAGAGATTTTGCATTTTATGTTTTATCATTGTGTATTTTCACACACTGCATGAATAGAGATTTTGCCAGTCAGTGCTTTTGATGTTTTCGTCCTAACCGCCCACTCAGCTTGTCACACTGCCTCTGTTAATGTTTCACACAAAACCAATTAGTACTTTGAACCTTTGAATTTAATTTTGAATCAGTCTCACTTTCAACGGTGCTCACATAAACCACTAAGAGCTTGTGTGAGAAGCTATGTCCATATTTCATAATACAATATGGACCCTGGGGTCCATATTCTATGGGGGTCCATTTTCTAAATATGTCATATAAAAAATGGACCCCTATGGAATATGAACCCAGGTCCATTTTCTATGGAGGTCCATATTATATATGACATAGAATATGGACCCCCATAGAATATGGACACAGGGGTCCATATTCCATTATGGAATATGGATCCCTGGGGTCAAAATTCTTTAGGACGGTCCATATTCTATAATAAAAAGAAATTCTATTATAATTAGAAATGGAAAACAAATCTTTAGGATTCTATAGGGAAAATGGACCCGAGGTCCATTTTCCATGGGGTCCATATTCTATATGACAACGGCGCCGACCGCTGCGTCGCCAGTGTCTCTGGCTGTCTAGCTCGGCGCCTCGCTCCGTGATTCCTTGTAGCTCTTATTAACCCACGCGCGTAAAATATCGCATCACACACACACGCACGCGCACACAAACGCATGCACACACGCACGCCCGCGTGCATGCATGCACGCACACAGTATTAGACAAACTGAGAGCACGGGTGGGGCCAGTCACGACATTGTGCATTAAAAAAAACTAAGAAAGTGATGTTTTACAAATAAGGAAAATGGGTCTCGGGAAACCAAAATGGGTGTTTTTTGTGGAAAGGGGTATACAAATTAAATATAATGATTCGCATTGCCGATAAAACAGGGTGCAATGAAAACTAATATGTAGGACACACGATTCAATAAATTATATAACAATTTATTCTGGCGAAAACGTGTGTGGCCTTTTGAGGGGTTCTACTGTATTTTATATGGACTAAGGACCACAATTCCAGGGAAAATAGGTCTCTGAAAGCGGCAAAATATCAATGAATAAATCCCAAAAAGGACATATTTTGTTTACCTGTGAACTGACATGGGTGCCCACAGACTGCACCAGTGACCCTCCCCCCTCCCCCCTCCCCCCTCCCCCCTCCCCCCTCCCCCGGCGCGGTGGTAGAAGGTTCTCCACTCACCTGCGGACAGGCAGTGTACAGTGGTATCACGCGAAAGGTCAATGATGCTACTCGTTAGAAAACATGATATTCGCCTGTAATGGGACATTGCAGTCAGTCGGAGTCTGCAGGCGCAGTAGATTAATTAACAGTTGGCCATTAGTGTTGACAATCTTCCAAGAAGGCGCTCGTGCTCGCGGCCGTGATTAAGTTGTCAGTGACAACGGAATCGGTGTCTTCTCGAACACACTGGTGTGAGCTTCTGTCATTATATGCGGTGCAAGTGTAGTACTACCGTATTATTATTGTTATTACCATCACCGCCATCACCATCATCATAATTATCAGCATCTTATCGCCAATTAAATCCACGACGAAACGACGCTATTTTCGCATAACCTTAAAACTAGTCTCTCATCGAAACGTGTAAGTTTTGGTGGGGAGAAATCTATTAGAATCTACTTGCTATGAAAACATCATCGTTTGAGGCGCGCTCTGTCTTTTGGCACACCTTTATTAAATGTGACCCTGATGTGATGTCACATTACTACTTGCACTGAAATTGACTCATAGCGAGGGACTCATACACCACTACTGGAAGGCCTTATACTTCATGTGCATCACCACTACTGGAAGGCCTTATACATTTTGTGCACCACCACTATTGGAAGGCCTTATACTTCGTGTGCACCACCACTACTGGAAGGCATTATACTTCATGTGTACCACCACTATTGGAAGGCCTTATACTTCATGTGCACCACCACTATTGGAAGGCCTTATACTTCATGTGCACCACCACTACTGGATGGCCTCATACTTCGTGTGCACCACCACTACTGGAAGGCCTTATACTTCATGTGCACCACCACTACTGGAAGGCCTTATACTTCATGTGAACCACCACTACTGAAAGGCCTTATACTTCGTATATACCACCACTACTGGATGGCCTTATACTTCATGTGCACCACCACTACTGGAAGGCCTTATACTTCGTGTGCACCACCACTACTGGATGGCCTTATACTTCGTGTGCACCACCACTACTGGATGGCCTTATACTTCATGTGCACCACCACTACTGAAAGGCCTTATACTTCGTGTGCACCACCACTACTGGATGGCCTTATACTTCATGTGCACCACCACTACTGGATGGCCTTATACTTCATGTGCACCACAACTACTGGAAGGCCTTATACTTCGTGTGCACCACCACTACTGGATGGCCTTATACTTCGTGTGCACCACCACTACTGGATGGCCTTATACTTCATGTGCACCACCACTACTGGAAGGCCTTATACTTCATGTGTACCACCACTACTGGATGGCCTTATACTTCGTGTGCACCACCACTACTGGAAGGCCTTATACTTCATGTGCACCACCACTACTGGAAGGCCTTATACTTCATGTGCACCAGCACTACTGGATGGCCTTATACTTCGTGTGCACCACCACTACTGGAAGGCCTTATACTTCATGTGCACCACCACTACTGGAAGGCCTTATACTTCATGTGCACCACCACTACTGGATGGCCTTATACTTCGTGTGCACCACCACTACTGGATGGCCTTATACTTCATGTGCACCACCACTACTGGAAGGCCTTATACTTCATGTGCACCACCACTACTGGAAGGCCTTATACTTCATGTGCACCACCACTACTGGATGGCCTTATACTTCGTGTGCACCACCACTACTGGAAGGCCTTATACTTCGTGTGCACCACCACTACTGGAAGGCCTTATACTTCATGTGTACCACTACTACTGAAAGGCCTTATACTTCATGTGCACCACCACTACTGGAAGGCCTTATACTTCATGTGTACCACCACTACTGAAAGGCCTTATACTTCGTGTGCACCACCACTACTGAAAGGCCTTATACTTCATGTGTACCACCACTACTGGATGGCCTTATACTTCATGTGTACCACCACTACTCAAAGGCCTTATACTTCGTGTGCACCACCACTACTGGATGGCCTTATACTTCGTGTGCACCACCACTACTGGATGGCCTTATACTTCATGTGTACCACCACTACTCAAAGGCCTTATACTTCGTGTGCACCACCACTACTGGAAGGACTTATACTTCGTGTGCACCATCACTACTGGAAGGCCTTATACTTCATGTGCACCACCACTACTGGAAGGCCTTATACTTCATGTGCACCACCACTACTGGATGGCCTTATACTTCGTGTGCACCACCACTACTGGAAGGCCTTATATTTCATGTGCACCACCACTACTGGATGGCCTTATACTTCGTGTGCACCACCACTACTGGATGGCCTTATACTTCATGTGCACCACCACTACTGGATGGCCTTATACTTCGTGTGCACCACCACTACTGGATGGCCTTATACTTCATGTGCACCACCACTACTGGAAGGCCTTATACTTCGTGTGCACCACCACTACTGGAAGGCCTTATACTTCATGTGTACCACCACTACTGAAAGGCCTTATACTTCATGTGCACCACCACTACTGGAAGGCCTTATACTTCATGTGTACCACCACTACTGAAAGGCCTTATACTTCGTGTGCACCACCACTACTGAAAGGCCTTATACTTCATGTGTACCACCACTACTGGATGGCCTTATACTTCATGTGTACCACCACTACTCAAAGGCCTTATACTTCGTGTGCACCACCACTACTGGATGGCCTTATACTTCGTGTGCACCACCACTACTGGATGGCCTTATACTTCATGTGTACCACCACTACTCAAAGGCCTTATACTTCGTGTGCACCACCACTACTGGAAGGACTTATACTTCGTGTGCACCATCACTACTGGAAGGCCTTATACTTCATGTGCACCACCACTACTGGAAGGCCTTATACTTCATGTGCACCACCACTACTGGATGGCCTTATACTTCGTGTGCACCACCACTACGGCTTTATACTTTGCGTGATTTTGAGTTACCTAAAGTCATACTAACCAAATACTGGAACTGTTCTGCCACGCGCAGACTTCCAAGAGCTTGTTTGTAGGCGTAGCAATGACAGCCGGAAGGCCACGTATGCAGACGGATGGATGGTACACGCACGCACGCACGCACGCACGTACACACGCAACCACACACGCACGCACACCACATTCACATAAACACACTCATTCACTCACGCACTCACACACGCACGCACGCACGCACGCACGCACGCACGCATGCATACACATACTCGCTCACCCTCACGCACGCACGCACGCACGCACGCACGCACGCACGCACAATATTGTTCTACAATAATAAGGACATTGCACATTTGTTATCGGAGTGGTGCAACTGGTCAAATCAATAGTGGTTCAGTATACGTGCGCACATTGCTATCAAGCAGCAATTAAAGCTGCTATCGCGGTCGGTTGATCAGTTGTCGTATGTGTGGTCGGTGCTTAATGAATTGTAAATATTCGCCAGTCGTCCGCGAGCGCGCGCTCCCCGGGGCTTCGGTCATAGTTGATTTGCGTCCCATTCGACAATGGGATTGAGTCCAAGGAAAACAAATGACGTGCGTGGCTGCGTGTCGCTTCCTGGTCTGGCTGCAGGCGCCGGGGTGAAGAGATATCTGCTTTCTGTAATGGTAATCGTTGTCAGAAGGACTATGGAGACCACTTGTCTGCGGTGTTCCCATAAGAACGTTGTTAGTTTATTAATTCGATACGCTAGATTGTATGAGTAGATCGCTGATAACATTATACATCAAGGCGGGTAATTATTACTGACGACTGAGCGATTTGTGACTAAAGGCTTATCAGTCCGTGATTTGTAATTACAACATAAATGCACTAGCTACTAATCACAAGCTAGCCTTTATACCTATACCAAAATTAAATTACAAGACAAGATCACAAACTAAGACAGACCAACACAGCATCAAGAAGGAGATTGAAAAAGGAAATGGACTTGGTTAGGACACACCCTAGGCCCTAGAATGGAACCCCCAAATAAATAGAAATTCAGACTTGGAAAGAAATTAAGAAAGCAGCCACACATAGAATGCGTTGAATAAGTGTTCTACCTTAAGCGAAGGGGAGTAAGTAAGTAAGTAAGTTATAACAACGTATGTCACTAAATGTTGGGATCAAATTGTTATCTGTGCATTCATTCGACAGCCCAGACACACAACATGAACATTATTCCAAACCAATTACACATCACGTCTTAATACGAAGCGACGATACAACGATTGCGTGAAGCGACTTGGTGCTCCAACAATCTGTTATGGAAGTACGGGATATATACATTGCAGTATTGCAATGCTACGTGTACAGTACGAATTAACGGAATTCGTCCTAACGAAGATTGCAGTTCTTCTATATTGCCAAGAAACATTTTATTCGATGTAAAACTAAATGCCAGGCCTATCGCTCTCAGCTTCAACTAAGCTGACTAGTGATTCAAAACGCAGACACTGTCTGGGGTCCACTAAAGAACCTGGAACACGGGTTGACGTATAGAGAAACCACTGGTTAGACCTGGCTAGTTCAACTACGTAGATTTGTCGAATGTGTTGATTAATCAGTTTGGCGCCAACATGTTATTACGGGTTAAGCCATGCTTTGACAAGCGAGTACTGTCGCATTGCAGTGGTAGTTTGACCAGTCATAGCGCAGACCGGTGACCGACGATTGGCAGGTAATTGCAGCACTATACCACGAAGCGAGTTTTATATTGAATAGCTTATGTCAATCGCGATCTATTTATGCATAACCTGAATGCTGATAAAGTTCTCGTAGGATTAGTATTGTCTGAATCCTATTAAGCAGCGCCACACTTAGATTCGCGTGAACGATGGTAGAAAATACCCACGAAGACTTGTTACGATTTTCTATTAACTCGAGCCATTTGTTAGCCGCAGTTCGCCGGTCTAGCGTCAAAGGAATGGTACAATACCTGTTGATTCGAGCGGTTAATTAAAACCCACAAGTATGCCTCTTAATGCGTCGCTATGTGTATTCATGGTGTGCAAGCGTACTTGCGTAACCAAGCTGGCAAGATCTATATGGCGTTAGATAGACGACTGTTGTAATAATATTAATATACGCCATACATATATAATATGCATGGCGTAAATGTGACTGACAAAGAGGACCAACTGAATTTCTACCGTTTGTGTGTTTGGCTTTGAAAAATCCGACACGACGTTATTGACATTCAGAACATTTGCTGTTACACACGATTTAAAACCGGGTCCCAGCACATAGTAAGGTATATTCCGTCTGCTCTGCGACTAAGCATTTGAACAAGACAAGTGTTTAGTAATGTCTAGACATCTTGGCGTGCATTGATTTCTGGGCGGTGAACATGGCGCATCTTTTGTCGCTTAATTTGAAAATGACCTGGCGTCTTTTGCTGTTGGGTCAAACGTGTTTGTTGGAAGCTCATCGCTGAGAGAAATGAACCACGGTGTATATGGTAAATGTCATCAGTCTTGGTTATGCCCCATTAATGGGCAAAGAAACACGGTTGTACCGACGTGTTACCAGTGGCGCTGCACTGGCTCACGAGTGACCGACTTCTGTAATTATGCACCGTCGATCGTTCTTGGGAAAATGACATCTGATATGGCGAGCCCGTAGTGTCACTGTGACGTGAATATGTGGCTGTTGGAATTGATTTGACTTAATGTTTCCAAATAAACATAGATTTCTTCAATTATTAGGAAATATATATCCCTATTTAATTTTAAAGTTGTTCTTTTTAAATTATTTGCAGGTATCATCACACAATTGATATATTTAAAGAATTGATGCGATCTCGAAATAATTGAAGATATATCTTCAACATTTAGATATGTAGATTTTACACAATAATAATCTTATTACCATTACTAAAGGGTATATTGAATGGTATGTAACATGTAAATAAACTTTATAAATATATCACAAATTCTTGGTTAATGTACAGTAAATATAAAATACATTAAAATTTGTTGCATATCAATAAAACAATTAGTGGTATTAGTAACAACATATTTTGTTTACAGTTCAAGACGTTCCCATTTACGTTAAGGAATTTAAGAGATTTTCACTAAATAAGGGCAGCGCGTGTAATTAGCTGCACATTCATGTGAAATGTACGCTAATTGCTCTCATCAGACCCGGGGCAGTGCGTCTCCCACACTGAAATCTGGTCCCGAGGGGCAATTTAACATAATGCGTTGCTTCTAATGATAACTATTAAAGGTGCACGTGTGTCGACTGTCGTCAGAAGACCGCTGGGTTAATTAAATTGACCAGTGCAACATGACGGTTGCAGTCACACACACACTCAATAAAATCCAGGTCTCATTCACATCTGTTTAGTTTAAGCTTTTCAGTTCTTCTGGTAACGATGATAAGCAGGCGACAAAACACGCACGCGAGCAGATACAGTTTAATGACTGTATGTTACGTACATGCGAGCAGATACAGTTTAATGACTGTATGTTACGTACATGCGAGCAGATACAGTTTAATGACTGTATGTTACGTACATACACAAAGATATTTCGGAAATATATTTAACAAGACTCGCAAATTGCCGTTCAGTGCAGCAAGATCCACATGGCAGGTGGACAAGGAAGCCATTGGCACGTTGAGGGTCCAACAATTGTTGCGTACGGAGAGGGGGTAGCCCAAATGAGTACACATGAATGCTTTCTCATATCTAGTCACCACTGTTCTATTACTAATGATGTTTTGTGCCTTCTAGTTCTACTGTTATTTAGTATGGTAAATCGTTTTTTCAATATCTTTATAATCAGTTAATATTTTAAAAACTTCTATTTGGTCTCCTTTTATCCAAACCACACTCTATGTGACGTTTTTCGGAACTAGAGTGTTCACGTAACTGGGCATTTTCAAGACCCCCCCCCCAATTGTGGAGAATTTCCATTATGTGGCCATGAGTGGAAATATATCGAATTCAACTGGAGATATAATTATTGCAGCTTGTAGGTATTTACAAATCTGTGCAGTTGTATTACACACACATATATTTATTTTATTGTTTGTGTGTGTGTGTGTGTGTGTGTGTGTGTGTGTGTTTGTGTTTGTGTGTGTGTGTGTGTGTGTGTGTGTGTGTGTGTGTGTGTGTGTGTGTGTGTGTGTGTGTGTGTGTGTGTGTGTGTGTGTGTGTGTGTGTGTGTGTGTGTGTGTGTGTGTGTGTGTGTGTGTGTGTGTGTGTGTGTGTGTGTGTGTGTGTGTGTGTGTGTGTGTGTGTGTGTGTGTGTGTGTGTGTGTGTGTGTGTGTGTGTGTGTGTGTGTGTGTGTGTGTGTGTGTGTGTGTGTGTGCAGGGAAGCAAACTTCAACTTACAAACTTTCATAACATAAACTTTCAAGACGTGAACTTTTCACATCACAAACTTTCAACTTATAACTTTTCATGACACAAACTTTCAAAACATGTGTGTGCGGTGAAGCAAACTTTCAACTTGCAAACTTTCATAACATAAACTTTCAAAACATGTGTGTGTGCAGTGAAGCAAACTTCCAACTTACAAACTTTCATAACATAAACTTTTAAAACGTGAACTTTTCACATCACAAACTTCCAACTTACATATTTTCATGACACAAACTTTCAAAACATGTGTGTGCGGTGAAGCAAACTTTCAACTTGCAAACTTTCATAACATAAACTTTCAAAACATGTGTGTGCAGTGAAGCAAACTTCCAACTTACAAACTTTCATAACAATGGACGAGTGAGAGCGCACAAGCCAAAGTCCACCAACAGTGACTGACCAGTGTGAAAAAGACAAGACGAGTGGGAGCGCACAAGTCAAAGTCCACCAACAGCAGCTGACCAGTGTCAAAAAGACAAGACGAGTGGGAGAGCACATACCAAAGTTAACCAACAGTGACTGACCAATGTCAAAAAAGACAAGACGAGTGGGAGCACACAAGTCAATGTCCACCAACAGCGACTGACCAATGTCAAAAAAGATAAGACGAATGGGAGCGCACAAGTAAAAGTCCGCCAACAGCGACTGACCAGTGTCAAAAAAAGACAAGACGAGTGGGAGCGCACAAGTCAAAGTCCACCAACAGCGACTGACCAGTGTCAAAAAAGACAAGACGGGTTAAAGTACACAAGCCAAAGTCCGCCAACAGCGACTGACCAGTGTGAAAAAGACAAGACGAGTGGAAGCGTACAAGCCAAAGTCCACCAACAGCGACTGACCAGTGTCAAAAAATACAAGACGAGTGGGAGCGCACAGGTCAAAGTCCACCAACAGCGCCTGACCAATGTCAAAAAAGACAAGATGAGTGGAAGCGCACAAGCCTTCCTACAGTTTACCCATACCTCCTACAGTTTACCCATAACTCCTACAGTTTACCCATAATTCCTACAGGTTACCCATAACTCCTACAGTTTACCCATAATTCCTACAGGTTACCCATAACTCCTACAGTTTACCCATAATTCCTACAGGTTACCCATAACACACAATAAAATAAATATATATATGTGTGTGTAATACATCTGCACAGATTTGTATATATATATATATATATATATATATATATATATATATATATATATATATATATATATATATATATATATATATATATATATATATATATAAAATACAATTGCAAATATCTGTAAATACTTGGAAGCTGCAATAATTAATAATAACAATAATTGCACTTACGATGCACCTCTGTATGGGCAATGCTAGGTAATCGAGGTTCTCGTTTGATACGTCAAATCAAATCAAATCAAACCAAATCAATAAAAGCAGCTAAGAAATAATTAGTTTGTGTTATTGGAATGACATTTACGATAGTTGCAACTTTGTGTAGTCAGCTGTTCCAATCATTTGTTATTTGTAATATACGTTAGAATATTGGCCGGTTTCTTCCAGTCTTCGATGTCTGTGTTCAAACAGTCGTATGAGTATCCACGGGATGTCGATTGTCTTTCGCTTGCAGCAAAGGAAAACTGGTTTAAGCGCCGGTTCTCTGGTCCGTGGAATGATTTCTTCTTAACCATTCTATGGTCGATTTGGAAATTATATCTAATTATAATTAGACCAGTGATATTCTGCTCCTGCGTCTTCTGATATGTTAGTGGCGTCTTGTCCGTTTGTTCTTTTGTACTTCTTGACGAAGGAATCATTGAGTAATTCGCACTCGTGTAATTGCATGGACGCACCCTGTCCAAAGATGTCAGCGAAAATATGGCAGTGCAGGAATAAAACAAATGGTTATCGTGTGCAGTTCGATATGACGTGTCCTTCGACCTTTGACCCATATGTTTCTCGAGTCGCTCCTTTCCCATACATCACGTTTGATCCATCAAATTACCGTTGATATTCATTTAAAAGTCAAAATCACGAAGTATTTTAATCAACAACGAGATACAGGTTGTTAAAAACACTACGGTAATGTTTTCAACGTCCAGTCCTCTACTTACTACGTTTAATAATAAAATAACAATACTATAATGATTATTATTATTATTAATACACTCTGGAGTGTATTCAAGGTATGCTTCAGTATCACTTCAAATTATTCATTAGAATTAATTTTATAACGTAAACTTAATACATTCATGTTGGACCTGAATATGTTTAATGTACTAGCCGAGAGCTTTAGACGTAGCTGTAGTGTTTCGAACTTGGCCACTGAATGCCTACATAGTCTTTTGAACGTTTCGCCTACCTCGAAAACACTACCACAGGGCGGCACAGGCGTAATGCTTTCGACGGGTAGTGTTTTGAAGTTACTACACCGAATCTAGGCCTCTACTCTGATCGATGTAGCATTTCTTATCACATTATATGCTCTAGTATAGCGAAACAACACGTAGCAGTGCATTGGAATATGACCAATGCTGTAATCTGACCGATGCAGTTGCGTCTGATCTCGGGTGTGGATCCGTGACCTTTTCGCGTGTGAATTGGTTCACCCTGGTCGTATTTATCACTGTCACATGAGATCGTGTTGGTTATCGCATTGTCTTCATGGAAGTATCACTAGGTGTCATTCCTATTTTCGTCGCTAGATGTTTAATTGACTTTGTCGCTAGGCGCCGAACTACCTTCTTCCTTTTCTAACCAAATGAAGTGTTTTCGCGTGTTCCGTCCTGCAATCAAACATGTTTAATTCGATTAAGCAAATAACACCAAATTTGCCGAGACTGACGCCTCAGTCTGGTGGTCACCGGTCCGCGCGCAGGTCCGCGCGCAGGTCCGCGCGCAGGTCCGCGCGCAGGTCCGCGCGCAGGTCCGCGCGCAGGTCCGCGCGCAGGTCCGCGCGCAGGTCCGCGCGCAGGTCCGCGCGCAGGTCCGCGCGCAGGTCCGCGCGCAGGTCCGCGCGCAGGTCCGCGCGCAGGTCCGCTGTCCAGGTCCGCGCGCAGGTCCGCTGTCCAGTGTTCTCGCCAAGTTTCCACTTAAAGCTATCTCCTTAATTCAGTGTTTCGCTCATCTCATTTCAGAATCATTTGGAACCCGTGTAGCTATATCTAGCATGTACTACGACATAATAGCTCGTTTGTTCAAATGTGTTATTTAGTATTTATGACATCATCGGACAAAGTTTGAATTTATTTCCACTGGTCCCTGTCGACATTCGGAGAAAAAGGGCAAATGTTGTCCGCTGTTATATTATGGCTAGTCACACTTTCGCAATCAAACGATCAACGTCAAATATTTCAATGATTTTAACTGAAGTACGAATTTCATATCTGAACATCACCGAGCACGATTCGCGAAGGACTAAAGCAATTAAGAATGGAGCGTCAAATCCCTCCCAGACCAATTAAAGCGCGTGTTCTCTTTTCAAAGCAACACGAAACGGCGTTTTTTCTTCTCCCCTCGTGGATTCTCTTCGCCTTGTTCCTGGCTGTCTCTTCTGACTTGCTTCCTCTCTTACCGTATCATTCTCTATCAACGTAAGCCCTACAATATGACGTCAATTGACCGTGTTGTTGTTACGTTGCAGGCAGATCAACTAACGCCAGAACAGATCAACGGTGAGTAACTGCACAGCTTCCACACGTAAATGGGTCTATTCTCAGAGATATAAACGCTCGACCAGTTCTAATGCGTTCTAATACGTTCATCTTTCATCTTTCTCTTATATTAACATAGCCGGTGGGAAATAAATTAATCGCATTCACTCAAAGTAAAGTATGTGCATGTTTTACATTAACGTAGCTAACACAGATGGTGTAAAGAGTTATTTTTTACGTATACGTTCTAAAGTAGAATTATTCCAAACGGCGAAACATTCAAACAATAAATGTCATGTCTGAAGCAAACGCTACGAGTCGGTCGTTTTGCAACACATGATAACGATTAAAAAAAAAATTATATGACTTCTGTCTTCAGGCTAAATGGTGCAGCTCTATATTGTGGCATATCAGATGACCTTAGCCAGTAAATAAAAATAATCAGAGTTCCATTCACTGAAACGTACATACACTATCCGTGCCTGATCATAACGTAAACACATTGTTGTAGGCGGCCCATTCTTAAAGAAGGTGTACTTTGTAAATGTTTACAATAAAAATAGGGGGTGGTGGAAATAGGGGGCTCGAGCAAACCCATGAAGCCCTTATGTCGCCGCGACTGCAGATAGAATTAATGTATTTGTAAGGTACGAACAAATCCAGCCAACATTATGAATGCAGCGACGAAACAGAAATTGCAAAGTCGATGGTAAAGAAGACAATACTAATAACTGACTACGACAAAGTCGATGGTAAAGAAGACAATACTAACAACTGACTACGACAAAGTCGATGGTAAAGAAGACAACGATGAGGAGATGGCAGGAAGTGGGAGGTTGGTCCTTAAAAAGGTGGGAGGTGGCACCTAGGTTGGCCTAAAAAATAGGTGGGAGGCGGGATTAGGGGAGGTGGACTCTCAAAGCAGATGTGAGACGGTAGATTGAGACAACTGACATCGCCCCCTCCCAATAACGACTCACCACGCCAAAGTTGACAGGTACAACACGTAATAATTGTAACCCAGGACGTTACTTAAGCGTGTTTCCGCTACATCTCCCTGGATACCACCAACACTAATGGGATGTAATCACCGCCGTCAGCCTCACGACGACAAGTGCACGATGACGGCAGACCCGTAGTAACACTAGTGCGACGAGGCAGCTTACATTAGAATCGTGAATTTGGACAGCGACGAACTGCCTCGGGTTAGTGGGCGACGTCATTTCCTTTCCGCTAGAATTACAGTAGGCGCAGGTAATGAGGTCGGCGTCTACTGTAGCTCCAATGAAAACAAGACCGATGTGTGGTAACTGTGGAGACGGTGGCAGCCGGCTATTTGTGGTGATGGCGCTGTTAATTAGTAGCGCAGTAAATGTACAGATCGTTTTCATCATAAATCATGCTATATAAGCGTGTCTATTCTAACATATGGACCGTCCAATGTGCTTTAATGAACAAGTTTTTTTGTTATTTTAACGGTTCGAGTCGAATCGCATGTTTATATATTACATGTTGAAAGGGAGCAGGCCAACAGGCGGACCGGGTAGCCATGTCTTTCTTAGTTTATTGATTACTCCCAATTGTGCCTACGGTGTAGATATATACTTGTTTTATTAATTGTTTGTATCTTTGTAATGAGTGTAGCTGCACAACTCATCCGAGTACTATCTATATAACTCGTCTGTTGTGGTCCACCTATTAGGCTGCCCCTGCTGTCAGCAACGTCGATATTCGTAATCATATCAAACACGGTTGGTTCATTAAAACACATTTGGGCGGCCAAAATGGTAGAATAGATATAGTTTATTTTACACATGAGCTTACGAGAAAATGATTGGACTCTTTACCTTTAAGCTAGGACGGCGCTTCTGGTGATGATGATACCTTCTAAAGCATCATTTGTTTTTTTAGAATTCAAGGAAGCGTTCTTGCTCTTTGACAAAGATGGCGACGGCACCATCACGACAAAGGAGCTCGGCACAGTAATGAGGTCACTGGGTCAGAACCCAACCGAGGCTGAACTGCAGGACATGATCAACGAAGTAGACGCAGACGGTGAGGGAACATTCGTTATTTTATCATACAGTTTATGGCAAGGATACTGAGAGTAATGGCACAGTGTTTCCAATGTAGAGAAGTCCCTAACGAAAACATTTTGTAATTTGTATCACTCTTACTGTTTTATATACTTGAACAAAATTATTTTATGTGGTGAATACTGCGAAGTATTTTGTGATTTGCAAGATTGTAGAACGACTGACTGAACACACTGCCTTGCACAACACATACTTCTATATTGCTTTTACTCGTATGGTATCAACATTTCTACAAACGGAACTTGGAAGTGGGATCTTATTTGGCAAACAGCCGTCTTGGTTAAATATTGTATTTATAGGAACGAAACGTCTGTTGAGTAGTAGTAGCAGTAGTAGCAGCAGTTGCTGCTGCTGCTGCTGCTGCTGCTGCTGCTGCTGCTGCTGCTGCTGCTGCTGCTGCTGCTGCTGCTGCTGCTGCTGCTGCTGCTGCTGCTGCTGCTGCTGCTGCTGCTCACAAACAATTTACTGACCAGTACCCATTACATTAGACCATATCGGTCAACATTGACGACATATCGCAATAGTTGTTGACGCCATCCCCCGTCCACACAGGTAACGGCACGATCGACTTCCCCGAGTTCCTGACGATGATGGCGCGGAAGATGAAGGACACGGACAGCGAAGAGGAACTGAAGGACGCCTTCAAGGTGTTCGATAAGGACGGCAACGGCTTCATCACGTCGGCCGAGCTGCGGCACGTCATGACGAACCTGGGGGAGCGACTGACGGACGAGGAGGTGGACGAGATGATCCGAGAGGCGGACATCGATGGCGATGGACAGATCAACTACGAAGGTAGGAGTCGTGACTAGCAGGATGTCTGTCTGGAAGGCTGGCTGGCTGGCTGGCTGGCTGGCTGGCTGGCTGGCTGTCTGGAAGGCTGGCTGGCTGGCTGGCAGGCTGTGTGTCTGTGTGTCTGTGTGTCTGTGTGTCTGCCTTGCATACTATATTTATAACCTCCGCAATTTCAGTTGTCGTTACCAAAAACATAGATATTATTCATATTTATAACGATGAACACATATCGATTGTTACGATGAACACATATCGATTGTTACGATGATATTACTATTCCTATTTGGCCAATACACTGCTGTTAGTATAGTCATAAAAAAATTCCCCAGGCAAACCATACGATTTTTTTAACATTTCGATCGAATAATAAATTTTTCCATAGCATAAATTATTTTTGTGCCTGGTTCTGAGATTGAAATCGGTTGGACACGATTGGACAAAGCTAGACCTGACTCTGAGGTTTCGATCCCACTATTTCTGTCGCTTTGCTACGTCTAACCACAAGACCCCTACGACATAAACAAATGGATCAAGCATGTCTAAAATGCTCACCCTGAGCGTACAGTTTGACCCTGCATCCACCATGGATACGCTTGGGCATGTCCAACCGCACCCAGGGTACTTATGGGTTAGCAACCCTGCCGTGCGTACGGTCGAATTCCACCCAGATAGACAGCTACTCCTTCAGCTCAGAGTCGCCTCGTTTCTGCCGCCGACATAACGATGCATCACCGACATCAGAAGAACAAAGGACGTAAATCCAGTTTTGATTAATCTAATTCTTGCCGCAACACGCGAAACATGTCCGCCTTACTGGCGCACCATGAAATCGCCCATTTCAAATCGCATTTGTACATTTATGCTCGGCACAACACGAAAAGCCGAGACTAATATTACTTGAAAATAGACATCGTCAGCCAGGCGCCATCGTAGTGATCGCAGTACGGCTGCCTACAGTCACTACTCAGTGCTCAGAAGTCAAGGCTAAATGTGGTGCTTAGTGAACAGTAATGTACTGGCCAAATTATAATAATAATAATAATCATCACAAAAAGTATTCCCTCGGTAATGCCTGAACCAAGGTAGACAAAATCACCTGAAAGATCAATATAACTCTAGCACTCTATTCCGAAAATATTATCAGCGCGCTACATACACAACTTGACATGCGGCATATCTAACACATTTGTCAAAATGCAATTAAATGTGATAAATAGATTGACGCGGTGGACGAAGCATGCAAAATATGACCACCGTCATGCAGCTCCACGGGGTGAACTGTTG
The DNA here is from genome assembly GCA_963662155.1 of Lamellibrachia columna. Taxonomy (NCBI): domain Eukaryota; kingdom Metazoa; phylum Annelida; class Polychaeta; order Sabellida; family Siboglinidae; genus Lamellibrachia; species Lamellibrachia columna. Next base: position 56,876,153 of record OY759264.1, read on the forward strand.
CGGAACTACTATTGTTTTAAATCGCGTAGCCGTAGGGTGGCGCTGTAATACAGCCCAACATCCAGGACATTCACAACTTCAATCTGGAAAATTATCAACATTTTAAAGTACTAACTCGATGGTGGAGGGAGGCAAGAGAATTAGTACGTTTTGTACGAATATGTAAATTATGAACGACCTCTAAGTTACGAGTTGTTTCCAGGAAGTTGTGTTCAATAAATGGTTGTTTCTGATTGCAGAATTTGTCACCATGATGACTACCAAGTGACGAATACACATGAACCTGGCGCCGGAGTTGTACATGATCAACATCATTCTCTGTATATAATGTGACTTTTATCTGTGTAATAACCTATTGTGGTGTTGATGGCCGATTATTTTCCTCGTTACTCAAACAAACTCCAATTATTTTTCTACCGGACAATGCTGACCATACTAATATACGCAGCGAATACCAGCGACACAGCGTCCCATGGTCCTGGAAGACAACAGCCAACGACTCCAACCACTGTTGTGAAACCTGGCGATCTCGACTTCCTGCTCTTGACAGTAAACCCAAATTACGAAACTCGACAACATTTTGGAACCCTTGATATGTACAAAGCAACATTATCTTGCGATCTGACGTAGCATACATGAGATGACACGATGTAATCATTGTAAATTTGGTGCATCCATTACTGACTTATCTTATTCATCTTTACAAACTGTTGAACTATGTGAAGTACGTGTCGGCTGCATCAGTGCCACAGACTGTTCTGTCAACATTAATATATACAAATATATGCAAATAGACACAGGTAGTTTGCTGTGTTCATCCATTAGATCATGTTGAATTAAATTATTTAAAAAGAAAGCAAAAGCTGAAGAAAACAAATGCCAGAAGAGCTGCAGTTGCTCCACCGGAGAATGAACGACAAAAGTACCAGACGTTAAATATAGCCTGTTAGTTTCCATGTTTCCTTAAAATACCGATGAACGCGTTGTTGCGTGTACGTTGTTGCGTGTACGTTGTTGCGTGTACGCAGATGTATCTGTGCACATAACCTGTCTATATATCTGTTTTGTTCAATTCCTAAATACCGTGAATATACATGTTTAATAACAAATATCGATATTAAATTACGTCGTTGTGGTAATTTATTTCCTGGATTGTGTTTGGGTAGAATTGTCTACTGCAGTCATTATATTTGATGTGCGCCCCGTCCCAGAGAACATGGGTAAACTGCAACATACTTATCATAGTTAATATTTACCAAAGACAACGACATAGCAGCAGTTGAGCTGTAGAAACAAATGTCATTGTTTTGGGCTGTGCAACTAAAACAGATAAAATAACCACGTGCAGCAAAAATCAAGAATATCACGCCAGTGGTTTACTCAGAATGTTTTCTAAAAGTGGGGAATCCGGTCATTTCTCCGAATGACTGAGGGTTTTAAGGAAGGCCGGCATACACAGAACCAATGCAAAGTCTCAAACAAACGTGTTATTTTGCCAGAAAGGAGACTAGTTTAGTAAACAGCGACCAAAATATGTTACATAAGTTGAGTTTGGACGCAAATAGTATGGCCATATCCTATTGGTAAGAACAGGAATATGTGTATAGGAATATATTTTCATTTGGCGAGCGAATGCTGCCAGAAAATCGCACTCGTGACATAGTGATATCAAATATGGCGCGGCCCACGCATTTAAGATATTTTGTGTTCAACAAGGTTTTCTAGTAAACCTCTGGCGTGATACTCTTAATTGTAATTACAAATGGTTAAGCTTTAGTAACTCTTATATGTGCATAAGCCGAAAACTAAGACTTTTGTTTCGCTTTAATATGATAATGTAGATCAGTGGCGTATCATTGGAGGTCAAAGGGGATAAACCATATCACACGTGCTACCATGGAGCAACGGGAAAATACGGGAAGAAGTCCACAAATATAAGCCAAATGGGGGCGTGGCCCAAATGGCTTCCCCATACATACGCCACTGAGGAGATGAACAACGCAATTAATACATGAGAGAAAAACAGCGCGATTCTGATTCATGGCTACATTTTGAGAGTAAAGACAAGCTTGACCGAACGATTGTTGCACCGAAATTTGCGTGCGTTTAGACGAGCGACATGTCTAGACACTGCGACCTAGATCTTGACTCGCGCCACTCCTGATTTGAGCTTTGATAAAAGACCACGACGATTGCACCTGCAGTAAGTCGCAAATTGTTCGTAAATTGGTCTCACGCGAGTGTTTACACGACTGACATGTTTTGCAGCGTGTCGGCCGACAAACTGGACAAAATTCGCTCATATAGGCCGGCCTAAAACATTCGAATTCGACACGACCTAACACAGACTTGTGGCTCTGATCCGATGACAGCGCAATAGACTGTTTTAATTACACCGCATTCCTTTCTTTCACATGTGCAAACCCATTTAAGATGGGTTCAATTTGTAAAAAATATAATGAGAAAACGTCGGAATGAAAAAGATCACTGAAGGGAAATCAACGAACGCAAAATAACGTAAACCAAGCGCAGACAGAAAAAACATCAACAATTTAAGTAAATGACTCGGAAAACCAGCAAATAACATCCAGCTGTCGGAACACGAACTATGGAGAACACCGATCACAAACGCCAACGCCACCTGGGGTCCGTTTCATTAAAGGTATAACAACGGATCGTGTTTATCGTAAGATTATGATATGTAGTATATATATTCTAACATCTTGATTGCCGAAGACCGAAATTACCGGGGGATGGCAATTAACATACTAGTTCACTGGATTTATGGGAAAGTTTTTTGGGAAGGCTGATATGTACATGAGGGATGGCCTTCATCTAAGTGGAAAGGGGGCAGCAGTGTTTGCGGATGAACTCTCAGCAGCAGCAGATAGTGGCATGGGTAGCATAACAAATATTTTTTTTTGTAGTAAACATGTTTAAACTAGAAGCGCGGGGGTATTTAGAGGTGCATCAAACAGGACAAGAAGTCACTAGTACACATAAACCAGTAACAAAATGTCCGGAAAACATATCTGTAGCTGGTTATAAATGCGTGTGTTTAAATGAAAGGAGCATAGTAAATACGAAAAACGAATTAAACATTATGGTTGAAGATATTGACTTATTGAGAGATCGAATAGGAAGAAGGGGAGGGGGGTTATTTTATATGTTAAAGAATCTATTCAGGCTGATGAAATAAAATTAGAAAGGGAAACAAACATTCAACATTAACTAATTGTCTCGAGAGAGTACAGGGAGTGAGGACCAACAATTTCTATTTTTAATTCAGGATAGCTTCCTTACTCAGCACGTGCTAGAACCAACCAGGGGTGAGAATGTATTAGATATAGTTTTGTCATCACAAACAAGAATTAGTGGACAATGTAAAAATACATGAACCATTGGGTAACAGTGATCATAATCAAATAGATTTTGACATCAATGTAAAATCTGAAAGTAAAAATAAAAAAACGTACAGGAGAAACTTCCACAAGGGTAACTATAAAGATATGAGAAAATATTTAGCAAAGTTAGATTGGAATAACATGCTGATGAATAAAACCGGAATAGAGTGTTGGAACATTCTAAAACATGAAATTGAGAGTATCATCGATAAATTTGTTCCCTTGAAAAAAAAACAAGGAAAACGGTTTAGAAAGAAACACTTGTCAAAAGAAGCTATTAGAAAATATTGTTCAAGCAAACTATGTGGAGGCTTATAGGCGAACCAGAAAGAATGAAGACTATGCAAATTACAAAGAGGCACTTAATGCACCTACAACAGAAATTAGACAGAAGCTATGAGCAAAAACTGTCATGTAACATAAAAATGACAGCACGAGTTTTTAATGCATATTTTAGGAGTAAGCTACAACTGAAATTAGACAGAAGCTATGAGCAAAAACTGTCATGTAATATAAAAATGACACCAAGAGTTTTTATGCATATTTCAGGAGTAAACAAAACGTACGAGACAAGGTCGGACCTCTAGAAGACAGTACTGGAAATATAATATTACAAGGGTTTTTAAAGGCAGAATACCTAAATGATTACTTCAGTTCAGTGTTTACCAGAGAGGATATTAGTTCATTACTAGTTCCAGATGCTAAATTTCAAGAGGCTAAATTTGACTATTTAGGGCAGTTACTTGTAATTCAGAAATGGTAGCTAATAAAATAAAGGCAATGAAAGATAATAAATCACCGGGAGTGGATGGAATTCCTCTAAATCTACTAATGGAAACAGCAGAACAAATTAGTATACCACTTGCAAGAATGTTCAACTTGTCTTTGAAAGAGGGAGTTGTTCCTTTTGAATTGAAAGAAGCAAACGTCATTTCAATATTTAAAAAATGTTCGAGAAATAAATCAGAGAATTACAGACCAGTGAATTTAACGTCAGAGGTTTGAAAATTATTAGAAAGGTTAATTAAAGACTATATGGTGGACTTCCTTGTTAGACATAAATTATTAAATTTATCTCAACATGGATTCTTAAAAGAGAGGTTATGCTTAACAAATACGTTATGTTTTTTGGAAGAAATCACTAAGTGGATAGACGAGGGATCACCAGTGATATTATTTACTTAGATTTTCAGAAAGCTTTTGACAAAGTGCCACATCACAGATTACTACTTTAATTAAAGGCACATGGTACCGGGGATGGCATAATTGACTGAATAGAATAATGGCTGACTGACAGAAGAAAGCGTAAATATACGCTGTCTTCAATATAAAAAGCAATATACGTTTTGTAAATGTTGTTTATCACCATATGTGTTAACCATTCTAAACAAATTAGTTAAATGGTCTGAAAAATGGCATATGTTATTCAATTTTGGGAAATGTAAATGTTTACATACAGGACACGGGAACCTGGATATAAACTATAATATGGGATATACTGTTCTAGGTACTATTGTAAAAAAGGACTTAGGAATAACAATACGTGCTGATATGAAAGCTTCAGAGCAGTGTGGTATTGCAGCTTCAAAGGGTAGTAAAATTGTTCGGTTGATTAGGAGAAATATAACATACAAGAAAAAAAAGCTAATTATACCTTTGTATGAAGCAATAATTAGACCTCATTTAGAATATTGTATACAAGGGTGGAGACCATATCGTAAGAAGGATATAGATACGCTTGAACGAATATAGAGAACAACTAAAATCATTCCAGAACTGAGAACGCCTGAAAGAACGTGGTTTAACAATTCTAGAGACAAGGAGGTTAAGAGGAGATAAGACTGAAGTTTTTAAGATATTGAATGGGTATAAAAATATTGATAGAAATATGTTTTACTCAAGAAAGATAGTAGAACTAGAGGACGTGAGGTAAAATTAGTAAAGGATCAGTGTAGATTGGATATCAGGAAGTACTCGTTCTCGCAGAGGACAACAAATGAATGGAACAAATTGTCTACGGATTATGTAACTGCTAGCAGCGTGAATATGTTTAAAACAAGTTTGACATATATCTCAGGAGGGCGGGTTACACGTAGATGAACATTGTTGGACTCTCGATAAGCCAATGGCTTCTTTGTCCACTTGCCATCTGGGCATTTGGCTTGGATGGCAAATCTTGTTAAATCTATATATACATGGTATCGTCACACGGAGCTCCCACTAGGTCATTCCCCGTGCTTCCCCCACATACATGGAGTCTCCTTTCGGTCCCGTCACAACACAGACAGCAGCCCAGTTTACCAAGACCGCTAAACCCTGTGCGTTGTGGCCATACTTTGAATCAGTTACATTACAGTATATACAATTCCAATTATAAGTACACACCAATTACAAATACCAATTTTACTTCAATTATCATCATCATCATCATCGTCGTCGTCATTATCATCATCATCATCAATCCCTTAACCCGGAGTGTCGTTGGGGCACCACCGATGACCTTGCAACCAGCTGTCTCCACCTCTGCCTGTCGTCTGCCGCCCTTTGTGTCTCTAAGAAGTCCAGGCCTGTCGTCTCTTTGATGTTGTCCTCCCACCTCTTCTTCTGTCTTCCTCGTCTTCTTGCTCCCCTAACGGTGCCTCGCATGTTGGTCTTTGTCAGGCCGGATGTTCTTGAGACGTGTCCATGTCATTTCAGCTTCCGTCTCTTTACCGTGGTCAGGGGATCTTCACAGGGCCCGGTGGCTTGTTGAACTTTTTTCATCTACTTATAACCCGCCCCTTGTTCATCTACTTATAACCCGCACTCCTGAGATAAGCAAAGGATCTTTCGATACCACCTCATTTCCATGGCTTGTACTCTTCCTTGTAGTTCGGCTTTAAGAGTCCATGTCTCGCATGCATATAGAAATATTGACATGGCAAGTGATCGCATCAGTCTGATTTTGGATCGAAGGGTGATGTTTTTATCTTTTCATATTGGTTTCAGTCTTGTCAGCATTGCTGTTGTGTGGGCAAACGTTGAGGTGATCTCAGGTTTGGATCCTTTGTCTGTGACAACTGAACCCAGGTATTTGAAGTTGGACACTGTTTCTAATCTGTGTCACCTCACGTTGATCTTCTTGTTGATGCCATTGATGTCGCTGGTCATTAGGTTGGTTTTCTCAGTATTCATTTCCATTCTGTAGGACACAGATGTTTTGTCGAGGCGGCTCACTAGTTTGACTAGCTAATATATTATATTTCATTGATTATATGTAAAATATAATTTGAGTTAAACGTTACACGATGTAATTGAAAAAAGTAACTGAAAAGTAGTTGCAAATACCAATTACATTTTCACAAATTCCAATTCCATTTACATTGTAATTGACCCGAAGTCTAGTAATGCCCCCCTCAGACGGAACACCACTGACTCCATTCGTCCGCCATTAATCAGCTCATAAAGAGTTAACTGAAAAATGCGTGGTATATTAGAATTTAGATCACTTTCGCCTTCAATACAGTGTTTTCTATACCAGTACGACTGCATCTTAGGTTCCAAATGATGGCAACTGACAGCCGGTGATCACTAGAGTCTCAACACAGTGGCTGCTAGGCCGAAAATAAAATGATAAAATTATTCCCAGGCTGGGTCGACAAGTATCTGGCTTAGGCGTGTGTGTGTCTTCTGAAGTGCAAAATATGTATGTAATTTTCACGGATTTAACAGGTCTTTTTAGTGATGTGTCTAGTGTGTTGGCGGGTAGTTGTGCCTGTAACATCTGCTTTCTTCTTCCACAGTTGGTTAGCATTGGCGAGCACAGATTACGTAAATGTGTGTTAACCTCTACTAACAAATTCTCATTGTAACTTCCTCGTCGAAACTGACGGATATTGACAACCCTGAGGGGCCAGGCTGATTAGACGAGGGATCTCGGAGCAACACGAGGCCCAGAGGGGGGATGCGAGTGCGTGGACGTTTGACTTCATGATTATAGACCAACATTGTGGACAATTATCAGCTTGTTCGGCTGTCCGAACAGATGTATCAATCCAATCTACTACCTCCTCAATTCATTTAGCCTATCTCGAGTGTGGCTCGTTTACTTATAAATACAGTATGTATTTTTTTAAATCACGAAATGAATTTAACTCTCGAAATTATTTTAAAACAAGACGAACGGAAACAAATAATTGATTAAGAGCCTTTGTGAGTTTCCGTGACTTTAAGAATGCAACGGTCAGTATTGGCGGATGCTTCATAGCATTTGATGCACTGACTATGACTGAAACGTGGTCGACGAATTGACGATGACTGAATCGCCATCGACGCACTGACTGTGAGTAAAACGTCATCGACGCATTGACGATGGCTGAAACGTAGTCGACACATTGTCGATGACTGAAACGTCATCAACGCAGTGAGTCCAGTGACAGGAGATTTGGCGTGCTTGGCCATGCTTGGTAGCTGTGGCGTCATCTGCCGACCAATGACGAGTAATAACGGCTTGTTTGCCTCTAGGCGCCACAGCATTTAATTCAGTCCAAGATTTGACATTAATTAACCAGTCTCAAGACAGACGTGCGACGTTAACATCGACGACATTTCTCGGGTCCGCACCTTCCAAGGCGCTTCTTCTATCTAAAATTGCTCATGGATTTTAATGCTGGGATCTGCAATAGGCCCTACATACACTGAATGGTCTTTGTTGGTTCTGCAGTCATTAATCATTAATCTCGATAAGCCAATGGCTTCCTTGTCCACTGGCTATCTGGAACTTGTAGTTTTGGAAGGCAATTTTATTAAATCTAGTTGCGTTGCAATCAGGGGCGTCCCGGATGACATCGACATTTAGCTAATTATGTATGCGTCCAGAATCTGGGTGCATACACAATTTAAGTCACAATGAAAATTACACATTGCATCCAGGAGATGACATATGTGACAAACGGTGGCGCCACAACACGGAGCATAATCTGATTAGAAATTTTAGAATACCAATACGCAAGTAGTAGACATAAAATAAGACAAATATTAATATATGCTTTTATATAATTAAGAGGTATTCCTTTATGAAGCAAACAAACAATGTTGATTTGTATTTTGCTGTGGCATGAGTGTATAGATATATTATTTAAAAATATCTTTAACCTTTAAACATTTTCTGTTAACTGTCAGGTATAACTATATGGAACAATATATGTATCATTATATGTGTATTTGTGTTTGAATAAAACAATTGAATTTTCCCACTAATCACTACATAAAACCATGCTTGCAATGTTGTCAAGTTGTCTAACATCTGTGAAGTGAATGCAAACAAAAGAAAACATAAACTAAATCAGCTGTTATTGATAATAAATTTAAGATATATAATTTAATTATATTATATTTTTTATATATATTTATATTTACATTGGCACTATTTCAGGGTTTCATAAAAAGAAAACCAGAACATCTTATATCTTTAAATCCAGTGTTTGCATGTTTTCGTAGAGCGGTATTATACATTCATTTAATGTATGCTGTGCATTCTTCTTTATGTACTTCCAGATGTAACTGCCACTGGGTGTAATCTGCCACAAAGGTGTTTTGGAAATGTCAACTGTACGGCAAGACAAGCAGATATCGTAAAGGAAAGCTACACTGCATGCAAAAATTAAAACGTTGCGACGGAAGTAGTAATCTAAAAGAGCGAAAGGATCAACACAGAAAGAAATCGAGCAAAAAAAGGATCTTGCAGTAAAACTGCAGCTTCTGGTCGATGAGTAGTCAACATTTGTTTTTGGTCCTGCTCTGAACTTGACTCAAATTCGGAGGGTAAAAAAAGTCAAAGAAACCAAGAGCACGGCCTGTGGACTGTTGTTGATTTGGTCTTTGGCCTAAACAAAATAATATTGATTACAGTATATCAAGTTAGTGTTTTACTTATCAATAAACACCATATATGTGTTGCAGCAATCTATGTTGGAAATGTTGGTTGGCTCTGAAAAAGAACCTTCGGTCGTCAACAACAGTCCACGGGCCGTGCTCCTCTTGGTTCCCTTGACGTCATCAACAACAGTCAACGGGCCTTGGAGCACGGCCCTTGGACTGTTGTTGATGGCGTCAAGGGAACCAAGAGGAGCAGGGCCCGTGGACTGTTGTTGATGGCGTCAAGGGAACCAAGAGGAGCTAGGCCTGTGGACTGTAGTTGATGGCGTCAAGGGAACCAAGAGTAGCACGGCCTGTGGACTGTTGTTGATGGCGTCAAGGGAACCAAGAGGAGCTCGGCCTGTGGACTGTTGTTGATGGCGTCAATGGAACCAAGAGGAGCACGGCCTGTGGACTGTTGTTGATGGCGTCAAGGGAACCAAGAGGAGCTAGGCCTGTGGACTGTTGTTGATGGCGACAAGGGAACCAAGAGGAGCACGGCCTGTGGACTGTTGTTGATGGCGTCAAGGGAACCAAGAGGAGCACGGCCTGTGGACTGTTGTTGATGGCGTCAAGGGAACCAAGAGGAGCACGGCCTGTGGACTGTTGTTGATGGCGTCAAGGGAACCAAGAGGAGCAGGGCCTGTGGACTGTTGTTGATGGCGTCAAGGGAACCAAGAGGAGCTAGGCCTGTGGACTGTAGTTGATGGCGTCAAGGAAACCAAGAGGAGCACGGCCCGTGGACTGTTGTTGATGGCGTCAAGAGAACCAAGAGGAGCACGGCCTATGGACTGTTGTTGATGGGGTCAATGGAACTAAGAGGAGCTAGGCCTGTGGACTGTTGTTGATGGCGTCAAGGGAACCAAGAGGAGCACGGCCCGTGGACTGTTGTTGATGGCGTCAAGAGAACCAAGAGGAGCACGGCCTATGGACTGTTGTTGATGGCGTCAAGGGAACCAAGAGGAGCTAGGCCTGTGGACTGTAGTTGATGGCGTCAAGGGAACCAAGAGGAGCACGGCCTGTGGACAGTTGTTGATGGCGTCAAGGGAACCAAGAGGAGCTAGGCCTGTGGACTGTAGTTGATGGCGTCAAGGGAACCAAGAGTAGCACGGCCTGTGGACTGTTGTTGATGGCGTCAAGGGAACCAAGAGGAGCACGGCCTGTGGACTGTTGTTGATGGCGTCAAGGGAACCAAGAGGAGCACGGCCTGTGGACTGTTGTTGATGGCGTCAAGGGAACCAAGAGGAGCTCGGCCTGTGGACTGTTGTTGATGGCGTCAAGGGAACCAAGAGGAGCTCGGCCTGTGGACTGTTGTTGATGGCGTCAAGGGAACCAAGAGGAGCTCGGCCTGTGGACTGTTGTTGATGGCGTCAAGGGAACCAAGAGGAGCTCGGTCTGTGGACTGTTGTTGATGGCGTCAAGGGAACCAAGAGGAGCTCGGCCTGTGGACTGTTGTTGATGGCGTCAAGGGAACCAAGAGGAGCTCGGCCTGTGGACTGTTGTTTATGGCGTCAAGGGAACCAAGAGGAGCACGACCTATGGACTGTAGTTGGTGGCGTCAAGGGAACTAAGAGGAGCTCGGCCTGTGGACTGTTGTTGATGGCGTCAAGGGAACCAAGAGGAGCTCGGCCTGTGGACTGTTGTTGGTGGCGTCAAGAGAACCAAGAGGAGCTCGGCCTGTGGACTGTTGTTGGTGGCGTCAAGGGAACCAAGAGGAGCACGGCCTGTGGACTGTAGTTGATGGCGTCAAGGGAACCAAGAGGAGCACGGCCCGTGGACTGTAGTTGATGGCGTCAAGGGAACCAAGAGGAGCACGGCCTGTGGACTGTTGTTGATGGCGTCAAGGGAACCAAGAGGAGCACGGCCTGTGGACTGTTATTTATGGCGTCAAGAGAACCAAGAGGAGCTCGGCCTGTGGACTGTTGTTGATGGCGTCAAGGGAACCAAGAGGAGCTCGGCATGTGGACTGTTGTTGATGGCGTCAAGGGAACCAAGAGGAGCACGGCCTGTGGACTGCAGTTGATGGCGTCAAGGGAACCAAGAGGAGCACGGCATGTGGACTGCAGTTGATGGCGTCAAGGGAACCAAGAGGAGCACGGCCTGTGGACTGTAGTTGATGGCGTCAAGGGAACCAAGAGGAGTACGGCCTGTAGACTGTTGTTGATGGCGTCAAGAGAACCAAGAGGAGCACGGCGTGTGGACTGTTGTTGATGGCGTCAAGGGAACCAAGAGGAGCACGGCATGTGGACTGTTGTTGATGGCGTCAAGAGAACCAAGAGGAGCACGGCATGTGCACTGTTGTTGATGGCGTCAAGAGAACCAAGAGGAGCACGGCCTGTGGACTGTTGTTGATGGCGTCAAGGGAACCAAGAGGAGCACGGCCTGTGGACTGTTGTTGATGGCGTCAAGGGAACCAAGAGGAGCAGGGCCTGTGGACTGTTGTTGATGGCGTCAACGGAACCAAGAGGAGCTAGGCCTGTGGACTGTAGTTGATGGCGTCAAGGGAACCAAGAGGAGCACGGCCCGTGGACTGTTGTTGATGGCGTCAAGAGAACCAAGAGGAGCACGGCCTATGGACTGCAGTTGATGGCGTCAAGGGAACCAAGAGGAGCACGGCATGTGGACTGTTGTTGATGGCGTCAAGGGAACCAAGAGGAGCACGGCCTGTGGACTGTTGTTGATGGCGTCAAGGGAACCAAGAGGAGCTCGGCCTGTGGACTGTTGTTGATGGCGTCAAGGGAACCAAGAGGAGCACGGCCTGTGGACTGCAGTTGATGGCGTCAAGAGAACCAAGAGGAGCACGGCATGTGGACTGTTGTTGATGGCGTCAAGGGAACCAAGAGGAGCACGGCCTGTGGACTGTAGTTGATGGCGTCAAGGGAACCAAGAGGAGCTCGGCCTGTGAACTGTTGTTGATGGCGTCAAGGGAACCAAGAGGAGCACGGCCTGTGGACTGCAGTTGATGGCGTCAAGAGAACCAAGAAGAGCACGGCCCGTGGACTGTTGTTGATGGCGTCAAGGGAACCAAGAGGAGCACGGCCTGTGGACTGCAGTTGATGGCGTCAAGAGAACCAAGAGGAGCACGGCATGTGGACTGTTGTTGATGGCGTCAAGGGAACCAAGAGGAGCACGGCCTGTGGACTGTTGTTGATGGCGTCAAGGGAACCAAGAGGAGCTCGGCCTGTGGACTGTTGTTGATGGCGTCAAGGGAACCAAGAGGAGCTCGGCCTGTGGACTGTTGTTGATGGCGTCAAGGGAACCAAGAGGAGCACGACCTATGGACTGTAGTTGGTGGCGTCAAGGGAACTAAGAGGAGCTCGGCCTGTGGACTGTTGTTGATGGCGTCAAGGGAACCAAGAGGAGCTCGGCCTGTGGACTGTTGTTGGTGGCGTCAAGAGAACCAAGAGGAGCTCGGCCTGTGGACTGTTGTTGGTGGCGTCAAGGGAACCAAGAGGAGCACGGCCTGTGGACTGTAGTTGATGGCGTCAAGGGAACCAAGAGGAGCACGGCCCGTGGACTGTAGTTGATGGCGTCAAGGGAACCAAGAGGAGCACGGCCTGTGGACTGTTGTTGATGGCGTCAAGGGAACCAAGAGGAGCACGGCCTGTGGACTGTTGTTGATGGCGTCAAGGGAACCAAGAGGAGCACGGCCTGTGGACTGTTATTTATGGCGTCAAGAGAACCAAGAGGAGCTCGGCCTGTGGACTGTTGTTGATGGCGTCAAGGGAACCAAGAGGAGCTCGGCCTGTGGACTGTTGTTGATGGCGTCAAGGGAACCAAGAGGAGCACGGCCTGTGGACTGCAGTTGATGGCGTCAAGGGAACCAAGAGGAGCACGGCATGTGGACTGCAGTTGATGGCGTCAAGGGAACCAAGAGGAGCACGGCCTGTGGACTGTAGTTGATGGCGTCAAGGGAACCAAGAGGAGTACGGCATGTGGACTGTTGTTGATGGCATCAAGAGAACCAAGAGGAGCACGGCGTGTGGACTGTTGTTGATGGCGTCAAGGGAACCAAGAGGAGCACGGCATGTGGACTGTTGTTGATGGCGTCAAGAGAACCAAGAGGAGCACGGCATGTGCACTGTTGTTGATGGCGTCAAGAGAACCAAGAGGAGCACTGCCTGTGGACTGTTGTTGATGGCGTCAAGAGAACCAAGAGGAGCACGGCATGTGGACTGTTGTTGATGGCGTCAAGGGAACCAAGAGGAGCACGGCCTGTGGACTGCAGTTGATGGCGTCAAGAGAACCAAGAAGAGCACGGCCCGTGGACTGTTGTTGATGGCGTCAAGGGAACCAAGAGGAGCACGGCATGTGGACTGTTGTTGATGGCGTCAAGAGAACCAAGAGGAGCACGGCATGTGCACTGTTGTTGATGGCGTCAATAGAACCAAGAGGAGCACTGCCTGTGGACTGTTGTTGATGGCGTCAAGAGAACCAAGAGGAGCACGGCATGTGGACTGTTGTTGATGGCGTCAAGGGAACCAAGAGGAGCACGGCCTGTGGACTGCAGTTGATGGCGTCAAGAGAACCAAGAAGAGCACGGCCCGTGGACTGTTGTTGATGGCGTCAAGGGAACCAAGAGGAGCACGGCCTGTGGACTGCAGTTGATGGCGTCAAGAGAACCAAGAGGAGCACGGCATGTGGAGTCAAGGGAACCAAGAGGAGCTCGGCCTGTGGACTGTTGTTGATGGCGTCAAGGGAACCAAGAGGAGCTCGGCCTGTGGACTGTTGTTGATGGCGTCAAGGGAACCAAGAGGAGCACGACCTATGGACTGTAGTTGGTGGCGTCAAGGGAACTAAGAGGAGCTCGGCCTGTGGACTGTTGTTGATGGCGTCAAGGGAACCAAGAGGAGCTCGGCCTGTGGACTGTTGTTGGTGGCGTCAAGAGAACCAAGAGGAGCTCGGCCTGTGGACTGTTGTTGGTGGCGTCAAGGGAACCAAGAGGAGCACGGCCTGTGGACTGTTGTTGATGGCGTCAAGGGAACCAAGAGGAGCTCGGCCTGTGGACTGTTGTTGATGGCGTCAAGGGAACCAAGAGGAGCACGGCCTGTGGACTGCAGTTGATGGCGTCAAGGGAACCAAGAGGAGCACGGCATGTGGACTGCAGTTGATGGCGTCAAGGGAACCAAGAGGAGCACGGCCTGTGGACTGTAGTTGATGGCGTCAAGGGAACCAAGAGGAGTACGGCATGTGGACTGTTGTTGATGGCATCAAGAGAACCAAGAGGAGCACGGCGTGTGGACTGTTGTTGATGGCGTCAAGGGAACCAAGAGGAGCACGGCATGTGGACTGTTGTTGATGGCGTCAAGAGAACCAAGAGGAGCACGGCATGTGCACTGTTGTTGATGGCGTCAAGAGAACCAAGAGGAGCACTGCCTGTGGACTGTTGTTGATGGCGTCAAGAGAACCAAGAGGAGCACGGCATGTGGACTGTTGTTGATGGCGTCAAGGGAACCAAGAGGAGCACGGCCTGTGGACTGCAGTTGATGGCGTCAAGAGAACCAAGAAGAGCACGGCCCGTGGACTGTTGTTGATGGCGTCAAGGGAACCAAGAGGAGCACGGCCTGTGGACTGCAGTTGATGGCGTCAAGAGAACCAAGAGGAGCACGGCATGTGGACTGTTGTTGATGGCGTCAAGGGAACCAAGAGGAGCACGGCCTGTGGACTGTAGTTGATGGCGTCAAGGGAACCAAGAGGAGCTCGGCCTGTGAACTGTTGTTGATGGCGTCAAGGAAACCAAGAGGAACACGGCCCGTGGACTGTAGTTGATGGCGTCAAGGGAACCAAGAGGAGCAGGGCCTGTGGACTGTTGTTGATGGCGTCAAGGGAACCAAGAGGAGCGCGGCATGTGGACTGCAGTTGATTGCGTCAAGGGAACCAAGAGGAGCACGGCCCGTGTAATGTTGTTGATGGCGTCAAGGGAACCAAGAGGAGCGCGGCATGTGGACTGTTGTTGGTGGCGTCAAGAGAACCAAGAGGAACACGGCCCGTGGACTGTTGTTGACCACCGAAGAAAAACAACGGTTCTTTTTTAGAGCCAACCAACACTTCCAACATAGATTGCTGCAACACATATATGGTGTTTATTGATAAGTAAAACACTAACTTGATATACGATAATCAATATTATTTTGTTTAGGCCAAAGACCAAACTCGTTCGAACCCCCTAACCCCTTAGAAATGTACACTAGTTTCAAATGTAAATGAATTTAAATGTACTTAAATACATTTTAAGTACCAGCAGCTTTTCCATTAACTGTTTTTTATATTTCCATGAAAAGTAATTGAATTTAAAAATAATGTTAATGGCCATAGCTTGAATGAATTAATTTATTTCAACAAAACACATTAAAACATTAATATCATTAGTAGAGTACATAGCAAAAGCCTTGCCCATGAATGCTTTTAGTGGGAAATGAGGACTTGAGTAGATCTTGCGTCACTTCAGTCCAAGCCACTAGTTAAAAACACAAGTACAATTAAAATAACATTAAACTGACTCCATCCCTTTATTCAATAAGAGTACAATACATATAAATAGACGTAGATAGATAGAAATGTCAAACATTTCAACATCAATCATCATCTGTCATCTGTGAGTTTTGCTGGACCAGTTCTACGGAAGACTAGATGATGCTGATGATGATGATGACGATCTTCTTAGTAGGACATAACACCTCCGCATATACAACAGTGAACAGTGAAGGCTTAGGTTCCAGTGAGAATTAGTGCAGGCAATGCTTGAAATCTATGTGAAATTCGATCGTAATTCGGTAAATATTACAGTTAACCAACTTAACGGAAAAGATGGTTGCAGTGCCAGTTATGTCGTACAATGGCTTCACACCAATTGTACTTGTGTTGGGGTTGTTGATCTCCCCAATCAAACATCGCTTTGTTGAGGCGGCTAAAGAAGAACACACCAGAATGAATGAATGGGCTTTATGTTACGAAGCGGTGCGCTCAGGTGGCAGGCGGGTCGATTGTTGGGGATAAGACAAGCGGTCCAATCAGATATACCATACCTATGATTGGCCGATCAGAAGCGAAGATAAGCCACCACCGGGGTATTTAGAAGGGGGACTCACCACAAAGGTCAACATACAGAGCGAAAACACGACTATTAGTTACAATAATCATTTGCGATCGCCGTACGATATGCATTCCGAAGAGGCTTGTATGAGTTGTTTGCGAGTTGTCAGTGCGCGTTAAGAGGCCCTGTTGTGCGATGGTTGCACCCGCTGGCAACACAGAGTATGCGGAGCAGGTATGTCGAATATGTTATGCCGGTTTTCCATGTTGACTTAATTTGTAACGGAAACATAGAAAACTAAATTTGCTAGGTGGGAAAACCGTTCGTATTGACAATTGTATACAAGACCTTGTGGATGGTCTGAGTATCGGTTAGTTTATGTACATAACAGTTAAGGAAACTGTTCTTATCCACCCGCAATGTAACGTGAGTGAATTGCAAATTCAAGCTACTTTGAATATCCAGCAAACAATGAGGGTAGGCTATACGCAGGCTTTACCGTTGTGTTGTGTACTGGCAATTTAACAATTATATGTTTACCGATCTAATTGCTGTGTAACTTGAGCATGATGATATATAATATTACTATGTGTGTTTCAGTCCCTCCAGCGAGATCGTGAAGGCCATGGTGAACACGCACATTGGAACTGCGCCGTGTCGAAACATACCTCAGATTGACTACTTAGTACGCAACGGCAATTACGCGCGACAGAAGGCACGTCCCCAGGATCCAGTGGGACCTTTACAGGGCGGGTGACAGGACTGTTATGCAGTGCCTGAAGACACTTTCACGTTTATATGGCCCCGTCGTGCACTAATCTGTCGTGCACTATCTACTCTGTTTCTGCTCTACCTCTATGTCCAGCTTGTTACAGAGGCACTCACTAGCTTTTATAGCATGTTATCTGCTAGATGAGCTAGGATTACACCCTTGAAGTCCTCGGTGTTATCATAACAGTTGGTTGTCTACTCTGTTTCTGCTCTACTTCTATGTCGGAGGCATTCACAAGATAATCTAATATACCTATGCATGTGTATGTAGCTGTATATAGTATGTATGATATGTAAATATGCAGATATGTAAGATATGCAAATAGGTTGTTTACTATATGTAAATATGCAGATATGTAAATAGACAAAGGTGTATATACAATAGCATTTTTTCATCATGTTGTACAGAGAAGTTGTTGCGTGGTGCATCTAATTCTAATCATCTACCATTACCTTCTTTGAACCTAACTACGACTAACTCTACATCCATTTTAATTTCTTTGTCAATATCATGTCATTTTCACTGTCAATATCAATATTCACTTGTATACAGGGTGTGTGTGTGCATGGACGAATTAATCACTGCCAGGTGTTTGCGATTTTTTTTAATAGGTGGAAAGAGGGCCACAGATGACCATCACCAGATGACCGCTCTACACAGCAAGCAAGACAGACGACTCATCATGAAGATTTTATTATTTACATATGAGTGTTTAAGTTTCAAATTATTACTTCCTTCAATGTGTCAAGAAAAGATTGTAATTATTAGTACTTAGAAACATCTGTTCTACGTATACATATTCTGTATTTGTGTGTACATTATCCACAGTTAACATTAATGCATTATACTAATATGACATTTTCCTTTATTGTTTGTATATGAGTAGTATGTAGGAGTTTTTCAATCCTTAAATTTGGTAAGCTTTTGGGTAAGCTTCTGATTGGTTGAAATTTGAAATGGAGCGTTCTGATTGGTCGTGCGCTTATTGCCGCCAGGGGGCGCCACGTGAAATCCCCTAGTATCGCTCAAATGGTAAAATTTTGGGTAATCATCTGATTGGTCGAGAGCAGTTTCACCACCAGGGGGCGCCACGGGGTAATTGTGTCGACGATTGGTCGAGAGCCGTCACGTGACCTATGACGTCACAGCTATTTGCATAAATTAGCATAAATTACCAAAAATCGCACTCCTTTGTGGTCATACTGTCACCAGGGGCGCCACAGGGACTCATTCTGATTGGTCGAGAGCCGTCACGTGACCTATGACGCCTATATTTACATAAATTAGCATATATTGCACCCTTTTGTGGTGAAACCGTCACCAGGGGGCGCTACCGGTCAATTGTGTCGACGGTTTGTGACCTAGTTTCGACTGTTCTGATTGGTCGAGAGCCTTTTGTGGTGAAACCGTCACCAGGGGGCGCTACCGGTCAATTGTATCGACGGTTTGTGACCTAGTTTCGACTGTTCTGATTGGTCGAGAGCCGTCACGTGACCTATGACGTCACATCTCATTTGCATAAATTTGCATAAATTAGCATAAATTACACCGTTTTGTAGTGAAACCGTCGCCAGAGGGCGCAACGTATCTTCCCCTATTATCGCCCTCGAGGTACTGTTTTGCGGTAATATTGTCGCCAGGAGCGCTACGGGTCAAGTGTGTCGACGGTTCTGATGGGTCGAGAGCCTTATGACGTCACAGCTCCGCCCCCATTATCTAAAACGAGGAGATTTCGGGGCGTTGTTTTGCGATGATACGATCGCCAGGGACGCTACATGTCAAGGTCAAAGGTCGGTGGCGAGCGTTCTGATTGGTCGAGCGTCCTATGATGTCACCTCATCAAGTGTGAATACAATTATCAGTTAGGGTTAGTAACCCTAATTCTGTCGTCTGTAGTGAACCATAATACGAACCCTGTAGGGTTAGTAACCCTAATGTAAGGTCAAAGGTCACCGACCTGTTGTACTGATACGATTGTCAGTTAGTGTTAGTAACCCTAATTCTGTCTGATGACAGTGGCGGTTCGGTTTAATACTGACGATTATGGCGCGCTTTTCGAGACGTGTCTGGGTACAGAACCGGTTGGAACCGGTTTCGTGTAGTTTTTTTCTTCTTTTCTAGAACGTTCGAACGACGTCATGGAATTTTCCGCGCTCACGAAAAGAAACACGATCCCGCATTTTCACCCTGATAGTAGACTGAAACCTAGCGGACGCATGTTCGTGCATGCAGCGGGGAAAACGTAGCAGTGCATGTAAGCTATGCGAAGCATATCGCATCGTTCCATTATATCGAGAACTTTTCGACGTATGTCGTTTCGCGTCGATACCTACGTATCGCCTATTTCACCACGAGTCTGCAAAAAACACCGCGAGGTCAAAAGGTCAAGGTCAACAAAACAAACACCGCCGCTTTCTGGAACGTTCGAACGAAGTCACGCCTTTACACCCTGCTAGCAGACTGAAACCTAGCGGACGAAATTTCGTGCATGCAGCGGGAAAAACACGGGAAAAACCCAGAAAAGTGCATCGTCAGCAAACTTTCAGGGTAAACTGTAGGAGGTATGGGTAACCTGTAGGAATTATGGGTAAATTGTAGGAGTTATGGGTAACCTGTAGGAATTATGGGTAAACTGTAGGAGTTATGGGTAACCTGTAGGAATTATGGGTAAATTGTAGGAGTTATGGGTAAACTGTAGGAGGTATGGGTAAACTATAGGAAGGCTTGTGCGCTTCCACTCGTCTTGTCTTTTTTGACATTGGTCAGGCGCTGTTGGTGGACTTTGACTTGTGCGCTCCCACTCGTCTTGTCTTTTTTGACACTGGTCAGTCGCTGTTGGTGGACTTTGGCTTGTACGCTTCCACTCGTCTTGTCTTTTTCACACTGGTCAGTCGCTGTTGGCGGACTTTGGCTTGTGTACTTCCACCCGTCTTGTCTTTTTTGACACTGGTCAGTCGCTGTTGGTGGACTTTGACTTGTGCGCTCCCACTCGTCTTGTCTTTTTTTGACACTGGTCAGTCGCTGTTGGCGGACTTTTACTTGTGCGCTCCCACTCGTCTTATCTTTTTTTACATTGGTCAGTCGCTGTTGGTGGACATTGACTTGTGTGCTCCCACTCGTCTTGTCTTTTTTGACATTGGTCAGGCGTTGTTGGCGTACTTTGACTTGTGTGCTCCCACTCGTCTTGTCTTTTTTGACAGTGGTCAGTCACTGTTGGTTAACTTTGGTAAGTGCTCTCCCACTCGTCTTGTCTTTTTGACACTGGTCAGCTGCTGTTGGTGGACTTTGACTTGTGCGCTCCCACTCGTCTTGTCTTTTTCACACTGGTCAGTCACTGTTGGTGGACTTTGGCTTGTGCGCTCTCACTCGTCCATTGTTATGAAAGTTTGTAAGTTGGAAGTTTGCTTCACTGCACACACATGTTTTGAAAGTTTATGTTATGAAAGTTTGCAAGTTGAAAGTTTGCTTCACCACACACACATGTTTTGAAAGTTTGTGTCATGAAAATTTGTAAGTTGGAAGTTTGTGATGTGAAAAGTTCACGTCTTGAAAGTTTATGTTATGAAAGTTTGTAAGTTGGAAGTTTGCTTCACTGCACACACACATTTTTTGAAAGTTTATGTTATGAAAGTTTGCAAGTTGAAAGTTTGCTTCACCGCACACACATGTTTTGAAAGTTTGTGTCATGAAAATTTGTAAGTTGGAAGTTTGTGATGTGAAAAGTTCACGTCTTGAAAGTTTATGTTATGAAAGTTTGTAAGTTGGAAGTTTGCTTCACTGCACACACACATGTTTTGAAAGTTTATGTTATGAAAGTTTGCAAGTTGAAAGTTTGCTTCACCGCACACACATGTTTTGAAAGTTTGTGTCATGAAAATTTTTAAGTTTGAAGTTTGTGATGTGAAAAGTTCACGTTTTGAAAGTCGCTGTTGGTGGACTTTGACTTGTGCGCTTCCACTCTTCTAGTCTTTTTTGACACTGGTCAGTCGCTGTTGGTGGACTTTGACTTTTGCTTTGCGATGGTACGACCGCCAGACGCTGTTGGTGGACTTTGACTTGTGCGCTCCCACACGTCTTGTCTTTTTTGACATTGGTCAATCGCTGTTGGTGGACTTTGGCTTGTGCGCTGCCACTCGTCTTGTCTTTTTTGACATTGATCAGTCGCTGTTGGTGGACTTTGGCTTGTGCGCTCCCACTCGTCTTGTCTTTTTTGACACTGGTCAGTCGCTGTTGGTGGACTTTCGCTTGTGCGCGCCCACTCGTCTTGTCTTTTTCAAACTGGTCAGTCGCTGTTGGTGGACTTTGACTTGTGCGCTTCCACTCGTCTAGTCTTTTTTGACACTGGTCAGTCGCTGTTGGTGGACTTTGGCTTGTGCACTCCCACTCGTTTTATCTTTTTTTTGACATTGGTCAGGTGCTGTTGGCGGACTTTGACTTGTGCGCTCCCTCTCGTCTTGTCTTTTTTGACAATGGTTACACCTTTTTGCAGGCTATCTAGGGTTATACAACAGACAACAGGTTGGGGTTAGGCTTTTTCCGTACTGCCGCCGCCACTGCCGCCGCCAAGGCGACGGCAGTGGCGCCGCCGCCACGGAGCACGCGCCCGTGCTCCGTGGCGGCGGCGGTACTCAAAAAGCCTAACCCCAACCTGTTGTCGGTTGTATAACCCTAGATTGCCTGTAAAAATGTGTAACCCCAACCTGTTGTCGGTTGTATAACCCTAGATAGACTGCCTCGAGACAGTGCTGTTTACACAATCCTACCAGCTTCTTAGTGGCGACGGTACGGAAAAATGTGTAACCCCAACCTGTTGTCTGTTGTATAACCCTAGATAGCCTGCAAAAAGGTGTAACCATTGTCAAAAAAGACAAGACGAGAGGGAGTGCACAAGCCAAAGTCCACCAACAGCGACTGACCAGTGTCAAAAAAAGACTAGACGAGTGGAAGCGCACAAGTCAAAGTCCACCAACAGCGACTGACCAGTTTGAAAAAGACAAGACGAGTGGGCGCGCACAAGCGAAAGTCCACCAACAGCGACTGACCAGTTTCAAAAAAGACAAGACGAGTGGGAGCGCACAAGCCAAAGTCCACCAACAGCGACTGATCAATGTCAAAAAAGACAAGACGAGTGGCAGCGCACAAGCCAAAGTCCACCAACAGCGATTGACCAATGTCAAAAAAGACAAGACGAGTGAGAGCGCACAAGTCAAAGTCCACCAACAGCGTCTGGCGGTCGTATCATCGCAAAGCTAAAGTCAAAGTCCACCAACAGCGGCTGACCAGTGTCAAAAAGACAAGACGAGTGGGAGCGCACAAGCCAAAGTCCACCAACAGCGACTGACCAGTGTCAAAAAAGACTAGACGAGTGGAAGCGCACAAGTCAAAGTCCACCAACAGCGACTTTCAAAACGTGAACTTTTCACATCACAAACTTCCAACTTAAAAATGTTCATGACACAAACTTTCAAAACATGTGTGTGCGGTGAAGCAAACTTTCAACTTGCAAACTTTCATAACATAAACTTTCAAAACATGTGTGTGTGTGTGTGTGTGTGTGCAGTGAAGCAAACTTCCAAATTACAAACTTTCATAACATAAATTTTCAAGACGTGAACTTTTCACATCACAAACTTCCAACTTACAAATTTTCATGACACAAACTTACAAAACATGTGTGTGCGTTGAAGCAAACTTTCAACTTGCGAACTTTCATAACATAAACTTTCAAAACATGTGTGTGTGTGCAGTGAAGCAAACTTCCAACTTACAAACTTTCATAACATAAACTTTCGAAACGTGAACTTTTCACATCACAAACTTCCAACTTACAAATTTTCATGACACAAACTTACAAAACATGTGTGTGCGTTGAAGCAAACTTTCAACTTGCAAACTTTCGTAACATAAACTTTCAAAACATGTGTGTGTGCAGTGAAGCAAACTTCCAACTTACAAACTTTCATAACATAAACTTTCAAGACGTGAACTTTTCACATCACAAACTTCCAACTTACAAATTTTCATGGCACAAACTTTCAAAACATGTGTGTGTAGTGAAGCAAACTATCAACTTGCAAACTTTCATAACATAAACTTTCAAAACATGTGTGTGTGTGCAGGGAAGCAAACTTCCAACTTACAAACTTTCATAACGTAAACTTTAAAGACGTGAACTTTTCACATCACAAACTTCCAACTTACAAATTTTCATGACACAAACTTTCAAAACATGTGTGTGCGGTGAAGCAAACTTTCAACTTGCAAACTTTCATAACATAAACTTTCAAAACATGTGTGTGCGGTGAAGCAAACTTTCAACTTGCAAACTTTCATAACATAAACTTTCAAAACATGTGTGTGTGCAGTGAAGCAAACTTCCAACTTGCAAACTTTCATAACATAAACTTTCAAAACATGTGTGTGCGGTGAAGCAAACTTTCAACTTGCAAACTTTCATAACATAAACTTTCAAAACGTGAACTTTTCACATCACAAACTTCCAACTTACATATTTTCATGACACAAACTTTCAAAACATGTGTGTGCGGTGAAGCAAACTTTCAACTTGCAAACTTTCATAACATAAACTTTCAAAACAGGTGTGTGCAGTGAAGCAAACTTCCAACTTACAAACTTTCATAACAATGGACGAGTGAGAGCGCACAAGCCAAAGTCCACCAACAGTGACTGACCAGTGTGAAAAAGACAAGACGAGTGGGAGCACACAAGTCAATGTCCACCAACAGCGACTGACCAATGTCAAAAAAGATAAGACGAGTGGGAGCGCACAAGTAAAAGTCCGCCAACAGCGACTGACCAGTGTCAAAAAAAGACAAGACGAGTGGGAGCGCACAAGTCAAAGTCCATCAACAGCGACTGACCAGTGTCAAAAAATACAAGACAGGTGGAAGTACACAAGCCAAAGTCCGCCAACAGCGACTGACCAGTGTGAAAAAAGACAAGACGAGTGGAAGCGTACAAGCCAAAGTCCACCAACAGCGACTGACCAGTGTCAAAAAATACAAGACGAGTGGGAGCGCACAAGTCAAAGTCCACCAACAGCGCCTGACCAATGTCAAAAAAGACAAGATGAGTGGATGATGATGAGTGGAAGCGCACAAGCCTTCCTACAGTTTACCCATACCTCCTACAGTTTACCCATAACTCCTACAGTTTACCCATAATTCCTACAGGTTACCCATAACTCCTACAGTTTACCCATAATTCCTACAGGTTACCCATAACTCCTACAGTTTACCCATAATTCCTACAGGTTACCCATACCTCCTACAGTTTACCCTGAAAGTTTGCTGACGATGCACTTTTTCTGGGTTTTTCCCGTGTTTTTCCCGCTGCATGCACAAAATTTCGTCCGCCAGGTTTCAGTCTGCTAGCAGGGTGAAAAGGCATGACTTCGTTCGAACGTTCCAGAAAGCGGCGGTGTTTGTTTTGTTGACCTTGACCTTTTGACCTCGCGGTGTTTTTTGCAGACTCGTGGTGAAATAGGCGATACGTAGGTATCGACGCGAAACTACAAACGTCGAAAAGTTCTCGATATAATGGAACGATGCGATATGCTTCGCATAGCTTACATGCGCGGCTACGTTTTTCCCTCTGCATGCACGAACATGCGTCCGCTAGGTTTCAGTCTACTATCAGGGTGAAAATGCGGGATCGTGTTTCTTTTCGTGAGCGTGGAAAATTCCATGACGTCGTTCGAACGTTCTAGAAAAGAAGAAAAAAACTACACGAAACCGGTTCCAACCGGTTCTGTACCCAGACACATCTCGAAAAGCGCGCCATAATCGTCAGTATTAAACCGAACCGCCACTGTCATCAGACAGAATTAGGGTTACTAACACTAACTGACAATCGTATCAGTACAACAAGTCCGTGACCTTTGACCTTACATTAGGGTTACTAACCCTACAGGGTTCGTATTATGGTTCACTACAGACGACAGAATTAGGGTTACTAACCCTAACTGACAATTGTATTCACACTTGATGAGGTGACGTCATAGGACGCTCGACCAATCAGAACGCTCGCCACCGACCTTTGACCTTGACCTGTAGCGTCCCTGGCGATCGTATCATCGTAAAACAACGCCCCGAAATCTCCTCGTTTTAGATAATGGGGGCGGAGCTGTGACGTCATAAGTCACGTGACCGCTCTCGACCCATCAGAACCGTCGACACACTTTACCCGTAGCGCTCCTGGCGACAATATTACCGCAAAAGAGTACCTCGAGGGCGATAATACGGGATGACACGTTGCGCCCTCTGGCGACGGTTTCACTACAAAATGGTGTGATTTATGCTAATTTATGCAAATTTATGCAAATGAGATGTGACGTCATAGGTCACGTGACGGCTCTCGACCAATCAGAACAGTCGAAACTAGGTCACAAACCGTCGATACAATTGACCAGTAGCGCCCCCTGGTGACGGTTTCACCACAAAAGGCTCTCGACCAATCAGAACAGTCGAAACTAGGTCACAAACCGTCGACACAATTGACCGGTAGCGCCCCTGGTGACGGTTTCACCACAAAAGGGTGCAATATATGCTACGTTATGTAAATATAGGCGTCATAGGTCACGTGACGGCTCTCGACCAATCAGAATGAGTCCCTGTGGCGCCCCTGGTGACAGTATGACCACAAAGGAGTGCGATTTTTGGTAATTTATGCTAATTTATGCAAATAGCTGTGACGTCATAGGTCACGTGACGGATGCAAATAGCTGTGACGTCATAGGTCACGTGACGGCTCTCGACCAATCAGATTCGTAGACACAATTACCCCGTGGCGCCCCCTGGTGGTGAAACTGCTCTCGACCAATCAGATGCTTACCCAAAATTTTACCATTTGAGCGATAATAGGAGTTTTCACGTGGCGGCCCCTGGCGGCAATAAGCGCACGACCAATCAGAACGCTCCATTTCAAATTTCAACCAATCAGAAGCTTACCCAAAAGCTTACCAAATTTAAGGATTGAAAAACTCCTACATACTACTCATATGTATCAGTCTTTGATATTAGTGTGTTCCATTATTCTGTTATATTAGTGTAATACATTTTTCTGTGATGTTAGTTTGCTCCATTAGTTTTTTATTAATAGTCCTTTAGTGTTTTATATTAGTGCGTTCCATTAGAATGTTACATGTTGGAATTATATGTGTGGTGGCAGATCTGAATTTTAATTATGCAGACATTTTAGTAAAAAGCAAGCATGTGCTTAATAAATTAAATGTTGTTTTCATATTTGCCTGATTTTTTCTTGTGTTGGTTTTATTAATTACTACCAAAACATTGGCATAAAATGACATACAATATACGAATCACATATCGTGTATATGTAACACATATTAACATGAAGGATGGAGACTGCAATCATAATGAACTTTACATACATCACTTTGATTTCGACGAATTATACAGCGCGAGTACCATCTATAGCGCTCGACGATGGGCGATAAGAAGTAATGTCTAAAACGCGTAGATATACGACAGAGTCCCTGCCAACATTACAACAAATAATCATCGATTTATGTTCAGTGCAACAAAATAAAAACGTAAAATAATTTTTGGACAAATCGTTCAAATCTATGAAGTATCATCGTCTACGACATATGCGACTTGCATATGCGAGTGGCATAAAAACTCTTAATTGTGTATTACAACACGAGGCCGAGATCACTAGAGACCAGGCCGAAATCACAAGAGACCAGGCCGAGATCACATAGACACTCTTAATTATGTATTGCAACACAAGGCCGAGATCACCAGATACCAGGCCGAGATTACCAGAGACCAGGCCGAGATCATTGGCCGAGATCACCAAAACAGGCCGAGATCACTAGGGCCGAGATCCCGAAAGGCCGAGATCACTATGATTCGGTTTGTCTATAGCACACACTGCGTGCTTCGTGTGGACTTCTCTGTAACAGCTGATTTCAGTTAAATCGGTTGAAGTGCGTTGCGTTGAGAGCCAGTCAGACGAAATAGGTGAAAAAGAGGTGATACGAAACAGCTACTACGAAAACAAACGGTGCATCATAAACAGCGACTTTATGACCTAACAGAATGCGGAATACCACTGAAGAAGTGTCACTGATTTGAACACAATTTCGGCCTCGATTCTCTAGGTTTGTGAATAAACGTTATTTGGCTTTGTAGATCAATAATATATATTCTGTGGAATACACATATTTGATATAGTATTAATGTTGATACATATGCCGTTTCTGCTCGGATTCTACAAACAATTGGACATTCATATGGAGTTATGATTAATGTATTGGGACACATTAATTACTAGTGACAACTATATTTCTCTTCTTCTGATGCAACTCATGATTATGTATTAACCGCTTCCAAAATGTGACTAGATTGTGGCCGCACTGGAGAGTTCTAGTGATGTAACCCTAGTTCGAGTCTATATTAGGTAGAATGTCGGATTTGCGTAGTTTAGCAGGTTAATGTAGGCCCTATGTTGAATGGATATATTATTTGTTCTTCAGTTTAACAAGATTTAACAAGATTTAACAAGATTTGCCATCCAAGCCAAAGGCCCAGATGGCAAGTGGACAAGGAAGCCATTGGCTTATCGAGAGTCCAACAATGTTCATCTATTATAGCCCGCCCTCCTGAGATATGTGTCAACCTTGTTTTTAAACATATTCACGCTGCTAACAGTTACACAATCTGTAGACAATTTGTTCCATTCATTTATTGTCCTCTGTGAGAACGAGTGCTTCCTGATGTCCAATCTACATTGATCCTTTACTAATTTTACCTCATGTCCTCTAGTTCTGCTATCCTTCTTGAGTGAGAAAAACATATTTCTATCAATATTTTCATACCCATTCAATATCTTAATAACTTCAATCTGATCTCCTCTTAACCTCCTTGTCTCTAGAGTTGTTAAACCACATTCTTTGAGGCGTTCTTCATAACTAAGGTCTCTCAGTTCTGGAATCATTTTAGTTGTTCTCCTTTGTATGCGTTCAAGCGTATCTATATCCTTCTTACGATATGGTCTCCATGCTTGTATACAGTATTCTAAATGAGGTCTAACTAATGCTTTATAAAGAGGTATAATTAACTTTTTCCCTTGTATGTTATGTTTCTTCTAATCAATCCACGAATTTGATTACCCTTTGAAGCTGCAATACCACACTGCTCTGAAACTTTCATATCAGCGCTTATTGTAACTCCTAAGTCCTTTTCTTTTACAGTAGTACCCAGAACAGTATCTCCCATTTTATAGTTTACATTCAAGTTCCTATGTCCTGTATGTAGGCATTTACATTTCCCAAAATTGAACAACATCTGCCATTTCTCAGACCATTTCACTAATCTTTATAGATCGTTTTGTAAATGTTGTTTATCACCATCAGTATTAACCTTTCTAAACAGTTTTGTGTCATCCGCAAATTTCAGTACGTTACTTGTTATACTGTCGTCCAAGTCATTGATATAAATTAAGAATAATATAGGTCCTAATACTGATCCTTGAGGTACCCCACTCAAAACCGATTTCCAATTTGAAACTTCTCCATCTACTACAACTCGTTGTCTTCTGTCAGTCAGCCATTGTTCTATCCAGTCAGTTATGCTATCCCCGATACCATGGGCTTTTAATTTAAGTAGTAATCTTTGATGTGGCACTTTGTCAAAAGCTTTCTGAAAATCTAAGTAGATAATATCTACTGGCGATCCCACGTCTATCCACATTGGATGGAGACGACAAACTTTCTAAGCATTTTGACTGATTGTTGGCTAACGTAACTGTTTTGCGCATTTGTTCCACAAAGTAACGGCGATGGGAATGATTATATTCATAGATATTAAACAGATAATACCATTTAATACAACTGTTCGATGATACTGTAGATAAAATAATAAACTTTTTCCACGTGTAGTGTGCTGCATTCTCAAGGTGCTGTGCTGGCTACGACGGGGACTGTTGTTTTTTACACTTTCAAAGCATTTTGACTGACTATTGGCTAACGTAACTGTTACGCGCATTTGTTTCACAAAGTAACGGCGATGGGAATGACTAGATTCATAGATAATAAACAGATAATGCCATTTAATACAACTGTTCGATGATACTGGTGGCAAAATAATAAACGTTTTCCACTTGTCGTATGTTGCATTCCCAAGGTACGGGTTATTGATGACAGTTAACGGGCCGACGTTGTTGTAGGCGCCATCTTAGAGTGAGCACTTCCGGCGCATGCACATAATTTCCACCACAGAATCTGCATAATTCAATATCAATAACATAGACTAGTAATATTACTGATGCATGTTATACATTTTGCTGTATTACAACTTGAACTAGGTCATATAAGAAACATTCTAATGAATAAATTGTTTAATTAAATGTTGTTATAACAGATAAAACGTAAAGTGAACATGTTTCAAGAGTTCACACCACAAATTCACCTAAAAAGGGTGTACCTACTATATAAACGGGTAGACGTGTTGTCATAAGAGGTTGCTAGCTCAACATATAGGGATTGTCAGTAGTCAGGGTGGAAGACTATACACGGTCTGTGGGTCGACAAATCTCTCCCCTGAGAGCTGCG
Source organism: Lamellibrachia columna (assembly GCA_963662155.1). Taxonomy (NCBI): domain Eukaryota; kingdom Metazoa; phylum Annelida; class Polychaeta; order Sabellida; family Siboglinidae; genus Lamellibrachia; species Lamellibrachia columna. Next base: position 56,905,855 of record OY759264.1, read on the forward strand.
CAATAAGCAACTATAAGAGACTCGGGGACTGTGGATTGGTCTCTTCACCGACCGATAGGAGGTGCAACCAATTGGCTGATAATGGCTAAGCGTCACTCACGTCATTGGTCTCTTATTTTTTAAACAAAAGATTATCGATCATTACATATTCAGATTCAGTTTATTATTCTCGATTCGCATTAGTTGATCAATCGGCATCAGTTTTATTGTCATCATACCAACCGTCTGTCAATCCTTAATCAATTACATGTAAATTATTATGTTGATGTCCTTCCTTGCATTTTAGTAACTCAATGCTTTAATTATATCACTCTACGTCACTCCCAAAACAAAAAGGCTATATAATGTTAGTGTTTTATGGCACACCATAGAGCACTATGTGATGATGGCGCTATGCAGATATCATATTTTATTATTATTATTTTGGTGGTGACGTTCTCGAAACACCAGTGCCAGCAGCATATTAATATTTTACGAAAACTCCCAATGTGTTGGAGGTATGTGATTTTGACGAAACTTAACTTGTTCACACATTGGCAGCATAGTAACAGTGAATGTCATGAAGTTGTAGGATGTTTGATGGTCACGTTTTCTACTAATCATGCAAAACGTTAACGTGAGTAGTAAGTGTAAGTTTCTGAATCCTTAAATCCGGAGGCCATGTGTCTGAACGACTTCCGGTTGCGCGCGCAGCCAATCAGAGCGCCCCCTGACGGTTGTGGGAACACCACAAACCGTGCGCATCGCCCCCTAGCGGCTGTAGGAGTACCGAAAGATAACCAGTAGCCATCGATAGTGGACATAGGAACGACTGTCTGTTAACAGCGGTCATTAATAGTATCATTAATAGTATCATTAATAACTGAGATGAAAGAGTAAGTTAACAGTGGTCATTAACAGGGTCATTAATAACTGAGATCAAAGGACCTAACGAGGAGACGAGAAACGAACAGAACACGGTATCGTACGGGTGCACACGTATTTTATTGATCAACACAAGCAGCATGGCGATACAATATGGGTAGCGTGTAATATCACGACAACTATGACGATGAAGATGAGGCGACTTTCGGATGTTGACCATCACGTCGCGAGCTTAGGGGTGTCTCCACCTCGCCAGAGGCTCGAGGATGACGATGAGGCGATTTGCGGATGTTGACCATCACGCCATGTACGAAGTGTGATAGTACAGTCTACCTTGTCGCATCTGTTTAAGCCAATCAAACACGCGGCAATCGTTAGCAACTAGATCGGTGCCGAATACGTTGATAAAAGTTCTCATTGGCAAGCCGTTACAACGAAGCAATACAAAAGCTACGCAATATTGTCCACAAACATTAGACAGAGGACTTTGAAGTCTCTTGCTATTATGAGTCCACTCGGAACAATGTTCGTTCATGAAGGTGCGGAAGGCCGCGTGACGTGGCGGCAGGCCGTACGAGCAGAAGTAATCGCCGCGTCCGTCGGCGGCCAGGTACAGCGCTATCCAATGTTCGCCCGGTTCGTCGCCGTCGTCGGTGTTGCACACGAAGGCCGCAGGTAGAACGCCGTCTATCGTCGCAGGCAGTCTTTGGGTACGACACCGCGAAATATCGATCTGGTGCACGGGTCCGTCGCCAGTAGGCGGGCGATCTGCAGGGTGTCCATCCCAGTAGTCGAATATGACGTTGCGGTTCTTGTCGATTTCCAGCACGGACTCGAATTCGGCGTAGGCTATGACGTTCACGGTGGTCTGCAGCGCGTTGCGGAAATGAAGTTCTATGCGCAGGTTGCCCTTTTGTACCAGATGGAAGCAGGGGCCGTCGCACTGGTCGGGGGTCAGGTCAAAACCGAAGAAGGTGTAACCGTGTCGGTAGTCGTTGCGAGTCAGACCGTTCCCCTCGTCCTGCCAGATCTTACCGGTCGAGGTGAACAGACTCATGTAGCTCCTGACGAAGAGGTCGTCTTGGAAATTGGGCTGAAAGGGTTTGGAGGGTATCTGTCGTCCGTCCACGTACACCGCGTGGAAGCTTATGGTGTTGTTCTTGGCGTGAAACGGATTCTTGGCGTACGCACCGTTGTAGGCATCGTTATCGATGCAGCACAGCACCAGACGTTTCGGCAGAGTACCGAGGAACAGGTTCTCGTGCGTGTGCGACCGAGCACCCGCGGGAATGGAGTACACCTTGCAGTCGACGGACCGCATCGGATAATTGACCGTGCTCTTCTCGAGAGCCTTGATGTGTGCCATCTGCACGGTGGGATTGAGGGTGGCCTTCTTGACAAACAAGGTGGCATTGACGATTTTTATCCTGTAATCGGGGTCGGGTCCACCAGCCATGAGCGCAAACGCAGCCTCATTGCGCACCAGTCGGATCTTCACATCGACGCCGTTGATCAGGAATTTATCTTGCAGAAACAGGTCCACGTGTAGACGACCCATAATGTCGACCACTCGACTCCGTACGATGTGCTCTCGTCGAGCCACGAACCCTGCGTTAGCAGCGGCTCCGTCGACTATCTCGACGGCATCCATGTAAGTGGCCGTGTCCTTGTGCCACAGCTGACCCGTCAGCTGCGTGCCCTTGGCATCGATACCGTAACTCAGCAGCGTCTCGATGAAGGCACGATACGCGTACGTGTTGGTCGATTGGGTCACGAGCGTGCCGTTCAGGTAGACGTCGACCTGACCGAACAGCGAATGCAGCCAGTTATTCACCGGTCCCACGGGGTCGGCCAAGTCGAGATCGTCCCCGTTGGCTCGCGTCACCTTCACCTGCACGTGTAGCATCGTGTTGGCGAGATCCAGGTAATCGTCTCCCGATCCAGGGATCAGGAATTCTATCGGTCCACCAGAGTCCAGAGAGGCCATGGGTTGATGTTCCACCACGTGACTTTCGACGATGCTGTTCTGAGTGGGGGGTACGGTAAAGAGATCGAGCTCGGTCTTGACCCCTTCGCACGACTGTTTATGTACGAACGCCATCGTTGTCGTCGAATATGTCGGCCTCACGTTTCTTGGGCGTCTGTCTCGTGCGCCGTCTCTTCGCTGTAGTGACTCCTGTCTTCGCGGGTGCTCGTTTTATACGTTTACGAGATCGCACGCCAGGGATCTCAAGGTTACGCAGCATGCTCCTACCAGAGTTCGTGATGCGTCGTTTGGCTGCCGTTTTTATGTTCCGACCAGATAAGACGTCGTCAGCTATACGAATGCCGGTCTTCAACGCTCCCTTACCCAACGCCACGGCACCTCTCTTGATGAGTGGCATGGCGCTGCGCAGCAGATCCGTGACCTCGCTGGTATTGTGCACCGGCGAAGTAGGGCAGCGTACCACCCGCTTGACGCGCGTAATAGTCGTTGTAATTCATCGTCAGAACAGCCCGGTCCTACGTCGTCGAAAATGAAGCGTCACCGTCACTCTACCGTACTCGAATGGCACGCGCCGTCCGGTGTCGTCTCTTATATCCACCTCTATGGTCCCGAACTCCTTGCGCAACAGAGGCACGTAGTGAACGTTAGTGAAACGATCGGACACTGTGGTGCCGTGACCTCCGCGAACCGTGAGGCATCGCAACAACGGCACGAGACTGTCGCCGACGATGCGAGACTCCACGACGTCCGTGTAGACGTAGATGGTGTCGAACCCTTGATTCATGTTCGCCACGGTAGTGGCCTCTTGACGGAAAGAGTACGGGCTACCGGCAGTCTTTGGTTGTGCGGGTGGCAAAGTAACGGTGGCCGATGGCGTGAGACCTAGCTCCGGTGGATAGGATTTGTTTCCTCTCCTACTCTCGGGTGGGTGTACACGCGTGTATCCCTATCTCTCGCTGGACTGGTGACAAGCGACGAGGAGAATCCCAAAATGGTACCCATCGCACTCTGGTACGGCATGCTGAAGTCGGTGCCCGGTGACATGTGCAAAGTCATTTTCTGAGTGATGGAACTGTAGCTCATTTTAGCCCGCGTCTTATCCGTCGTCATGCGTTTCAGCGCCTTGTTGACGTGGTCCAACAATACGTCAGGACTGCGATAATACCCAGCAGCGATCTGCGTACTCGGGGTAAGACCCACAGGAATGCGCTCGTTGAGGTAGAACCAGGTGTCGCCCTCTCGAACGTTGTACCAAGTATGCGGGTACTGGATCTCTGCCAGTCCGCACTCCCATTCGCCAGACACCGATATGCGTTGAGGCAAGTCCGTGATGTAATGAGCCAAGGTGTTATCGGGATGCACCTTCATGGAAGCGTTGCTAGGTAGCGTCAGATAGAAATCAGTCGCCATTGCGTCTCAAAGTGGGATTGGGCAGCAGGTAACCCAACGAACTGCTCAACAGAGCCGTCCACAGATTAGAATTCGCGTGACCTGTCGTCAGGTTGTAAATGCTGATCAGAATGACCGTGTACAAGACACAGAAACACTATCTCCTCTTTGGGACACACGGTACCGAACAGATGCCAGGGAGTGATGTCTTTCTCGCTCGATGCAGCGTCAGTACAATCCTCTTGTTCTTCCTGCTCCACCTCCTCGTCTATGATGGTGGTGCAGGTCTGTGGTGTCGTGTCTTGTGTCATTTCTCGAATGAAGTGTCGCCATACGCGCTGCTAGTCTTTATAGTGGAGTGGACGAGTGCCCTGGCATCGATCCAGCTGTTGAATTTGGAGGGATAGCCAAACCATTTCACCAAAGCCACCTTTCGTCTACCAACCTTACGGCGTTGCAGTATCAACTCCACGCGGTACACGTTATCGACGGGTACCGACACCTTCTGCAGCTCCAGTTCGTAGAAGGTGCCATCCAGCACTTCGCCGAGATCGTCTCGCAAGCGGTACACGGGTGGATCGGACGGGTGAACCTCGTGTATCGTGAACAGCTCTTCGCTCCAGTTCGTCTCGTAGCCCTTTTCGAACGTACCTTTGTACTTGCTGACGCGCACGCGATCCGACACGCGCAACTTGGGCACGCCCTTACCGTCGTGACCGTACAGACGTTGCCACACCTTTTCTTGATTCTTTCCATTCACATTTGACGGAGCCATACCGATGTTGCGGTGGTGGGTGTTGTTATACGATCGCACCAAGTCCTGAATAACGTCGATGTAACGCCACGTCTGGTGTTTCGTGAAGTATCGCCACATGCGCGTCTTCAACGTTCTGTTGAATCGTTCCACGACGCTCGCCTTCGTCTCCGCGTTGTGCGTGGAGAAGTGATGGATGCCGTACTTCTTCAATAGAGCCTGAACGGATTTATTCAGAACTTCCACACCTTGGTCTGTCTGCAACGTCGTTGGCCACTTGCCGACGAACGTGGCTTGCAGCGCTGCTGCCAACGACGCCGCAGACTTGTTCTTCATGGGAACACACCAGGCCACTTTCGAGAAGACGTCGATCACCGTGAGGAGAAAGGTCATACCTTCGTTGTCTTGTTTCAACTTCGTCAAGTCTACGAGATCGGCCTGCCACTGCTGATGTATGCCACCCACGATGACGCGGCGTCTCTTGAAATGACGTCTCGCTGGTTTGTGTAAGGTGTAGGCGTCCTGTTCCGACAACCATTCTGCGACGATTTTCCGCGGCACGCGCGTGACGCGTCGCAGGGCACCGACTCCGCCATAACTGCCTACCCTTTTTGGATCGAAGTAGACCTCCGTCATTGGTTGTTCTCTCCTCCGCGCCATCAAAAGAGGAGGACCGATGCGTTGACAGGGGCGGTGACGTTGACTCCGGAGTACGAATGTTGACGAATGACGAGGAGCACGCCGACGTATAGTAGGACACACGCTATGGCACCCACAACGCTAGCGGTGGAACAACAACAGTCTAGTAGCGAAACCATAGTCTGAATAACACCTGTAGTATAAGAATTCCGGCTAGAACGTCACCAAGCAAGTTAAGTCCACTGCAAAATATCGCAACGACGACGGAGCGGTACGCGTCCTGTGGATCGATTGACATGACGAACACTGTGCTACGGACACACATCGTACCACCTTATAAGTCGTCCCAACCAGCCAATGACGACAAAGCCTGGCGTGATTCGGGGGGTGGGGTGGGCATGGAATGTTCCATTCGACGGCGCTGACGACCGAGGGGTGTCCAATTTAGCGATCTTCGTGCACTGCCAGCAGCACGAGGAGTAGTAGTAGTAGCTGACCGCCGAGATGGAGTGGCCGTCGTCGCCTGTCGTATGTAGGCTCTCCTGGCGACGTTACCGACCAACGCCATGGGCAGGTTGATAGCACGGAGTTGTCGTGCGAATGGCTGCCAACCCGTCGGATCGGTCTTTCTCTTACGCAACAGATTATTAACGAGATCCACCACGTTACTTCCGACAACCGGCACGCCCTCGTGTATAAGTTCACCGCGAGCGGTCCACGCGACATCTCTCTTGAGGTGCTCCATCAAACGTCTGGCTTTGGCCTGCATGGTCTTGGGAACGGTGTCCAAGACGGTGGCCTCTAGTCCGCTACTAGGAGCTCGTACTGCACCCTCCGACCCCGACCCCGACCCCGTCACCGACTCGTTCACCGTGACCACGCGTATCGGTTCCTTGACGTGTTTATCGGCCAAGACGTTGTACTGCTGCAACACCTGATTATACAGTGTCACTTTGGTCCCGTCGTCTAGGTCCTTTCTATCGAGGATGGTCTTCATATCGTCATCGAGGGCTTGCACCTTCTTGCCTAAGGTGTCCGTTGAGGGTGGTGGGGGTGAACGAAGCGTGTCCAACAGTCGGGGGTCCACCAAGGCCATCTTGCTGAATGTGGCCATCCAACTCAAAGCTTTGTGTTATCAACAAGGAAGATGGCAGTTTCGTAGAGATCATGCAGAAATGTAGGAAGTGTGGCTGCGTGAAGACCTGGACCAGTCAGTCGTACACCAGGAGACTTCCAGCTGACTACATCCTCATCTACTGTGCTATTCTCCTCTCCGGTGCTCTGCCCAGTCGAGTTCTGAAGGTTCTGTCCTTTAATAACTTGCTCTCTATCTCACCATCAACCTTTCATCGTCACCAGAAAGGCTACATAGCTTCAGCTGTGATGGCTGAATGGTTGGATGCCCAGGCTCAAATCATGGACGAACTCAGAGAGATTGATGGGGACCTTGAACTGTCCAGAGATGCTTGGTTCGACAGTCCTGGACATTGTGCAAAGTATGGCTGTTACAGTTTGCGGGAGAACCGAATTAATAAAGTACTGGATGTCCAGCTGGTGCAGGTATTTACCATATAAGCATGATTAAATATTATTCACCAACCAGCAAAAGCCATTAGGGATCAATAATATTGACTCAGTTTAGTTTACTATTCAAGGACTACCTATGATAGTAATAACCACTAAAACCTACAACTGTAATAATGCATTTACGTATAACAAATGCATTAATAATACAATAGTACATCTAAAGTTACTGATATTTTTGCAGAAACTGTACCTGTACCAGGCATGGGGCAATTAACTTGAAAAGTTAATTAATTAAATTACAATTCAATCAGAAATGTTCCAATTAAACTAATGTCACACATTTCTCAGGTCAATTAAATTAACCTCCCAAATTCTTCAATTAAATTAACAATTAACTTTAATTCAATTAATAATTCAATTATTTTAGGTAGAAACCAAACCAAACAGTGGTTTATTCCTGGTAATGAAGCCACTACTGAATACAAATCCACAGAAACATGTAGTTGTTTTCTCCAAGTCTTAGCTCAGAATATACAGACAATTTTTTCATGCAGAATAACCTATCTTAAAATTAACTGGTTGTAGGTTGCAGTAATATTGGAGGAGGAGGAACTGTTACACAAGAATGTGCTGCAAGATGTCAAGAGACTAAACAGACCATCATACTGTCAGCCTGGAGACTTTTCACAGTTTTGTCAATCATTGTGCGGCCTAACACACCAGCTTTGACAAAGCCTACATATGGTGACATCTTATGCACTTCCAAAATGATATTTAATTAATTTATATTAAAAAAAAAAATTTCCATTTGTTCTACAAATACAGTAATCTTGTGAACATGTTAAAGTACATGAAAATGCTAATATTACGAAATTTATCTTTCCATAGCATATATTGCTAACATCTTCGACCATATTCTGAAAGGATACAGAGATGGGCCCAAATGACCATTGGTAGCGCTATCCTAGCTAATGATGGAGATGGTTAAGTTTCAGGCACAACTTTTCACACTTATACTGCATACACACAATACCTGTGGTGGGAAAAGCGCGTGTCACCTTCTCGTGGTTCCTACTGTGGATCACGACAGCAAACTTTGCTGTCGTGTGAACTAAGAACAGCGCACACTGACACTATCTTGTAAACTGTGGATATTGTGTTTGTTTGTTTTATACTGAATGGCTTGGTGCTTGGTGAAGTCATATCGGTTGCTGACTCGAGACAGTAAGTGCACGGTTTTGTGTCCAAAGGGAAATATGGTTGATACCAACTAAATATTCGGCTGCCACATAATTCACACAGCTTGGCGTCTAAAATGATGGCAATATGGAGCCTGATTGTTATGAAAGAAACACATATTTGGCTCGGTTGCATTATTGACAGTTGCAGTCCGACCCATGTTTGCTGCTGTGACCGACTGTGCAGCAGGAACATCATGTCTTCGGGATGGTCTACAACAACCTCCTTTGTTGTCTCTGGTATTTCAAGAGGTAACTCTGACAGCCTAAACAATGTTGGTTAGTGCAACAAGGTAATGAACATAACAATTTACATGCTTCCTGATATGCTGTCATTGATATCTCAGTTTTTTCCAGTGGGATAGTAGTTTTGTATGTTAATATGCTGAATCAAACCCTAAGAATGTAGAATATTATATTACATAACATAGTAGCTATCACACGATCATGGGACCACTATCTGAATAAATGAATTAACATGGACAGTACATGTTCTCGCAATTTTAATTCCACATATCCAAATTTGCTTCTTTCATAATTGTATACCTTGTGCCGATGTACATTGGGATATTAGAGTCATTTTTGCAAATACCTGTCTTAAGTAATGCATCCTTAAAAAGCCAAGAATAAATCGACCGCGGAAACACCAGAAGCAGTAATGACAGAAGAGGTATGCCTTCAAACTGTTCACTAATCTAATCTCATTGATGCCTAAGGGGCCACCCACAAAGTACATCACACTCAGGTGTTGTCTACGGGGCCATCCATAAAGTACATCACACTCAGGGGTTGTCTAAGGGGCCATCCATAAAGTACATCACACTCAGGGGTTGTCTAAGGGGCCATCCATAAAGTACATCACACTCAGGGGTTGTCTAAGGGGCCATCCATAAAGTACATCACACTCAGGGGTGTGGGTTTGTCTTGGTGATCGTTATGTAATGATTAAAATAGAAAATGTTCTGGCTTGTCTAGCTGCCAATATCAGACTAACATCATCAATTGCTGTGGCAGTGTTGTGGTATATTTCAAATGAATTCCAAAGGCTATTTTACACCTATTTAACATACATAAACATGGACATTTCATGTTATTGTTTATTATTAATTATAAAGACCTGAATTCTACTTATCTACGAATCAATATAAGCAAGCAATAAATATAAAAACAGATTTATGCATAAAACTTAATATGTATCTTTCACAAAATGAACATTGTTTTTAGGAGTCCCTAAATAATGTGACAGACTTTATGGATAACACCTAAGAAAGTTGGCAGCCCACATTTCGATAAAACCACAGTAAGTTAAGTCAACAAATAGCTTATGAATAGAAGTACTCAGTATCTAGAAACAGACTGGTCAGTTCAGGTCAGCGGTCACTCCAAGTGCTGGTGAAGAAGACACGGCTTGGCCCGGTATGCCGGCCACCGACATACGGGGCAGCAGTGGTTGTCTCTCGTGATCCATCCCATGATGCACTGCTCATGGTATGTGTGCCCACAAGGCAGACCACACAGGGTGACACCATAGTGATAGTTCTCCAGACAAATCGCACACTCCGTGTTTGCTAGCATCCCAGGTGGCGCCACGTACTCACTCATCAATTCGTCCTGGGGCGAGAGATCACTGCCATCGTTGTGGTTACTGCATCGTGATCGAGACTCTTTGCATTCGTCTTTCTTAGGGTTTCGTCTGTAATCGTGTTCGGTCCCACCACCACCACTGCCGCTAGCACCGCCAGCACAATCGGCCTGTTGGCACGTGCATTTGTAGTCGCTGTCCATGAGAAACTTGGCGCAAGCAGACTCGGATTCCATTCTCTCAGCCTCCAGTTGTTCGTGTGACTTGCTCCGACTCTCCACACTATTCTGGAGGGCACGGCATTTCTCGCACACGAACATCAGTGGCTTCTTCGGCTTGTCCAGACCCTGCTGCCAGGTGGCGCCACTGGTCGCGCTCAAACTGCCGACGCTGCATTCACCATCAGAATCGACCTTGTCGACGTCGCTGTTGGCATCACTGCCGGGATCTGAGTCGATGTTGGGTCCTGTGTATTTCCACACAGGAAGGTCCTTCACATAATCCATGGAAATCATCGGTCGAAGCCAGAAATTTGGCACGGCCATGCGCTCAATAAGCAACTCCATGCCGACCTGAAAGTCAAAGGGCGGAGGCCCGATAACAGGGGTCAGCGACGACATAGGTCGGAACAGGTAGTTAGTGACTGAATCGAGTTGCAGGTTCCACCACTGCGAGCTGCTGATATGGGCTGACGTGTCGGTCTCATTGGGTGCGTCATAGAGCCAATGCAGCAATGCAACAATGCAGAGGAACGCAACGAACGTGCCGATGAGCAATTTGCTGCTGACGGCCGAATACCAGAGCCAGTCGGCACGCACCCAGGACGCGACCTTCGTTAGACTGGTGACACGCAGCAGCTTCAGAATGCTGCTGAGCAGCAGATGCATGTACGGCAGCTGAAGCACTGCGAGCACTGGCAGCCAGAGTACAATCAACAGACAGTTCCACTTGCCAATATCCCACAGCAGAGTGCCCAGTCGTCTCAGGATGCTACCCTGGATGATGCACAGGTCAAACACACATGCTGCGTTGATGACAATCAGACTCAACAGAAACATGTCGTTCACCTCCGGGTACACACTGCGCAGGAACAGCGCCATCGAATCTGAGTTGAGATACTCGCCGCTGTGCGAGCCAAACGTGTAGTTGCTCTCAGGTGTTATGATCTGGTATCGCGGCGTCCTGCCGATGTTGAGCTTCTTGGCGATACTGCGCCCCGTGACACACTTCGTGTTTACCATGCCAAACTTAGCGCGTCCAGTGAACTTGACACTGAGGACAGAGAAGAACATCGCGGGTATGGTCATCTGCGTGAACAAAACTACACGCAACTTCGTCTGCGTTTCAGCATCATTGTCATCGTCGTCGTCACCGAATCGAAACCAATTCGTGACGAGCTCCTCAAAAGAGTTGATCTCCTCAATGCGTGATGCTAGATTCTTGTTGACCCAATCAAAGACAGCGGGCACACCTGTGGAGCCCGTGTAGCTGTGCAGGACCACGCTGTCCTTCGCCTTGTGACCACGGGGAAGGGCGAGGACCAAACGGGAGCTGTACCATTGCTTGTGGTCACACAACCTACAAACAAAACTGTCCAAGCTCATACACTGCTGCAACATTTAAAAATTGTAAAATCAGGTTACGATATATATTCTAACATCTCGACAATATACTGTACGAAGACTATTTTTTCATATATCCACCTTTGTCTATAGCCAGGTACCCATTTCTGTGGCTCTGTGAATTGGAGTAATGTGGAATGATCGAAATTGTTTGGATTGAAACGTTTCTTACATAGAATTGTATTTGCTATTTGCAACCATCTGAGCAGAACATTTGTTTAAATGTACCTGTCACAGAACATTAATAATTCTGGTACAATTCTAACAGTGGACAATTAGGTACAATTCTAACAGTGGATAATTAGGTACAATTCTAACAGTGGACAATTAGGTACAATTCCAAAAGCGGACAATTAGGAACAATTCCAACAGCGGACAATTAGGTACAATTCTAACAGTGGACAATTAGGTACAATTCTAACAGTGGACAATTAGGTATAATTCCAACATTGGACAATTAGGAACAATTTTAACAGTGGACAATTAGGAACAATTCCAACAGCGGACAATTAGGAACAATTGTAACAGTGGACAATTAGGTACAATTGTAACAGTGGACAATTAGGTACAATTCTAACAGTGGACAATTAGGTACAATTCCAACAGCTAACAATTAGGAACAATTCTAACAGTGGACAATTAGGTACAATTCTAACAGTGGACAATTAGGTACAATTCTAACAGTGGACAATTAGGTACAATTCCAACAGCGCACAATGCCACAGCATCTGCAGTTACATTACAATCACCACACTTTATTCACCCGATATCAGAAATGAAAATGAGAATAGTTGCAAAAGTTGCGAAAAAGTTATTTGCTAACGTAAACAAAGACCCAGACAACGCATAGCTGGGCACAAGAATGCCACTATGCAAGGCAAACCTTCCAAATTGATGATAAAGCCAACACATTTCTCCAAAAAACTTTTGGACCTACTACATTGTACATATTTCCTGTACATAATACGTATTATGTGAGGTATCCTGCTATACCCAGTTTTTATTCGAATTTCTTTCAATTGGAAAAATTGCAATAAAGTACACATTTTCTTGTGTTCATCAAACAAATGTAACATCGAATGAGAAACTTATACCTCAATCAAAGCACAACTTTTGATGCTAGGCAGATTTCCATGGAAAACTTTAGTGGATTTTTATGTAGATAGCTAGCACACTCGATCGCAATAGGAATATTATAGGCCGATTAACCAATAACAATTCTAAATGGATATACATGGCTTTATACAGAATTTAAAACCGAAAATACGAATTTCAACCAAAAATGTGACAGGTGTAAACTTTCCACAATAAACAGACAAACCTGTAGTCTAGTGAGCAGTCGAATATTCCTGTGCGAACCCCAAAGTGCGAAACCTTTTTGACCAAGATGGCCCAGTCCTTGGGTTGCATAAACATGCGCCTGGCATGCGGAATGACCTGCACCAACCACACACTGTCCTTGGTATCCTCCACCTCCTCGTAGAAATGATCACCACACGTGAAGTTGGTCGACGACACATGGGCTGAACTTAATGTCAAGGTCACTGCGATTATTTCACCTTCGTTGACTTCACCTGTGAGGAGCAGGATATAGTGACAAAACTTAAATCTTCCTGCCGAGTTAAAACAGCTTACAAATTATACAGAAAAGCATTTATAATGTCTTCTAGAAATATGCAAGATTTCAACTGGACTTCATCCCTTTTCTGTTCATTGTTTTTCGTCCCAAAGAATCAGTCAGTGACTGCCTCTGAAAATATTAAAGGTGCAAAGGCGGATTGTTTTGATAAAAAAATCATGTTATATAATAAAGGTAAAATATTATAATACAGGAGTGAAGGGGAATGCACTGAAGGGAATACAAGTAGCTGGGAACAAGGGGAAGGGGAAGACCAAGACTGGGAAGGTGCAATCAAGAGAAATAAGGAAGACGGGGCTAACATCAGGAGATGAGGGAAACATAAATTATTGGATGATTATCTAAACAGCTGGCAGCCACACCAAAGAAGTTGTAAACACTAAAGAGGTGGGCGAATGCAAGGTTGAAGGTGATAGTATAAGTACACAACTGATTTATTTATATGAGTCTTCTCAAATAACTTTAAAAAATAATCTGCAAAGTGAAAATTATACTTAAACAATATAAACACATACATATATACAGGTTCATTTACATACGTACAAACAAATATGTACATGTGTGACATATGACTCAATTCTAATATATTCAACATCATCAATTGTGCACCTAGTTAATGAGAAAACAACTGGACTAAATAAAAAACACCTAAACATTCCTTTCTTTCCTTATTTCCAGCTATCTGCTGTCTATAATTAATCTAAGAACATAATTTTGTCTCCATAATCCTTTGATGTGAGGGAATTCTTCAATGTAGAGGAATAACAATAATGGTAACTCTGCCTCTGCTCTGGCTATAGCTAGGAAAAATGTCAAGTCGTGTACAATTCTGTTTAATGTTGCACACTAGACTAGTACCTGATGCCTCAACCAACTCGGTCATCTCTGGTTTCTCCACCACTCCAGCATAGCTGACACCTCTCTTGTCGAGAAGCAGTTTGAGTTTTCGCACTCCAAGTGACACTGGATCAATCAGGTGACTTGCCACTCTACCTTCGTAGTATGCAACGGCCTCCAAAATGCGCGACAAAATGAACAACATTGCCAGATATAATGTCAGTAATAGCAGCTTCCACCACATCGTCCCTTGAATTGTGTAGGCAAATTATGTCATCTGAAAATAGTAGTGTGTCAAACCGTTGGCGCTGTGAATTTTGACAGCTTCCAGAGGTTGACGGCTGAACAATTAGGTCTCGGATGACGTTTGTCAACAAGACACGTCAACGAAAGACAACGTGCCCGGCAACGCAATTTAACAACCGGACGTTGTCAGTTTGCTGTAATTTTGCAACCAGTATGTTCTCAAATGGATCCCAAGGATGAGGTTCAATCGACAAATTAGGTTTCATGCGGTGTGCGTCACTTCTTGACGACCAGATCCATCCAGAAAAACAGAATACAAAATGGCACACGACGATTGCTTTAGTCACGTGATCGCTGTTACCTATTGTAGTTACAATGTTGACCACTGCGAGCGCCTTGTACGACAATTACGGAGCGCCGATGGTGAATTTCTTAAACAAAATTATTTATAATAAAAATCATGTCAATTCTAGATTTAACAAGATTTAACAAGATTGCCATCCCAAACAACAAGTTTCAGGTGGCAAGTGGACAAGGATGCCATTGGCTTATCGAGAGTCCAACAATTTTCTCTATCTATGTGTAGCCCGCCCTTATCAAATATCTGTCAATTCTATTTTTAAACATATTCACACTACTAGCATTAACACGATCATTTGGCAGTTTGTTCCATTCATTTATCACCCTCTGTGAGAACGAGTACTTTCTCATGTCCAACCTACGCTGCTTCTTAACTAATGCTGCTTTGTGTCCTCTGGTTCTACTGCCTTCTTTAAGTTTGAAGAACTTAATTCTGCCATGTTGTGCATGTTGTTGATGATTATATCATAAACAGATATTTGTCCATGCAATTATCATGATTGCTTTCTTGTACCAAATCTACATAATTACTTGCCAGACTTGTCACAAATTAATGACCTGCAATTAAAATTAAGTCAAGTCTTGAGTCATCTCTCGGAATTCTAAGTCAAGTCACTAACGTTGAGCATTTGAGTCACAAGTCATGTCACTAGCGTTCAACGTTCAAGTCACAAGTCAAGTTAAACTCAAATACACGACGATTGCACTTCATGTCTAGTGAAATATCAATGACAAGCAGGTAATTTTTTACGATATTATCTATTACGATTATAATTAATACGATGCACATAAAGTGTATACTTATAATTAATATAAACAATTTAGGTCAAAGTCATTACCATGGTGTTGAAATGGCATTAGTTGCAAAATGGTTATGATAGTAACCCTTGTTTAGATGAAAATGAAGCCATAATGATCATTATGATCATAATATCATGACTATTTTATAACACCTAGACTTTTATTTTGTCTCTTGCCATTAAACGTTCATAGAGCTAACAACTGGTTTGTGCAATTACGTTTCTGATAAGCAACGCTGACTTTGTAATCACTATCAGACAGCAGACCGGAGTGATTACTAATTAGACGTCAGAAAGTTAAGATCCGAGAATATCGCATCTCCAGTGCGAGCTCGGTGTGGATGCATAACAATGTCGCCATGGCTAAACACCCTCTTCACAGGAGGCTGGTAGCAGGCAGACTTGTGGCAAGTCACAAATTGTCAAGTCAAGTAAATAACATCCAAGTCATGTCTCCAGTCATCTATCTCAGACTATCTGAATGTCAAGTCAAGTCGAAATGTGTGACTCCAATCCGACTCAAGTCAACCCCTGTGACTCGAGTAAGCAAGTCTGTTATTTACGAATGCTACTTCGCGTCTTCTATAATTCTACTTAGATATCTTACAAAGAATATATTTCATTCAATTCCTATAAATACCTCAGTAGCCATTCAAACTGTAAACTCAACATGAATGTGAATGCACGCGCGTGTGTGCGTCATGTCTCCTCTGGAAGATTTAAAAACAGGACGAACAGTTGTCAAGGATATCATAAGAAAAAAAAACATTTCCAACTAACAGATTGCTACCAATTGAATTGAATTGAATTGAATTTGATCAACATTCAGCTTAAATCTGAGATGTGAAACGAATGTGTAAGATTACATAACCCGCAAGGTATACGCAATTTATTGGATGCAACTGGTTGGGCAGCTGTCTTGGGATTTGAACGCGGTATAATTTTATCACTGAATAGTGAGAAAAAAACAGCATATCATCCAATTATCACCGCACGTTTAGGATGAACATGCATTTCGCAATAAATGTTGATGTTACTTGATAATTCGGCTCGCCATGGTTAGGAAGCTTGTTGATTTCTGCTTGAGCGCGTAGCGGCGCAGCGATGGAGGAACTAGTTGTTTACAACGGGGCACAAAGTCACATTTTAGTTCAGAAACAGTTAGAAGATGTCATACTTACGCAACAAGCCGCCTACGATAAGCTGAAGCAATCCGTAAGCATTTCACTGCAGACGTGTTAGAGAAGAACGAGGAATAAGTAGTTATAGTGAGCGATATTTAATGGGTTAATGGCACGGTCCTGCCCTGACTTTTGTTTACGTGCACTAACAAGTATGTTTCACTTTTACGCGTTCCCATACACACGACCAGTATCAATGGATTTTTTTTTGAGTCAAATAATTTGAAATTTAGCATTGATTTAAGCTAAACGTTTAGGTTCTTAATTAAAATCATAGTTCGTGGAGATATTTAAGAAATTGTGATTTGTGTTGTGTCACTTGTGTTGCACTGCCACGGCACTGGGCCACTGCCACGGGCACGGGGTGTTGGATGTTTCGGCCCATAACGGGTTCGGCCCATGGCCAAACCAATCGTTTTTGTAACCAGTGAACCGTGAAATGTTTTTGCTCGTATGGGACGAATCATCCATGTATGCAACCAGTGCCAGAGGTCTCCGTGGGCCGAAACGACTAACTTATTCTAGCTGGGAAATGGTTGTCCATGAACTTTACATGGCATAGTCGCCCTGGACCTCTTCCCCTAACTTTGCCGAACCATCCATCGGCCTAGGCCAAACCCATCGCAGGCCGAACCATCTGGGACCCCTGCCAATGCACTGAGACTGCCACTGATGGAAATCATAGTCCATGGACCATGACCATGGACATTATAATGATTTTTATTAATGTTAATTATGTAATTGATGTTATATCTTCTAAAATCCATGGAGTTATTTTATACCAATTGGTATTGTTTTTTTTATCACTGAACATTCTTCAGGATAGTTCATTTTCAAATCAGATAACTTTCATTTTTCATATCCAAGGTGTGTTTAATTTACCTGGTAGAGGCTTTCGTCAACGTATCACGTTGACTTCATCAGTACCGATGATGCTGAATGACGTCATCGTACACGAAAGCCTCTACCAGGTAAATTAAACACACTTTGGATATGAAAAATGAAAGTTATCTTATTTCAATTGGTATTGTGTTTCTAGAAAATGTTCAATACAAATACTATCCACAATTGTTTGTCAGTGAAATTGAGATATTTCTTGGCCAAAATTAGGAGTTTACCAAATGAAATGAAGATGTGCAGAATGTGCACACCACATATAGTTTGTGTCAAGGTGATATCATCAATGTGCACACCACATATAGGTTGTGTCAAGGTGATATCATCAATGTGCACACCACATATAGGTTGTGTCAAGGTGATATCATCAATGTGCACACCACATATAGGTTGTGTCAAGGTGATATCATCAATGTGCACACCACATATAGGTTGTGTCAAGGTGATATCATCAATGTGCACACCACATATAGGTTGTGTCAAGGTGATATCATCAATGTTCACGCAAGTGTGGAGGTTGGAAAATGTAATGTTAAATTAACCACCAGAGACACTACATGTTGTTTTGCTATTGTTTGTTATCTGTGATTGCTGATTTATTCAATTTCTGTGTACATAATGTTTTTTATGCTCCACTGAACATTCCCATTGTTATCCCCTCTAGATCTTTATGACATTATGGTAGCAGATATTAACCCTGACGTAATAGGTATCACAGAATCATGGGTAAATAAACATATAGTAGATGCTGAGTTAGCACAGGCAGATTATGTAATGTTTAGGAAGGATAGACAAGAAAGAAGGGGAGGTGGAGTAATGTTATGTATTAAAGAATCTATCCAAGCATATGAAATAACACTGAACAATGAAGCAGATCGTGAGGAAGCAATTTGGTGTAACATAGTTACCAAGATCTCAACATTAATAATGTTTAACAAGATTTAACAAGATTGCCATCCCAAACAACAAGTTCCAGATGGCAAGTGGACAAGGAAGCCATTGGCTTATCGAGAGTCCAGCAATTTTCTCATCTATGTGTAGCCCGCTCTTATCAGATATCTGTCAATTCTATTTTTAAACATATTCACACTACTAGCATTAACACAATCATTTGGCAGTTTGTTCCATTAAGTTATCACCCTGTGTGAGAAAGAGTACTTTTTCATGTCCAACCTACACTGCTCCTTAACTAATGCTCCTTAATTAATGTTGTAAGATGTAAAACTACAAAAGGCTATAAGGGAGGTGAGCAAGGGGGAATGTGTTATAATGGGTGATTTTAATCATGGCCATTTATATATACAATTAGAGAGTGCTGGGGGTGACGACCATCAGTTTCTACTTCTAACACAGGATTGTTTCCTTACTCAACATGTCTTGGAACCAACCAGAGGTGGGAATGTGTTAGATTTAATTTTGTCTTCCCAAAATGAATTAGTTGACAATGTTAATATACACGAACCCTTGGGTTCAAGTGGTCATAACCATATCCATTACTAATATAAAAGTAAAAACAGGGAATACATATAACAATCAATAGAGGATGAACTTCAACAAAGGCAAATATAAAGAGATGAGAACATATCTAGCAAATATAGATCGGAATAACTTGCTGAAGAACAAGACGGCAACATAATGCTGGACTTGTTTAAAAGATGAGATTGAGGGCATTACTTAGAGATTTGTTCCATTAAGAAAACAAGGGAAAAGGTCCAGGAAGAAACACCTGTCAAAAGAGGTTATTAAAAAAATTGCTCACAAACAGATGCTGTGGGAGATATATAAATACACTGGAAATGTAGAAGACTACACAAACTACAAAGAGGCACTTAACCTAGCTACAACCAAAATTAGAAAATCCAAAAGAACCTTTGAAAAAAAATTGGCAGGTAATATAAAAAATTACAGCAAGAGTTTCTATGCTTATGTAAGGTGTAAACAGAAAGTTCAACATAAGTTCGGACCACTGGAAAACAACAGTGGAAACATAATTTCAGACGGGTTTTAAAATGGAATAAGTACTTCAGCTCAGTTTTTACCACAGAAGATATCAGCTTACTTCCAGTTCCTGTTACTAAATTTTACGGCGATAAATCAGATCATTTAGGAAGTGTTTAAAATAGTGAACGGTTATGGGGATATTGATAGGAATATTTTCTTCAAACTTAAAGAAGGCAGTAGAATCAGAGGACACAAAGCAGCATTAGTTAAGGAGCAGTGTAGGTTGGACATGAGAAAGTACTCTTTCTCACAGAAGGTGATAAATGAATGGAACAAACTGTCAAATGATTGTGTTAATGCTAGTAGTGTGAATATGTTTAAAAATAGAATTGACAGATATTTGATAATAAAATGTCTGGTCTCTCGATAAGTCAATGGCTTCCTTGTCGACTTGCCTTCTGGAACCTGTTGTTTGGGGTGGCAATCTTGTTAAACTATATTTAAATGTTAATGTAATAATTATTACATTTAAATAATATCCTTATTTGGCCCATTTTGAACATGAATTGTAGTTTTCCCATGACCTTTCAACGACCTTCCTCCACTTACCTTGCCTTGTGGGAAGTGTCGAGGATGGCAGTGAGAGGGGAGACAAGGCCAACAACATCTTCAGCTCAAACATACAACAGTACATCTCAAGTGTGCCATCTCAACAATGATTCTGATATAAACATACCATTTCATGACATTATCAATCAATAATTGAGAGGCTACTTTTTTGAGATAAGTATTTTGAACTGATTGAAAGATCTAAGATAAAAAACTTGACTGTATATTTCCGTTTCAGGTTGACACAGAACACATGGTCTCAAGCAAGCAGTACGAGGCAGTGTTTCAGATGCTTGAGGTAATTTTATGTTTTGATTGCATAAAGAATCATGCCACTGACATGCCTCTAATCTTCTTGAATAAATCCCAAAGGCATCCTTGTATGACTAGTGGTTTCTGTATAGGTCTACAACATTTCATTATCTACATGATAAAACAATTTAATATCACTTATCACTATGATATGCTATGTTAGAAAGAATCATTTTGGTGACAATATATTGAGGTGATTATATACTGTGTATTAGCCTCTTAGGAACAAAGTGCCGCCTGCAATAAATCCTTGTGTTCACCACTGCAGTGCACATATCAACTGCCTTTTGGAAATGGTCCCTTACTTTTGGATGAATAAGAGAATCATTTAACAGAATTCTTGTTGTGTTGTAATAGTTGTTGTTGGTTGGTTTGTGACCAGGAGAGAGCAGCACATGGAAAGACAAAAGGTTTATTGTTGGTTGGTTTGTGGCCAGGAGAGAGCAGCACATGGAAAGACAAAAGGTTAATTGTTGGTTGGTTTGTGAGCAGGAGAGAGCAGCCAACGGAAAGACAAATGGTTAATTGTTGGTTGGTTTGTGAGCAGGAGAGAGCAGCCAACGGAAAGACAAAGGGATAATTTTTGGTTGGTTTGTGACCAGGAGAGAGCAGCCCATGGAGAGACAAAGAGTTAATTGTTGGTTGGTTTGTGAGCAGGAGGAGAGAGCAGCTCATGGAGAGACCAAGAGCAAGTTGTTGGACACTCAGGACAAGCTGGCCTTCTGTCAGGGGGAGGTGGAGGTGTTGGCTCGGCAAATAGACAGGGAGAAAATGCAGTTTGACCAAACGTGAGTCTCCGATCAGTGTACTATGCAGACATGATAAGGTGCGAGTGGGATATTGGCTCTATTCCCAACATGTGCTCATTGAATCCACACTGATCTTTTATTGAGGCAATGGAAATATTGTTATTTGATACAAAAATTGTTTTGATGTATTTAGAGTTTCATGTTATTGACGCCAGTTCACATGACCAAATTCTGCCCTGATTTGTCAGGTGACACCATGTCACACGATAATGCGCAACTAAATTGTGTGTATTTAGATAAATGACATGTCTACATACTACGACTCACGCCAATCCCACTTTGATGAAGTCATGTTGGGTGCACGTGCTGTCGGTCACTGGTTGGCTACTGCTTCAAAATTGGGATCAACTGTTAACTAGATTGGAATCAGTCCCAGTTCTCTGCGACACAAAAAATGTGTAAAAAAATTGGTCTTGACACAACCAATTCTTGCAGCATAATATTGCGTGCCGACAAATTGGAAAAAATCGCCCTTTTAAACTGGCAATTATAGATGTGGTCAATTTTAATTCTTCAAGATCTTCAGTGTTTCTATTCAGAAAAGGTTATTATGTTTGAATATGTTTAAGTACCAGTTTGAGATTTGAGTTTGAGATTAAGGGCAGTGATCTGTATCATGTAGTTACATTATAATCATTCAGAATGACTTTAGTGACTTTACAATCATGAGCAGCAATAAAAATTAAAGCAATTTTTGCTGGTATTTGTAATGAAGCATCTGGAACTAAAGACCATTGGCAACGTTTTTGCAAACTAATATTATTTACTTTTTAAATTTGACATATTTTAGGAGTTGCCTAGTGGCATGAGATGAACTCATCCTAAGACTGAAGGTCTGAGCTCACCTATAGACGTGCTTCTGTAATTGTGTCTGTTTCTGTAGATTTGGTCTACTGAAGACAAAGGCTTTGACAGAGACAGTGAAGAACATAGAACTAGAGAACAAATGTCACGGTGAGAGATTGTTTCAATCTAGAAGTCACCAGGATTTCTAACCAAATTAGCTCAACCTGTACTTCTCATTGTCACCGCATTATACCATGAGTTAAGTCAAGAGAACAGACTCAACCAAAATCAGATGTTCAGAGTAAAAACGAGAAATTTGTCAAAATTGTTGTTTTACATACACTACAGAGTGTTTTCTGTTGACTTTGTCATTTACAAATGCTATAACTCCATTATTTTTGTAGATATCAAGTTGACATTTTCAGTGAAATAATAATAATAATTAACTTCTACATAGACTATATCCTCAGGAACCTGACCTCAGAGGCACAACAACACAGACTCATTAAGCATAATTGTGAACTGGGACGTGCAAGGACCACCAAAGATTTATGGCGGAAATGCAATTTGGAATAAAGTCGAGTTTTTTTTCAGAAGACATAGACACAATACAATGACAGTTTCACATTTGCTGTCATTTTGACAGCTTCACCTCTAGTGGTACCGGACTAATAGTGTTTTGGAGAAAACTGGGATTTCTTTGTTTTATACCATAATACATTATTTTAAGGAAACCAGACAAACCAATCAGTGCATAGTATTGTCTTTTGGGGGTATTATACAATTTGTTCTATGTAATTGTCTTTTTTCTTTTTTTAATTAATTTATTTTTTACTGTATTTATTTATTTATGTTATTTTTTAATGTATGTATATTTTAAACTGATTTATTTGTTGTAACTGATTATATATATATATATATATATACATATATATATATATATATATATACATATATATATATGTATATGTATATGTATATGTATATGTATATATATATATATATATATATATATATATATATATACATATAGATATACATATATATACATATACATACATACATACATATATATACAGGGTTTTTGTTAAGTGTGGCTATAGCAGGGACCATGAACCCCAAAGCAGGGACCACTTATTATGCTCAGCCTGTGGCCGAGTCACTACATATCACAGACCACTGTGGATACACCAGGAATGTATATATATAATGTAATTAAACCAACCTGCATTTTAGGATGTAGCATCAATGAATGATAAGCAGAAGGACAATGTGTGCACAAAAATAAAAAATATAATTGCCAGATTGATTTCAGCAGCCTGTGTTTAATTGTTGTGTTACAATTCAACGTCCATTTTGCTATCATATGTTGTCATGGACACAGGTAATAACCTCTTGGTTCAATAGGAATGTAGTTACTATACTTTAAGAATAATACATAAAATCTACCTTAACGTTTTACTTTTCTGATATCTTACGAATTTCAACACCCAAAATGAGAATGTGGTGGGACAAGTTCTATGATAACCATTTTTGCAAGTTGTGCACATTCCTTTATTAGGTATTAAAAAAACATATTAAAATTTCATGAGTTTAGTTTATATAGCAATAGAAAATTGCCTAATCGCCTTTTTCTCTCAAATAGACCAATAATGTCCATACACATGTTCATGACTACGTAACAAATTAATGAAAATATTACGAATTATCGCACAGCAAGAAATAGCAAAAGTTACTAATAGTACCTTGTTGACATGAACATTGGAAATGGTCGTGTGTCCAAACTTCATGTTTTTCCAAATTGAAAAAAACTAAAAAAAACTTACTGCATTACATAATTGTTAAAATGTACATCGTTTGTACAATTGGTCATATAATTGTCCTGCTTTGGTGTTTGTTAAGGGTTGATTTGATAGCACTTGCTTCTTTATGTCACACATTTTTTCAAAAGGAAACAAGTGACACTAAGTCACCAAATAAGTAACGTCATAAACAGTGTAGTAACTTAGGCAAGAATCGTTTCGCCAAGCCAATCGCTATGTGTAATAGAATATGCCGTTTTCACAAAATCAGAACAAATTTTTGCCTCAGACATCCAGATTCTAAATTACTAACAATTATTTCATCGTTGCAGTGCAAACCAGTTGTTAGAAAAGTTGTTTAGAAAAAACGGTTATAGAACAACACAAATTATACTATGTACTACTCTGTAACCTAGTCCTAGGTCTAGGGCCTAGCCTATAGCAAATGGTGCAGCAACCAGTATACAAGTAATCAATAGACATAGTCAAATAGTCCGTCATCGTCACTTGATCCCAGTTGCCATTTCATAACAGTATAGTGCCAGACTAGGTCACTAGCAGGGTTTGCCACACGCCAGCAGCATTAGGCAGTCAATCGCCATACAATTTTTTCTTTCTGGCTTTTTCTGTTGTGTTGGCGAAGGACTCACTCGTCAAAAACGTATGCATTTTCATGAAATGTGAAACCTTACAAAAATGCCATAAACACAGCAATAAACACGTATTTCATGTCTGTATGCATTCTTATATGTATATCAATAAAGCTACCTGACAATAACCAAGTAAAAGTGTGAAATTATTACCTTTTTGTCAGAACGCATGGGTTTCTGACATTTCACAGATTACCGGATGTTGTGTGAGCGCGATTACAAAACGAGAATCTCGTAGGACAACGTAAGGTTACGCTAATAATTGCCGTCTGCTGGCCATAGAGTTACATCATTAATCATCCCCCTATAAACTACTAACTTACTAACGGGTGTTTTATTTATATCTGTGCTGCTGGCCCACTCTAGCCTCATTCTACACGAAATCACGTTAGACCATGTGACCCAAAGGCAACATCACATGCACAGAATGGCGGCTATTTATGAAATCTTTTCTATGTGACCGATAAAATAATGTACTCATAAATAATTATTTGGAGCACATTTCTTCTGCTTCTTGATGCACATGTGAAACAGTTAATGAATATCGGTTTTAAAAGTTATAAATGGCTATGGAAACCCAAAATCTGCACGCACGTTTTTCACGGGCACGACTTCCGCCCCAAGCTCAATGATGGGGAAGAGGATAAAACTCAATAATGGAATATTCAAACGCAATTTAAGGATAATGTTGGCCAAGTTCATTGACTTTAACATTTCGGGATATGCTTTAACAAATGTTACCCTTTCTTTTAAGTTTGCTTTTAAAAAATACACTATGGGCGATTATCTCTTAGACATCTTATTTTGCCGAACTAGTGCCGCTACGACATGGTTGCCAATATGTCTGCTATGTGTGACGTGGTTGCCAATCTGTCCGCTAGGTACTTGGTGGACTGTCTATGAACCACAAGTAACGCTACAAATTATGGGAAGTAAATATGCTTTGGCGATGCGTAAAATGTATGTGCGAATGATTTAAAACTGCCGTTTATTAATGCAAAATGACATTCGTTGACCAGCCGTTTTGCTGCCACACGTCATGATCATCAACGAATGCTGACCTGTCTGTGGGACATCGACTGTTTAATGCAAAAGCGGGTCGGTCATTAGCCGATGCGAAGGATAATAAAAAGCGGCCTTCCTCTACGATAGCCGAGTACATGGACCGCCATAGCCGGGAAAATTACCAAAGTCCCGGCTCTTAACAAAAACCCTGTATATATAATATATATATATTAAACATAATTATATTTTTATGTGCATGTATGCTTACTTCAATGTGGGTTTATTTACATAAATAAAATATTCGTATGTACTTTTGTTTCTCAGGCCTCTTTAATATTTGGTCGTAAAAATTCAAGCTATAGCAACCATGTTATTCCTCAAAGAAGATGTTCTCATCAGACAGTCCTGACTAATATTCCTACCAAAATCAGCACTGAGAGTTGAACAATAAAAAGCCGACTTTGGCCCACACTGTCCATTTAAATGGAAAAATGGAAGGAATCCAACAGTGTGTTTAACATTAAATTGATTTTGTAGTGCAAGATTTTGACGATCTTTGTACTACTGAGCATGTTCTATACAAGCATAACTGACTAACCCAATGCAAAGACAAACCACATATATTGTTGTCAAAATAAATAAAGTAACGTATGATGTTTCATCACAGAGATCGAAAAACAGAGTGAAGAACGCAGAGACGTCCTCAGTGACAAGGACCACCAGATCGAGGCTCTCACCAGGCGGCTACAGTCCCAGAGGGAGCACTATGAACACAGACTGAGCGAGCTGACAATTCGGATGAAGCAGGAAGCATACATCGCTCAGACGCTGGTGGACAGTACCACTGGTCATAAAACATGACAGAGAGAGGGCTTTACATAGACACAGTGAATAATGGGACAAAACAGTGCACCAGATCGCAGAATAGATTATGTTTTTTATTTAACTCCAAAGGTTTTAACTGCTGGCACTATTTAATTTGTCTCATCCTTTCAGCATAAAGGTAAAAAATGTGATCGTTTTTTTATCAAACCATCATATTACAACATCTTGACTGCCTTAGTGTGATTTAATGAACAACAATACGTTTGCATTATAAGTTGACTGTTATCTGTTTAGTTTGAATGTTCTGGTCTGAATACACTACAGCTGTATCATGTTTACGATGCATGCTGAATGGCTAAGTCAGTATTCATAAACAGAAATTAAATTTTTTAAATGTGGTTCATTAAAACATATTTGGGCAGTCATGATATGTTAGAATATAAATAGTTTATACTATATAACATTATTTTACAATAAAAATTACCAGCACCATTAAATCTATGCTGCAATAATTGTTTCTCTGTTCACACAGGCATAATATTGATTCACAATAATAGCAATGGTGAAACTTTAATCTCTAACACAATGTGTCTGTCACTTCATACTTTGTGAAGTAGTGGTCCATTATACAATGCTCTACTGGATCATCTGCACTCACATTTCAAACCATCTCACCTGATCGTAAGCAAATAACTATCTCAAAGTATTGCAAATGTGCCAAAGACCAATTTTTTATTATTCTTTGCTCTACTGTACATGACTGAGCACTGCTCACTGAGACGACTGCTCTACTGTACATGACTGAGCACTGCTCACTGAGACGACTTTGCTCTACTGTACATGACTGAGCACTGCTCACTGAGACGACTTTGCTCTACTGTACATGACTGAGCACTGCTCACTGAGACGACTTTGCTCTACTGTACATGACTGAGCACTGCTCACTGAGACGACTTTGCTCTACTGTACATGACTGAGCACTGCTCACTGAGACGACTTCACAGGGTGGTCAGTTAAAACTATCAAGATTGGGAGTCGAGATTATGGAATTTAAATTATGGAACACCAATTTGCCAAAAGTGTCAGTGACCCATGGGCATAAATGGAGGAAAGTAGTGTAGAAAATTGACAATTTAGCCTCCTTTATAAAGATACTACATTGCTGTTCTATCAAGTCACTGTGATATATATATATATATATATATATATATGTTATATTCTTTTGTACGAGTGGTTAAAACCATGTCTCACATAGGTAAGAAAATGCCGGCACAGTTTTCTATTCATGATGCAAAGTAAATATCATAATTATGCAAAATCTATTTATTGCCAAAGTAACATAACATGAAATTGGTATGTTGTATATAATTTCTTTTTTAGGAATGAATCGATTGTCTTGTGGCATGTGTCTCGGTTTGCCTTTGGGGCATGAACATCAGTCCAGTAGACATACATAATCATAAGGGTTCATTTGTGGGTCGTATGGATTTCTTTTGCTACCCATATAGGTGTGCACTACTCAGCATTGGCACATATGGACTGTATAATAACACAAAACATCTTGTGTGTACTTTTATTGTAAATAAAATGTTTACTACATCAAAAACAGTGTAGTTACAAATCTGACATATCTGCAGATTTAGTCTTGTGTTTTGCCAAACAATTCTTAACTTGGTATAGTGTCCAGCATGATTCACCCATAATAATCTCAGCCCGATATATTTTGTGAATTATCAAGAATGGCAAGATTGTGACAATTTGAAACTATACAAATCAAGAATTTGCTAAACTTTTGAAAGCTTATACCCAGTGTTAATAAATTGTCTATTGTTTTCATGAAATAAAAAAAAATTGTGTGCCAAGTTTTTCACTGCTTTCTGCTAAAGCAGAATTAAAACACATACAGAGCAGAATTAAAACACATACATAACCTGTACGGTGGCTGCATGTGAACATACAGAGGAACCTTTAAACTAAGACAAAGTGGGTGCACTTTCAACAAATTCTGCTTATATTGCACTCTCAAACGATATATATTAATAGTTGCAATAAATAGTGATTATTCTAAACATTGTGAACGTCAAAATGTACCTAAGTAATAAGTATAATAGTATATAAATAACTAAACTATGAACAACTACCGTCAAACCTGTCTAAAGTGACCACTCAATGGATGGTCAGAGAGTGGTTTCTTATACCAGTTGTATCATAAAACAGGAGGATTTGACTGTAGATGTTTTCAAAATGATCTAATAATTGAAAAACATTTTTTTTTAGGATTTCAAAGGAATAAAAGTTCATGGCATTCTTTGCCAATAACACAGTGTGTATATTCAACAACAAATTTGCAGAATGCGAGATCATTATGCTTATACCAACACATTATGTACCTAACATTATTATATAACATACTCGCATACATATTATTTATGCATGTACATACAAGAAAATGTAAATTATCAGCAGTATGTGGTACATCGCAATAAGAGTGTTTATACAACTGGACGGACATAGAGTACCTGTAGCAACCATAGACATCGCAATAAGAGTGTTCATACAACTGGACGGACATAGAGTACCTGTAGCAACCATAGACATCGCAATAAGAGTGTTCATACAACCGGACGGACATAGAGTACCTGTAGCAACCATAGACATCGCAATAAGAGTGTTCATACAACTGGACGGACATAGAGTACCTGTAGCAACCATAGACATCGCAATAAGAGTTCATACAACTGGACGGACATAGTTAGCAACATCCTAAATAATACATTATTATCATAATATAATCAAAAACATTGTAGGAAGGAGTCTCCCACTAATAACTGCTATTATGTCTGCATACTTATAAAAATAACTGTGATACATACATAAAACTATATATATATATATATACAATAAATAAATTTAATATTACATCATTCGTTTTAAAGCTAAACAAAATGCGTTGTGTGCAACAATGAAATAACATTTAAATATGGATAGAGATCCAGTTTTGCTAAAAACGAAAGAATGTATTATCTTGACAATCTAACGACTATAAATTGATTGCTGTATATGAAGTGTAACTTACTAAAAAAAACCTGCAGCCATAAAAATATTCACTGGCACCAATTGATGAAATGAATAAATAAAATTATAAAAACGAGTAATCTGTATAAATGCATAACCTGTTGCCACAAAAAAGCCTTCCAGTGGCAATGACTGAATAAATAAATAAATGATAAAAACATGTAATAAATTAATAATCTGCTGCAACAGTTGGCTCCCAGTGGCACCAACTGAATAAAAATAAATCTATAATTTACAGAAAAACACAGAATTTTTTTTATAAAACTTTCAAGGCTTTCTGACCATTCATCATATATAATTTCTCTGACCAGAATTTTAACTGACTACATCACTGTACCCCTGGCATATTAACTGACTACATCACTGTACCCCTGGCATATTAACTGACTACATCACTGTACCCCTGGCATATTAACCTGCTGGAATGTGGTACTTACTGTTGCTGTGTTAACCAACAGCGGCTGTCCCTGGGACTTTAATTGGCTGCGGATTGGTTGTTGGAACAGTCTTTGAAGTAGTTTTCCACCTTAGGCACAGGTGTGTCTAGTTCCAAGAAACACGTCAACCAAGACAGGAAGTGGGACACTGTACAAATGATTCAGCCTACACCCACGCATGGCGTGGGATAAAACGAAAAATCCACGTTTCAACGGGTTTAATTGCCAGGGGTACTATAGTACTACTACCACCCCTGACTAACGAGGATGTCTGCCAGGGGTACTGTAGTACTACTACCACACCTGGCTAGTGAGGATGTCTGCCAGGGGTACTATAGTACTACTACCACCCCTGGCTAGTGAGGATGTCTGCCAAGGGTACTGTAGTACTACTACCACCCCTGGCTAGCTAGGATGATAAAATTTAGAAAGTGCAGAGACTGCAGAATATTTGCAATTCCTTATTTTGTCACAGACATATCCGTGTTTATGTCCCAAAGTGCAAATGAAGTGTGAATAAACACTATATCTGAAGTAGACTAGTACAACGTCAGTCCTTGAGGAGGACCAACTTGAGGACAGGGTTCTTCTTGTCCATGTAGGACCCTGGTCTGTCAGTCCTTGAGGAGGACCAAATTGAGGACAGGGTTCTTCTTGTCCATGTAGGACCTTGGTCTGTCAGTCCTTGAGGAGGACCAACTTGATGATAGGGTTATTCTTGCCCATGTAAGACCCTGGTCCGTCAGACCTTGAGGAGGACCAACTTGAGGACAGGGTTCTTTTTGTCCATGTAGGACCCTGGGGAGGACCAACTTAAGGATGGGGTTCTTCTTGTCCATGTAGGACCCTGGTCTGTCAGTCCTTGAGGAGGACCAACTTAAGGATGGGGTTCTTCTTGTCCATGTAGGAGCGTCGGATGATGGTGACAGCCTCCTGGTGACACACATCATCCAGGCTGTGGCCGTCAACTGTCAATAGTGTCATGTCACTCTGAAACAAGAGTCCAAGATGTTCAATGGGGTGATCTCAAAACACAAGATGTTCCATGGTATGGTCTCAAAACTCAAGATGTTCCAGGGGGTGGTCTCAAAACATCTATAAATGACACTACATGAAACTGATGTCATTTAAAGCTGCCTCTGCACTTCATTTAACCCATCACTGCAAGTCAGGTTAATTGATGTTCAGATCTGTAGGGTGTGAATAGTTTAGTAATATGCACTGTCAGTTTAATAAAATAGTGGATACTTTGATTAAACACGTCAAAGAATTGACTTCCATCATTAGATTTGGTAACTTGTGAAAGTGTGAGTAACTTTATGTTGTAGTACACCACACACCACACAGACACACACCACACAGACACACACCACAGAGGCACACACCACACAGACACACAACACACACCACACAGGCACAAACCACACAGGCACACACCACACAGACACACACCACACAGACACACACCACACAGACACACCACACAGGCACACACCACACAGGCACAAACCACACAGGCACACACCACAGACACACACCACACAGACACACACCACACAGACGCACATCACACAGACGCACACCACACAGACGCACACCACACAGGCACACACCACACAGACACACACCACACAGGCACACACCACACAGACACACACCACACACCACACAGGCACACACCACACAGACACACACCACACAGACACACACCACACAGACGCACACCACACAGACGCACACCACACAGACGCACACCACACAGGCGCACACCACACAGACACACACCACACAGACACACACCACACAGGCACACACCACACAGGCACACACCAAACAGACACACACCACACAGACACACACCACACAGGCACACACCACACAGACACACACCACACAGACACACACCACACAGGCACACACCACACATGCACACACCACACAGACACACCACACAGACACACACCACACAGACACACACCACACAGACACACAGGCACACACCACACAGGCACACACCACACAGACACACACCACACAGACACACACCACACAGACACACACCACACAGGCACACACCACACAGACACACAACACACACCACACAGGCACAAACCACACAGGCACACACCACACAGACACACACCACACAGACACACCACACAGGCACACACCACACAGGCACAAACCACACAGGCACACACCACAGACACACACCACACAGACACACATCACACAGACACACACCACACAGACGCACACCACACATGCACACACCACACAGGTACACACCACACAGACACACACCACACACCACACAGGTACACACCACACAGACACACACCACACAGACACACACCACACAGGCACACACCACACAGACACACACCACACAGACACACACCACACAGACACACATCACACAGACACACACCACACAGACGCACACCACACAGGCGCACACCACACAGACACACACCACACAGACACACACCACACAGGCACACACCACACAGACACACACCACACAGACACACACCACACAGGCACACACCACACAGACACACACCACAGACACACACCACACAGGCACACACCACACAGACACACCACACAGACACACACCACACAGACACACACCACACAGACACACACCACACAGACACACAGGCACACACCACACAGGCACACACCACACAGGCACACACCACACAGACACACACCACACAGACACACACCACACAGGCACACACCACACAGACACACACCACACAGGCACACACCACACAGGCACACACCACACAGACACACACCACACAGACACACACCACACAGGCACACACCACACAGACACAGACACACTTTATGTTGTAGTGCATACAGCCACTTTGCCCTTCTTTACACTGATTTCTGGTTTGGCCAAACCAAAATTAATTTAGTAGTTAATGATTTAATCAAAACTAAATAACACATGCACAACTGAGCTAGCATGTCTAAGTCGATACTAGATAGGTTAAATTTTTTGCAAAATGAGAACAAACTGAAGTGCAGAGTCAGCCTTAACCTCAAACCCCCTCCCCCCCACAGGAAACTTTGAACTGCATCAACATATGAATATGAATGGAAATGTCCTCCACACACCACACAGGCACACACCACACAGGCACACACCACACAGGCACACACCACACATGCACACACCACACAGACACACACCACACATGCACACACCACACAGGCACACACCACACAGGCACACACTACACAGGCACATACCACACAGGCACACACCACACAGGCACACACCACACATGCACACACCACACACGACATACCACACAGGCACACACCACACACACCACATAGGCACACACCACACAGGCACACACCACACAGACACACACCACACAGACACACACCACACACCACACAGACACACACCACACAGGCACACACCCCACACAACACACCACACAGGCACACACCACACAGACACACACCACACAGGCACACACCACACACACACCCTACACAACACACCACACAGACACACACCACACAGACACACACATACATCCCCATATTGTGTGGTATCTAGTATTTGGGGGTTCACAGACATGTTTATTCCAACACCAACTCTGGGAAGCATTCAGCCACACTACAATTACTGCATGAATACTATTCTTTCACATATCCACTTCTGTCTGATGTTCTGCCCATTGTGCTACAATGCCCCATAACGCAACCTTTATTCCATAAATTTAGGTTTGCCTTTTTCAAAAAGCATATCATATTTAAAGCTATTGAGAACATTAATCTGCCTTTTCTAATTTTTTAATCAACTTTGCTATCTGTGTGGTTTTATATTGAATCATCACACTAGCAGCCTTTTGACAGTTCATATATGTTCAGAAAGAAACACTGGCCACTGCATTTCAAAGTTGTAAATTTTTAATAATCGCTGCACCTGTATCGTTCCTTCGATGTCAGCAGCGCCACCTGGGAAGACTTTCTGTATCTTCACCTGCGGTTGAGAGCGACTGTCTCGTCCCCCGGAGATACTGATACCTGTAGCACGGAGTCCCCACAGTGAGAACAACACCACAGTAACGGCTGACACATGACAGTATTGTTAAACTTAAATGTCTGAATGTCTTTCTTGTAAAGTCATGTTATGTGTAATGTGGTACAACATCTTCACCACTCAAATATGCTTTAAGAAACCACAATTCTTTAAGGTGGCTGACTACCTACTCTGAAATCAAGCTATCTGCAAATCGGTCTGGGCGTCATTGTTAGGAAAACAATTCAATCAACACAAAAGTTATACTGTCGATTGAAGCTATGTATATAATGCCAACAGTAAACATAAATGATACATTTATTGGTAAAAGACCGTTAATAATGACAGAAACCATTATAAATTAAATGCAACACTTGCGAATAAACAGGATACCTTTTTGTTTGGAGCGTGATTTCAAGATAGCAAAATGTCAATTTCTGTCTGGCACTTCATGATTTTTTCTATGTATGTAGAGCTAAATAATAAATTAACAAAATTGTTGAAATTTAGCTAAAATGTGTTTTTTTCAAGACTTAATAAATTACATAAAAATCATTAATTTTACCATTTTTGTTATACGCATCTGACATATTATGCTTTATATAATACAAACATATCAAATTGCAATATTCCTGCTAATTTTATATTTGAATAGTAGATAAATCTAATGTTATTACTGAGTACAGAATTTTGCAAATTTTGCACTATTTTAGGGTAATCAGCCACCTTAATATAAAATAAATCTGTTTATGAATATCAGCCTCACTGTACAATACATTCATTAACAGTTGTCAACAATGTCCATTATCTGTGGTCAAAGTTCATCAGGTGTTCATGCGGTCATGATGATGGGCACATCACTAAGTTTACATCCACAAAATTATGTTCCCTTCGCATGTAAACGAGACGTATACTTTGAAACATTCAAATTAAACAGATAATGGTAAAAATAAATTTTTTAGATGTGGTTCATTAAAGCACAATTGGACTGTCACGATTTTGGAATAAATACAGTTAAATTGATAAAATAAAATCAATCAGACTGTGTACCTTTAGTTACTCGTCATACATTAAACATTATTTATAATATAATTTTACAGAAGGGTAAAGACTGCTAATTGAACATTGTTTAGAATTATAACAAATATAAATAAATTATAACAGATACAAAATTATACAGAACTGTAAAAAAATTCTTTTAATGGAGAACATTGCATCCTGCCATTAACAGATAAAGGCAGGAAATTTTTCTCACTTACAAAAAAATAAATTTTCTTCCAAACAGTATCATGCAATAATTTAACCTATTAGTGTTACAATACAATAAATGATCTAATAAGTGCTTAGACTTTTATTTTTTATTAATGGTAACCAATAAGTGTACACTGCAAACACATTGTATAAGTGTGTTTAAAGCTAGTAATAGTAAAGCACACACATTGTATAAGTGTGTTTAAAGCTAGTGATAGTAAAGCACACACATTGTATAAGTGTGTTTAAAGCTAGTGATAGTAAAGCACACACATTGTATAAATGTGTTTAAAGCTAGTGATAGTAAAGCACACACATTGTATAAGTGTGTTTAAAGTTAGTGATAGTAAAGCAAACACATTGTATAAGTGTGTATAAAGCAAGTGGTAGTAAAGCACACACATTGTATAAGTGTGTATAAAGCAAGTGGTAGTAAAGCACACACATTGTATAAGTATGTTTAAAGCAAGTGGTAGTGAAGCACACACATTGTATAAGTATGTTTAAAGCAAGTGGTAGTGAAGCACACACATTGTATAAGTATGTTTAAAGCAAGTGGTAGTAAAGCACACACATTGTATAAGTGTGTCTAAAGCTAGTGGTAGTAAAGCACACACACTGTATAAGTGTGTCTAAAGCTAGTGGTAGTAAAGCACACACATTGTATAAGTATGTTTAAAGCAAGTGGTAGTAAAGCACACACATTGTATAAGTGTGTCTAAAGCAAGTGGTAGTAAAGCACACACATTGTATAAGTGTGTCTAAAGCTAGTGGTAGTAAAGCACACACATTGTATAAGTATGTTTAAAGCAAGTGGTAGTAAAGCACACACACTGTATAAGTGTGTCTAAAGCTAGTGGTAGTAAACCATCAGTTCAATTGACACACATTCCTGCGATGTCACAGCATGCGGGTTTGTTATATAATGTTTAATGTAGTGACAAGTAGTGAAGTAATCGTAACTTTGGTGGCCGATGCCAAAGCTGAAAGTTTCTGGGTCATTCTCTTTGAAAACATTGACAAATTCATCAATTTGAGCCCCCAAAATACCACCGCAAATTCTGTTTGTTCACTCAGCAGCCAACACAGGCCAATAATTCTGGTATATGTCTGGTACTGTTTTTCAGCACTAACAATTACTCTTGACCTCTGAAAGAACATGGCATAGAATCACAACTACTGGCTACTCACCAAGTGATCGGTGCGTCTTGTCCAGCAGTACGATGACCGGTGGGTCAGCATTGTCCAAGAAGTCTGTGTGTCCTGGAACAGCGAATTGACCACCTGCGCTTCCTGTGTTGCAGTCACACTCATCTAATGACGCGTCATCGTCATTGTGCGACAATGTCCTGCTGACAGTGTCCTTCATCATATCACTGCTGGGTGGTGAATGATCACTGTCTTGATATGGTGACATATCACCAACAGTGTCGCTAATGTCACCATTCTGCATGCCAGAATGTGTGACATTCTCTGATGGCTCGACGATGACAATGTCTGGCATCATGACCATGTCAGCTGTCTCGGGGATGGGATCCTCTTGGATCTCTTCATGAAACCCTTCCGTCTCCCCTTCCACTCCGCTCTGCTCCTCCGGCGGGGGTGAGTTAGACGGAGGGGGAGGTGGGACAAAAACCGGCGGGGTGTGTCGTCTCAAGTCACCCTCGGTACCACCCACTGAGTGAGGGGAGGACACCCTGTTGTCACCTGACTCAGGTGAACATCCCTTATTATCACTCAGTGAAGACCCCATATTATCACTTGGTGAACATCTGTCATTATCACTCACTACTGATTCTCTGTCACATGATGCCTCCTGGCCATCAGCCACTGTAACATCATAGGTGGCGCTGCTACGCCTACCAAACGTTGTTACGTCACTGTCAATGGAGCGCGGCGAACCAGGGACAGAATTGTCCATGTCATCGTTACTTTGGAAACCTGTGCTACCCTCTGTGTATAGGGAATCCAAGTAATGCAGGGCGGCATTCACATCCTCTAACGATTCGCAGTCATCAGCATTATTATGCGTCCCAGAGTCACCATTATCACTAGGTGGCGTCTCTTTCAGTGACACAGCTTGCACCTTCGGCACCCCGATCGTTTCGTACACGGGCGATATGCCAAGGTCGTCAATGTAGCCGTTCTCAATGCCACCACGTGTGCCACTGTTCACAGTCTCAAGATCTAGATGGATGCCATCATTCAAAGGCAAAGAATGGACAGGTGATTCAACAGAGGTCATCTGATACTGCAAGATATTACTGGCGCCACCTGCTGGGCAAGTATTCTTCAAACGTGATGATGGACCACTGTCAACATCATTTGGGTCCTGAGAGACGCAGTCTTTTCGCAGGTCGTTACATTGGAACGTCTCATGACCATTCCTTGTCTTCGCATCGGAAGGTTTCTTAGAACTCGCCTCTCCCTGCGCTGATTCCTTAATGCTTCGTGGTTGACCCTTGACCTTGTCGTGAATGACGGCTTTATAAAGCTTTGAGTTGCGGCGAGTGTAGCATGGGTTGTCAGTGGCAGTACCGAGATCTCCATGGTTTCTCGCATCGACAGGAGACAACAGACATTTTCTGTTGATGCGGCACAGTTCGTTAGAGACATCGTGCCTCCTCTCTGAAAGTAAACAACTTTGTTGTCATGTATATTTTCTTTGGATACACATATTATTGATGACCTGATTTTAATCATTATCACCAATGTCCTTCATGTCTGACAAAGGATAAAGCTTTTTAATTAAAGGCTATCTGAGGCAAAATTACACTGGTTTTGTGTTTTGATACGGGGTATAAGTTCATTGTGTTTGGTGTGACATTCCTTTACATTTATTGTAAGTTTGACATAAGTCAGACATACCTGTCCTGATGGCCTCTGTCTCTGCTGGGCTTGTCCTGTGTCCACTTGACAGTGATGACAGGTGTCTGGCCACCAGACTGTCAAAATGACGAATGTCTTTGGCTGACAGAATCATTCTGCATCCAGAGAATATCAGATTACACTATGCTCAATGGAAAACATTCCACAAAGATATTCTGGAATCACTCTGCATCAAGATGTGTTCATTATTAGTTGTGACACATATTTACAATTAAATTATACTAATAATACTCTAAGTTTAATTATATTCTTAATAATATTCTTAGATTAATTATACTTTAAATTCTATCCTTAGTTTAATTATACTTAAAATATTATTATTTGTTTAATTATACCTTAAATGCTATTCTTAGTTAATTATATTTTAAATATTTGTCTTAGTTTAACCATGCTTTAAATAATGTTCTTAGTGTA
This sequence comes from Lamellibrachia columna, assembly GCA_963662155.1. Classification (NCBI taxonomy): domain Eukaryota; kingdom Metazoa; phylum Annelida; class Polychaeta; order Sabellida; family Siboglinidae; genus Lamellibrachia; species Lamellibrachia columna. The sequence goes on from OY759264.1 coordinate 56,944,282, forward strand.
ATCATACTTTAAATAATTTTCTTATGTTAATTATACTTTAAATAATATTACAGATATACTTCAAATAACATTACTAGTTTAACTATACTTAAATGTTAATGTAATAATTATTACATTTAAATAATATCCATATTTGGCGCATTTTGAACGTGAAGTGTAGTTTTTCCCATGACCTTTCAACGACCTTCCTCCACTTACTTGATCCCATCAAAGAGTGTTGCCTTGTGGGAAGTGTCGAGGATGGCAGTGAGAGGGGAGACGAGGCCATCAACATCTCCAGCTTCTTTATACTGAAATAAACATACAACAGTACATCTCAAGTGTGCCATTTCAACAATAAGTCTTATATAAACAGGCATTGATTCTCATGGCACATTGGTAGGATGTGTCTCTACCAACCCTACCGTGTGGGTGTGTCTCTGCCAACCCTACCGTGTGGGTGTGTCTCTGCCAACCCTACCGTGTGGGTGTGTCTCTGCCAACCCTACCGTGTGGATGTGTCTCTGCCAACCCTACCGTGTGGATGTGTCTCTGCCAACCCTACCGTGTGGATGTGTCTGCCAACCCTACCAGGTGGATGTGTCTCTGCCAACCCTACCGTGTGGATATGTCTTTGCCAACCCTACCGTGTGGGTGTGTCTCTGCCAACCCTAGCGTGTGGATGTGTCTCTGCCAACCCTACCATGTGGATGTGTCTGTGCCAACCCTACCATGTGGATGTGTCTGTGCCAACCCTACCGTGTGGATGTGTCTCTGCCAACCCTACCATGTGGATGTGTCTCTGCCAACCCTACCGTGTGGGTGTGTCTCTGCCAACCCTACCGTGTGGATGTGTCTCTGCCAACCCTACCGTGTGAATGTGTCTCTGCCAACCCTACCGTGTGGATGTGTCTCTGCCAACCCTACCGTGTGGATGTCTCTGCCAACCCTACCGTGTGGATGTGTCTCTGCCAACCCTACCGTGTGGATGTGTCTCTGCCAACCCTACCGTATGGATGTGTCTCTGCCAACCCTACCGTGTGGATGTGCCTCTGCCAACCCCACCGTGTGGATATGCCTCTGCCAACCCCACCGTGTGGATTTGCCTCTGCCAACCCTACCGTGTGGATGTGTCTCTGCCAACCCCACCCTGTGGATATGCCTCTGCCAACCCTACCCTGTGGATATGCCTCTGCCAACCCCACCGTGTGGATATGCCTCTGCCAACCCCACCGTGTGGATATGCCTCTGCCAACCCCACCGTGTGGATGTGCCTGAGAACCGCGGACACTTCATCTGAGTTGAGGAGTTGAGTGGCTGAGTGCTTGAGGGCCTCCATCCTTGCACTATCTGTCTGCTGTGTCGACTCAGTCTCCGTACCCTGGCTGATGCCACTGTCCTCCTCGATACCTGTCCACACGTGTACATGCTATCAGTGCTAACGTGGGCTCAGCTTAACAGAATCACTTCAGGCAAGAGCAACTTCATTTTATTAAGGGGACAGGCTGGTCTGGAAATGGGTTATGTCAATATTTTGTCATATGTGATGTGCCTTGTCAAAACCAGGCATTTCTCGATAGATTTAGTTTGGCGTAGGCGCCTAAAATGCATGGTGTACCTTCGAATTGTCGAAAATGGGTTAACGATGGAACCGATCAGCAAAATTATCCATCTTTCCATACATCCATTTATATAAGCTAAAAGATTATTCAAACTAGTAATATTTAGCACTTTATTGAAGCCCCTGATTAGTATCGCTGTTGAGAAGTCCGAAACAAAGCCATTTTTACGCGTTTATGATCGACTGCCTTCACTTGCTTTATTTATTGACAAGCGGGAAACCCCATATGTTATGCATGGCTAGAAAGCTTATGACGTCAACTACATGTGTGATTGGGAATCTCTTACTCTAGACCAATGGAACAGCTCCTATTTTATATAGTTTATCCAGCAACAAAGTGCTGTTGTTGCTATGGAAGTAGCGAAACGTTCGCTGATTGGTCGAAAACGTAAGCGTGTGTGCGCAGTTGGCTTGTTTACATTTTCCTTTCTTCTTTGTTCGCATTTTTTCACCCGTTGTTTTCATCTTCAATTCGTTAAAAGATCTGCACTATGGCATCGAAAGAAGCTTATTTAGCTACCGAGTTGGATCGTGCGAGGGGAGCAATCTCGAGTACAGCAATTTAGCTGCCGTGATTGAAGATTACTTCGAAGGCTGCGTCGAGCCCGTGGAGGTTGCCTCAGCAGGGAAGACCACATTGAGCCTGCACAGGCTGGACTTTCCAAATTAGGGGAACTGACATTGTGTAGTGTTATTATGTATGTAATGTGTAAATAACGTTTTATTTTCAGATATTTCAGGGGTTTGTTTTACAGGTTCGGCTACCAGTGCTCGCGGTAATCTCCGGGAATACCACACCTGGTAGTAAATGAGGTGGCATTCAATAAATATTATGTTTTTCCACTTTATACTTCTGCATCTTATTTATACACACCTACTGGAGGAATATTAAAAATTTCATTCCATTTGGAGCATTATAAGTGCATGGTTGCTATGGGAGAAGCAATTTATCAATGCCATTTTCTAAAGCTGATTTTCTCAAAACTGTTATTCCACTAATGTGTACAGTGTACACTAAAAATGTAATATCTTGGCCCAGGAGTAAGATACACTGTTCATGTTGGTGTCATTTTAAAGCTCTGATACTCCTCTATTTGAATCTGTAATAAAATGGTTTTGTCAACTTGTCGAGAAGAGTCTGGTTTTGGCATATGGCATCACGTCTTAAAAACTACTGCATCTTATCTTCACCAAATTTACAGCATGTTATGTTTATGTGAAAAGAAATCCCGTATGACATAGTAAGCGATTTGCATGACCATAACCATGGTAACTAGATTTTTTACAAATGTTGAAGGGGCGGTTTTGCAGGAAGTTACACGGAAAATAGAATGAGATATGACATAAGTTTGTGTAACCCATTTTCAGACCAGTGTGACCCCTTAAGCGACTGATTAACTTAAGAGGTGCATCTTAATACATCAAGAACAGGGAATGATTCGGTCCTGGCCAATATATTTAATTCTTCAAAAAGAGAACTGAAATATATATAACCACATAAATAAAAAATTGTGGACTGTCAACAAGGCAATGGCTTCCATGCTTCCCTGTTCATATGCCACCGGGAGCTCGTTCCTTTGGGTGGCAGTTTCGTTAACTCTGACTAAACAACAAACATATCATAAACTATAACAGTCACATGGTGATATGTATGCAAGAATTCTTCAGTTCATTACTAGATGGAGTGTAGTACAGCCCGTAATAGTTCTCTAGAGCCTATACACATTTTACGTTCTCCAAACCTTTTAAGTGTAGCAATGAGTGTTTATAAAATGTTAAATATCTAAATATAAGCAATGTTGCTACAATTTAATAAAATAAACCAAAATAAATGAAATGTAATTTTAATCAAGACAAAAAGAATGCTGAGAAACTATAAAAGAATATTGCAATGTCCTCTCCAACCTGCAACATTCAACTCTGTGTACTAAACATGAAACTCACAATTTCATAGATGTCAACATTACTGCTTTTGAGAAGGAAATACTGCCTTTTCTTTGACCCACTGTCCTGCTTTAGAATAAAAAATTTGCAGTAAAACTAATATGTTTGTTGTACACGAAGCCATTCTAGGCACGGTATTTATCTGGTCACAAGTGATTTCACATTTTCTCGTACATGCATTCAACGGCAAATCAAAATGGTAACATATGCATGTGAGTTGCTAAAAAAGAACAGTTGAGTGGACAAGGGCGTTTACTGCCCTTCCCTGAGCAGATGTTGACATCTGACATCTATGCAACTTCCTTCTACTAGAGGTCACCCACCGGAACTGTCTGTGTCCTTAGAGCTGCCGAGTCTGAAGTTGATTCCACTGAGAGCCTTTCTAGATCGAGGCTTTCTGTGTGCTCCTGCACACAAACCACACACAAACATTTTAACTCATCAGCTGGACACCAGACTTGGGGTCAAATCCAAATTCCAATTACAAACACCAACTATGCATACCAATGCCACCTCAAAAATACCAATTAAAAAATACCAATTGCAATTCCATATCGAAATAAAAGTACATAAACAGAGGAATCATAGATGTACTCAACGCCCAAAACTAACATCTGTTTTAGAGCAGCTTTATTTAAGTTTAGCATATGATGGTGTATACTAACAAACAAATATAATATATACAACAGGTTGTAGCGAATGATTTGAGTTAAAAAGCTACATGATGCAGTTGAACAAAATAATTGAAATGTAACTGAAAAGTTATTGAAAAGTAACTGAAAATACCAATTACATTTTCACCAATTCCAATTACTTTTAAAAACAAAACAGCAATTCCATTTCTGGCACTGAAATTGGTGTTTCAGTTCCAGTTACAGTGTAGATGGAATGCACCGGAGGACACGCAAATATAGTAGAAGGACATGACTTCTTTAAAACTGACAAACTCCCAACTCAATTACAATGGTCACCTACAATTGTACAGCCTCACAAGCTCAACCACAACTACAGTACTTGATTGAAGTTCAATTACAGTGCTTTAAAAATAATTTCAATTACAGTGTTTCATAAATGTTCAAAATGCTAGCAGCATGAAATGCTTAAAAACAAAATTTACAAATATTTCAGGTCAGGTTAAACATAGAGGAATAATTGGACCCTCTTGTTATTTGGGGTTTTGTTAAATCTTGTCAGTGACCTACCTTCTGTTGCACTCTTCCCACTTGTGCCTTTAGACTTTGTACCAAAGATCAGCTCCCGGATTGTCCTTGGCTTTCTTCCAGTCTTCTTGACTACTGCAGGCGACTTCTCAGATGATGCTGAAAAAGAATAGTTCATGTAAGGGGACATCCATGAAGTATGTCTCGCTCAGAGATGTGAGGGTGTCTGGGTAAGCGTTATGTAGCGTTATGTGGGGTGGGGGCGTCTTGGTGATTAAAAAAGAAAATGGTTTTGCTCATTTAGTTGTTGATATCAGATTGATAGCATGCCATTTTATTTCAACCAAATTGCAAAGACTTCACTGCATGTATTACACCTATCAAATGTACATAAACGTAGACATTTGAAGTTATTGTTTACATATATAATCATTGTGAACTAGAAATCAATGCAGACATGCAGCAAATATAAAATAGATGTGTGAGTAATATGTGGGGTGTCTTTCTCAAAACAAACATGGGGGTGTACAGGCCAGCATTGTGAAGTGCTGCAAGGGGTGGAAGTCTCAAAAACATCAGAAAATTACATGACAAACTTTATGGATAGCCCCTAATATCCAAAAGATCTATGCCAGTATTTTCAAATAATTGCATAAAATCCATTTTTTTTAAAGTTTGGAGTTATGCAAACAAATTTCACCTTAATCAGTATTTATCCTTCATTGTAGGGATTCGTAGCGCCAGAAATACACGTAATTTCTCAAATTTCACAACATTTTCACCATCTAAAAAAAAACAAATTCAACATCTATATAACGGTGACACTTACCAGAATCGCACACTCTTCCATTTTCCCACAGACTAGCAAGTTCCGGGTGACTCCGCCTCGTTTCGTTCTCCATGGCACGCACCGCAATCGTCGACTTCGGTGATTTACTCTTCGTCACAATGCTCGGCTTTGCATCCTTACTTTCGCCACTTATGTCCAGGTAGCGCTCCTGCATGATGACATCATCTTTCACTGGCTGCAGGACGGTGTCGATGCAGGCATAGTCATCTGTCTGCACGGCTGCGTTGGGTTGTTGTCGTTGGTCAAACAGTTCCATCGAGTCACTCTCGTTGAACATATTGTCATCGTCATCACTGATGTTGACAGTGTCGATGTCATCTGATCCCATAAACGATGACATCTGTTCTGTCATGAATCCATTGACAGTGTCCGGAGGTGTCCAGGGTGTGTGTTCTGTGACAGGCACGGAGGTTATGTGGCCCGTAGTTCCTGGCAACAGAAGCAACAAGTTCAAACATAAAGTGGATGGATTCAAGCCTTGTCACATTGGTCTCAGTTCTAACAATGGTTCAAAATTGTTTTGCAAGGGCTCTTTTGAAGTCTTCCTCCCAAAACATTTTGTCGTCATAATTTTTTTACAGGGGAGGTGCTACTTTTTATATGATTGATAGTTCACAGACAACACCACAGTGAAATCTTAGCTTCAGATCTTGGCTTAAGCACATATTTGCTCCAACATTTTACAGTCCTGCATTTTTATACAAATTTGATTCTTTATGAAAAACATTTTTCATGCAGACTCTTTCAAAAGAAACCATGGTAATTACATGTATGACATAGGTTTTTAAATCAAGCATTGCGATTGGCTGTTGAGATAAAGCAAAGCCAAAATGATGGAAGGTTTGCCATGCGAGTGCTTGTGTAAAAAAACATCCATCTCTTTATTATAAATGGCTACGTTGTAACAAATCTGTGTAAGACTAAATAGTCAACTTAGTAAATAGACTGTCATGCAACATGTACAATGTTCACAGTGGACATGCACACAAGGGTATCTATTTGACTTGACAAGTGTATAGCATATATCACATGTTTCGTGAACAAGCAAATGCATTATCTTAATCTGCCTGCTGTGCTTTGTGTAAGCTATGAAGCAGAGAGAAAACTTTATGTACCGCCGAAGTTCTGGCGCTGGTAGGTTCCTGAAAGTGAGTGATTAATCTTTAAAAACAATTTTACATATTTATGTGTATGTACCCATTAAAAACAACATTTTACCACAATTATTATCATGCCAACATAGGTTCTTTATACATTTTATTATTATGATGTTGTTCTGTCAACATTTTCAAAACTAATAAAATTTTTGCAATGGCCAGTGACGTATTTAGGATCTCGGAAATGGTGGTCAAACTTAATAGTCACCCAGTAGTTTGCCATGCTATCATGTAGTGGTGCAACAGATTATTAAGGAAAAATTCCTATTTCAAAGTGAACAGGGCACCATGACCCCATGGCCCCTCCCCACCCCCCTAAATATGTCACTGGTAATGCTGATGTTTCAATCACTTTATTTTGTTTACACTGCTGCAACTTGAACTTGCCCATCTCAATTTAGATTTAATGCACAAAACATTCACACATTAACCAACTGCATTTTATTGCATTTGGTATAAGCATTACGACATAAAGTTGATAATAATGTTGACATGATGTGTGTGTATGTGTGCGTGTGTGCGTGCGTGCGAGCGTGGGTGCATGTGTGTGTGTGTGTGCGTGCGTGTGTGGGGGATGTGTGTGGGCGTGGGTGAGGTAGAAATTTACTTTTCTGGGCAGTGGACCATCGGACTACAAGCTCTGGAAATATGGTGGTCCTGCCAAATTTATGATGGTCCAGATCGGTTTTAGCGAATTGAAGATAACTTTCTCAAACTAAGATGACAGAATATACATACTGCAAGTAAAAAATATACCTTGTATTATATTTAATTTCTTAGTGTCAGCTTCATTAATTAACTGAAAATATTTAGAACAATAATCTGGCAAAGAAATCGATGTCTGGGTAGTAACAACATCCGATGGTTTTTTCACTGCGTAAATTTTTCCTGTGGACCACAACACTGTAGTGTTTTGATGATCCAACAGCATTTTTGGTAGACTCGTACCACCGGACAACCGCTAATTACGAACCCTGCTGTGTTAGCCTGCTATAGGAAGACACGTCAGTAGATGACTTACTTGACTTGGTGACAGCGCCAGTGACAACATCAATCCACCTGTACTCAGCGTAGATCTCCTTGTAGATGGGGTAAATCCCCACATCCTGGAGAGAGACAAAACGTAACACTTAGACTTAGGGTCAAATAGAAACTTTTACATTTATAACAAGTACATTGAACTGGATGCATATTGCTATTGAAGAGCCAAAACACTTTGATCTGCACCATGTGGTTGGTTGGATATGAGTCTATTATCTGAACTTCTAATATATGAAATGGTCTTTCATTGTTTTAATTCCTCGACAGATATGTTGTTGAAGAATCAAAACAATGGAAGTCCATTTGTATGTTTTAGAAATTAGTCTAACAGACTCGTATCCAACCAACCACGTGGTGCAACTGAAAATGGACTTCAAATGTAATACATCTGATGAGAAGCTGATCACCCAGAGAGATACATTGTGTACCTTGGAACTGATCACCCAGGGAGATACATTGTGTACCTTGGAACAGATCACCAAGAGAGATTCATTGTGTACCTTGGAACAGATCACCCAGAGAGATACATTGTGTACCTTGGAACTGATCACCCAGAGAGATACATTGTGTACCTTGGAACAGATCACCCAGAGAGATACATTGTGTACCTTGGAACTGATCACCCAGAGAGATACATCGTGTACCTTGGAACTGATCACCCAGAGAGATACATCGTGTACCTTGGAACTGATCACCCAGAGAGATACATTGTGTACCTTGGAACTGATCACCCAGAGAGATACATTGTGTACCTTGGAACTGATCACCCAGAGAGATACATTGTGTACCTTGGAACTGATCACCCAGAGAGATACATTGTGTACCTTGGAACAGATCACCCAGAGAGATACATTGTGTACCTTGGAACTGATCACCCAGAGAGATATATCGTGTACCTTGGAACTGATCACCTAGAGAGATACATCGTGTACCTTGGAACTGATCACCCAGAGAGATACATTGTGTACCTTGGAACTGATCACCCAGAGAGATACATTGTGTACCTTGGAACTGATCACCCAGAGAGATACATTGTGTACCTTAGAACAGATCACACAGAGAGATACATTGTGTACCTTGGAACTGATCACCCAGAGAGATACATTGTGTACCTTGGAACTGATCACCCAGAGAGATACATTGTGTACCTTGGAACTGATCACCCAGAGAGATACATTGTGTACCTTGGAACTGATAACCCAGAGAGATACATTGTGTACATTGGAACAGATCACCCAGATAGATACATTGTGTACCTTGGTACTGATCACCCAGAGAGATACATTGTGTACCTTGGTACTGATCACCCAGAGAGATACATTGTGTACCTTGGAACAGATCACACAGAGAGATACATTGTGTACCTTGGAACAGATCACACAAAGAGATACATTGTGTGACTTGGAACTGATCACCCAGAGAGATACATTGTGTGACTTGGAACTGATCACCCAGAGAGATACATTGTGTACCTTGGAACTGATCACCCAGAGAGATACATTGTGTACATTGGAACAGATCACCCAGAGAGATACATTGTGTACCTTGGAACTGATCACCCAGAGAGATACATTGTGTACCTTGGAACTGATCACCCAGAGAGATACATTGTGTACCTTGGAACTGATCACCCAGAGAGATACATTGTGTACCTTGGAACTGATCACCCAGAGAGATACATTGTGTACCTTGGAACTGATCACCCAGAGAGATACATTGTGTACCTTGGAACTGATCACCCAGAGAGATACATTGTGTACCTTGGAACTGATCACCCAGAGAGATACATTGTGTACCTTGGAACTGATCACCCAGAGAGATACATTGTGTACCTTGGAACAGCTCACACAGAGAGATACATTGTGTATCTTGGAACTGATCACCCAGAGAGATACATTGTGTACCTTGGAACTGATCACCCAGAGAGATACATTGTGTACCTTGGAACTGATCACCCAGAGAGATACATTGTGTACCTTGGAACTAATCACCCAGAGAGATACATTGTGTACCTTGGAACTGATCACCCAGAGAGATACATTGTGTACCTTGGAACAGCTCACACAGAGAGATACATTGTGTACCTTGGAACTGATCACCCAGAGAGATACATTGTGTACCTTGGAACTGATCACCCAGAGAGATACATTGTGTACCTTGGAACTGATCACCCAGAGAGATACATTGTGTACCTTGGAACTGATCATCCAGAGAGATACATTGTGTACCTTGGAACTGATCACCCAGAGAGATACATTGTGTACCTTGGAACAGCTCACACAGAGAGATACATTGTGTACCTTGGAACTGATCACCCAGAGAGATACATTGTGTACCTTGGAACTGATCACCCAGAGAGATACATTGTGTACCTTGGAACTGATCACCCAGAGAGATACATTGTGTACCTTGGAACTGATCACCCAGCGAGATACATTGTGTACCTTGGAACTGATCACCCAGAGAGATACATTGTGTACCTTGGAACTGATCACCCAGAGAGATACATTGTGTACCTTGGAACAGCTCACACAGAGAGATACATTGTGTACCTTGGAACTGATCACCCAGAGAGATACATTGTGTACCTTGGAACTGATCACCCAGAGAGATACATTGTGTACCTTGGAACTGATCACCCAGAGAGATACATTGTGTACCTTGGAACTGATCACCCAGAGAGATATATTGTGTACTTTGGAACTGATCACCCAGAGAGATACATTGTGTACCTTGGAACTGATCACCCAGAGAGATACATTGTGTACCTTGGAACAGCTCACACAGAGAGATACATTGTGTACCTTGGAACTGATCACCCAGAGAGATACATTGTGTACCTTGGAACTGATCACCCAGAGAGATACATTGTGTACCTTGGAACTGATCACCCAGAGAGATACATTGTTTACCTTGGAACAGCTCACACAGAGAGATACATTGTGTACCTTGGAACAGCTCACACAGAGAGATACATTGTGTACCTTGGAACTGATCACCCAGAGAGATACATTGTGTACCTTGGAACTGGGTCTTTCTCAGTTGCCGCACCAACTCTTTGAAATTGAAATTAGTGTTAGTATTAGCTCAGCAGGAAATGTAGCCACAGTCATTGGAAGACTTATTTTGTTAACCTTGCTTGCTAGCTTACTCCTTAACCTATACTTTGTTAAGCTTACTCCTTAACCTATATTTTGTTAACCTTGCTTACTAGCTTACTCCTTAACCTATACTTTGTTAAGCTTACTCCTTAACCGATACTTTGTTAACCTTGCTTACCATCCTTAGCTCCTTTGCGTATGCATCCTTAGAGCCTAAACTTTGCGTACGCTCCATCGCTCTTTAGTGTATCCACCCAGATACCCTATACTTTGTTAACCCTGCTTACCATCCTTAGCTCCTTAGTGCATCCACCCAGATACCCTATACTTTGTTAACTTTGCTTACCCTCCTTAGCTCCTTAGTGTATCCACCCAGAGACCCTATACTTTGTTAACTTTGCTTACCCTCCTTAGCTCCTTAGTGTATCCACCCAGATACCCTATACTTTGTTAACTTTGCTTACCCTCCTTCGCTCCTTAGTGTATCCACCCAGAGACCCTATACTTTGTTAACTTTGCTTACCCTCCATCGCTCCTTAGTGCATCCACCCAGATACCCTATACTTTGTTAACTTTGCTTACCCTCCTTAGCTCCTTAGTGTATCCACCCAGAGACCCTATACTTTGTTAACTTTGCTTACCCTCCTTAGCTCCTTAGTGTATCCACCCAGATACCCTATACTTTGTTAACTTTGCTTACCCTCCTTCGCTCCTTAGTGTATCCACCCAGATACCCTATACTTTGTTAACTTTGCTTACCATCCTTCGCTCCTTAGTGCATCCACCCAGATACCCTATACTTTGTTAACTTTGCTTACCCTCCTTAGCTCCTTAGTGTATCCACCCAGAGACCCTATACTTTGTTAACTTTGCTTACCCTCCTTAGCTCCTTAGTGTATCCACCCAGATACCCTATACTTTGTTAACTTTGCTTACCCTCCTTCGCTCCTTAGTGTATCCACCCAGATACCCTATACTTTGTTTACTTTGCTTACCATCCTTCGCTCCTTAGTGCATCCACCCAGATACCCTATACTTTGTTAACTTTGCTTACCCTCCTTAGCTCCTTAGTGTATCCACCCAGATACCCTACACTTTGTTAACTTTGCTTACCATCCTTAGCTCCTTAGTGTATCCACCCAGATACCCTATACTTTGTTAACTTTGCTTACCCTCCTTAGCTCCTTAGTGTATCCACCCAGATACCCTATACTTTGTTAACTTTGCTTACCATCCTTTGCTCCTTAGTGCATCCACCCAGAGACCCTATACTTTGTTAACTTTGCTTACCCTCCTTAGCTCCTTAGTGTATCCACCCAGATACCCTATACTTTGTTAACTTTGCTTACCCTCCTTCGCTCCTTAGTGTATCCACCCAGATACCCTATACTCTGTTAACTTTGCTTACCATCCTTCGCTCCTTAGTGCATCCACCCAGATACCCTATACTTTGTTAACTTTGCTTACCCTCCTTAGCTCCTTAGTGTATCCACCCAGAGACCCTATACTTTGTTAACTTTGCTTACCCTCCTTAGCTCCTTAGTGTATCCACCCAGATACCCTATACTTTGTTAACTTTGCTTACCCTCCTTCGCTCCTTAGTGTATCCACCCAGATACCCTATACTTTGTTTACTTTGCTTACCATCCTTCGCTCCTTAGTGCATCCACCCAGATACCCTATACTTTGTTAACTTTGCTTACCCTCCTTAGCTCCTTAGTGTATCCACCCAGATACCCTACACTTTGTTAACTTTGCTTACCATCCTTAGCTCCTTAGTGTATCCACCCAGATACCCTATACTTTGTTAACTTTGCTTACCCTCCTTAGCTCCTTAGTGTATCCACCCAGATACCCTATACTTTGTTAACTTTGCTTACCATCCTTTGCTCCTTAGTGCATCCACCCAGATACCCTATACTTTGTTAACTTTGCTTACCCTCCTTAGCTCCTTGGTTCATCCACCCAGATACCCTATACTTTGTTAACTTTGCCTACCATCTTTAGCTCCTTAGTGTATCCCCCCAGATACCCTATACTTTGTTAACTTTGCCTACCATCTTTAGCTCCTTAGTGTATCCATCCAGATAGCCTATACTTTGTTAACTTTGCCTACCATCTTTAGCTCCTTAGTGTATCCACCCAGATAGCCTATACTTTGTTAACTTTGCCTACCATCTTTAGCTCCTTAGTGTATCCATCCAGATAGCCTATACTTTGTTAACTTTGCCTACCATCTTTAGCTCCTTAGTGTATCCACCCAGATACCCTATACTTTGTTAACTTTGCCTACCATCTTTAGCTCCTTAGTGTATCCATCCAGATAGCCTATACTTTGTTAACTTTGCCTACCATCTTTAGCTCCTTAGTGTATCCCCCCAGATACCCTATACTTTGTTAACTTTGCCTACCATCTTTAGCTCCTTAGTGTATCCACCCAGATACCCTATACTTTGTTAACTTTGCTTACCATCTTTAGCTCCTTAGTGTATCCACCCAGATAACCTATACTTTGTTAACTTTGCCTACCATCTTTAGCTCCTTAGTGTATCCACCCAGATAGCCTATACTTTGTTAACTTTGCCTACCATCTTTAGCTCCTTAGTGTATCCCCCCAGATACCCTATACTTTGTTAACTTTGCCTACCATCTTTAGCTCCTTAGTGTATCCACCCAGATACCCTATACTTTGTTAACTTTGCCTACCATCTTTAGCTCCTTAGTGTATCCATCCAGATAGCCTATACTTTGTTAACTTTGCCTACCATCTTTAGCTCCTTAGTGTATCCCCCCAGATACCCTATACTTTGTTAACTTTGCTTACCATCTTTAGCTCCTTAGTGTATCCACCCAGATACCCTATACTTTGTTAACTTTGCTTACCATCTTTAGCTCCTTAGTGTATCCACCCAGATACCCTATACTTTGTTAACTTTGCCTACCATCTTTAGCTCCTTAGTGTATCCACCCAGATACCCTATACTTTGTTAACTTTGCCTACCATCTTTAGCTCCTTAGAGTATCCACCCATATACCCTATACTTTGTTAACTTTGCTTACCATCTTTAGCTCCTTAGTGTATCCACCCAGATACCCTATACTTTGTTAACTTTGCTTACCATCTTTAGCTCCTTAGTGTATCCACCCAGATACCCTATACTTTGTTAACTTTGCCTACCATCTTTAGCTCCTTAGTGTATCCACCCAGATACCCTATACTTTGTTAACTTTGCTTACCCTCCTTCGCTCCTTGGTTCATCCACCCAGATACCCTATACTTTGTTAACTTTGCCTACCATCTTTAGCTCCTTAGTGTATCCACCCAGATACCCTATACTTTGTTAACTTTGCCTACCATCTTTAGCTCCTTAGTGTATCCACCCAGATACCCTATACTTTGTTAACTTTGCTTACCATCCTTAGCACCTTAGTGTATCCACCCAGATAGCCTATACTTTGTTAACTTTGCCTACCATCTTTAGCTCCTTAGTGTATCCACCCAGATACCCTATACTTTGTTAACTTTGCCTACCATCTTTAGCTCCTTAGTGTATCCACCCAGATACCCTATACTTTGTTAACTTTGCCTACCATCTTTAGCTCCTTAGTGAATCCACCCAGATACCCTATACTTTGTTAACTTTGCTTACCATCTTTAGCTCCTTAGTTTATCCACCCAGATAGCCTATACTTTGTTAACTTTGCTTACCATCTTTAGCTCTTTAGTGCATCCACCCAGATACCCTATACTTTGTTGTTAACTTTGCCTACCATCTTTAGCTCCTTAGTGTATCCACCCAGATAGCCTATACTTTGTTAACTTTGCCTACCATCTTTAGCTCCTTAGTGTATCCACCCAGATAACCTATACTTTGTTAACTTTGCTTACCATCTTTAGCTCCTTAGTGTATTCACCCAGATACCCTATACTTTGTTAACTTTGCCTACCATCTTTAGCTCCTTAGTGTATCCACCCAGATAGCCTATACTTTGTTAACTTTGCCTACCATCTTTAGCTCCTTAGTGTATCCACCCAGATAACCTATACTTTGTTAACTTTGCCTACCATCTTTAGCTCTTTAGTGTATCCACCCAGATAGCCTATACTTTGTTAACTTTGCTTACCATCTTTAGCTCCTTAGTGTATCCACCCAGATACCCTATACTTTGTTAACTTTGCTTACCATCTTTAGCTCCTTAGTGTATCCACCCAGATACCCTATACTTTGTTAACTTTGCTTACCATCTTTAGCTCCTTAGTGCATCCACCCAGATACCCTATACTTTGTTAACTTTGCTTACCATCTTTAGCTCCTTAGTGTATCCACCCAGATACCCTATACTTTGTTAACTTTGCTTACCATCTTTAGCTCCTTAGTGTATCCACCCAGATAGTCTATACTTTGTTAACTTTGCTTACCATCTTTAGCTCCTTAGTGCATCCACCCAGATACCCTATACTTTGTTGTTAACTTTGCCTACCATCTTTAGCTCCTTAGTGTATCCACCCAGATAGCCTATACTTTGTTAACTTTGCCTACCATCTTTAGCTCCTTAGTGTATCCACCCAGATAACCTATACTTTGTTGTTAACTTTGCCTACCATCTTTAGCTCCTTAGTGTATCCACCCAGATAACCTATACTTTGTTGTTAACTTTGCCTACCATATTTAGCTCCTTATTGTATCTACCCAGATACCCTATACTTTGTTAACTTTGCCTAACATCTTTAGCTCCTTAGTGTATCCATCCAGATAGCCTATACTTTGTTAACTTTGCCTACCATCTTTAGCTCCTTAGTGTATCCACCCAGATAGCCTATACTTTGTTAACTTTGCTTACCATCTTTAGCTCCTTAGTGTATCCACCCAGACAGCCTATACTTTGTTAACTTTGCCTACCATCTTTAGCTCCTTAGTGTATCCACCCAGATACCCTATACTTTGTTAACTTTGCCTACCATCTTTAGCTCCTTAGTGTATCCACCCAGATACCCTATACTTTGTTAACTTTGCCTACCATCTTTAGCTCCTTAGTGTATCCACCCAGATACCCTATACTTTGTTAACTTTGCCTACCATCTTTAGCTCCTTAGTGTATTCACCCAGATAGCCTATACTTTGTTAACTTTGCCTACCATCTTTAGCTCCTTAGTGTATCCACCCAGATAGCCTATACTTTGTTAACTTTGCCTACCATCTTTAGCTCCTTAGTGTATCCACCCAGATAGCCTATACTTTGTTAACTTTGCCTACCATCTTTAGCTCCTTAGTGTATCCACCCAGACAGCCTATACTTTGTTAACTTTGCCTACCATCTTTAGCTCCTTAGTGTATCCACCCAGATAGCCTATACTTTGTTAACTTTGCCTACCATCTTTAGCTCCTTAGTGTATCCACCCAGACAGCCTATACTTTGTTAACTTTGCTTACCATCTTTAGTTCCTTAGTGTATCCACCCAGACAGCCTTTACTTTGTTAACTTTGCCTACCATCTTTAGTTCCTTAGTGTATCCACCCAGATAGCCTATACTTTGTTAACTTTGCTTACCATCTTTAGCTCCTTAGTGTATCCACCCAGATAGCCTATACTTTGTTAACTTTGCCTACCATCTTTAGCTCCTTAGTGTATCCACCCAGATAGCCTATACTTTGTTAACTTTGCCTACCATCTTTAGTTCCTTAGTGTATCCACCCAGACAGCCTATACTTTGTTAACTTTGCCTACCATCTTTAGCTCCTTAGTGTATCCACCCAGATAGCCTATACTTTGTTAACTTTGCTTACCATCTTTAGCTCCTTAGTGTATCCACCCAGACAGCCTATACTTTGTTAACTTTGCCTACCATCTTTAGTTCCTTAGTGTATCCACCCAGATACCCTATACTTTGTTAACTTTGCCTACCATCTTTAGCTCCTTAGTGTATCCACCCAGATAGCCTATACTTTGTTAACTTTGCCTACCATCTTTAGCTCCTTAGTGTATCCACCCAGAAAGCCTATACTATTGGTTTTTATGTACCTCTGAGCTCAGGTTTACAAGCATTTTGGCACAACAGAAACTTCTATATGTATATTGTATATACAAAGGCATATAGTCAACTTTCTTAGAGAAGTGGAAGGTCCGTGTTACATGCACATTAACTGTTTCAGTGCCAATAAAAATTGTGATGACATATACGAAATGCCATGCAATTTTCCTAAGATAAGCACGTTGCTCTAAACTTGTGTTTTTACGTGTTTAGTATCTGCATATCACCAAGTAAACTACTGGGTATATACTTCCAGAAAGGTGAGACAATTTTCTATTTATTTCCATTTGATTGGTAAACATACACCATTTTAGTTTTGGGTTATGACTTTTGGGTTATTTTCATGCTTACATGCTTTGAAATATATAACAGACAAGGGACACCTCCCTCTTGTAATGTTTAATCTAATCAGCCAATTTGCATCAGTGACCTAGCTTCCAGCCAATGACAATAAATGTTACAAAAATGGGATCGGCCAATTCAGCTGTGCAACAATTCAGCGTAAACTCAGTCATCGACCATATCGGCGCAGCGACACCGATACAGTTAAGACAGTAGACATACCCTGACTGTCATCACGAGCTGTTTGTCAGACTTCATTATTTCCACAGCCTCCATGTGTGTGGCTTCTTCAAAGCTGTGACCGTTCACAGCTATGATCTGGTCCCCAACCTTTAACCCCTTCTGTTCCGCGATGCCATCCGGGTCCACCCTAATTGACAGACAGCAAGAATCTATCACAGCCTGTAATTATTGTTATATATTGTTACATGGATAGCTTGATTGTGGAAAACATCTTCAAAACATCTGCTACATTCTTAGCTGAAAGTAGAACACTGGTTGGTGTGGAAGTAAAGAAAAAACTTAAATACTGTTGCAATTGCAATATACTGGTAATTACACTCTTATGCAACAAATTCATAATCTGTCTGTTATTGGCCTACTTACTTCCAGCCTATTTGCAGTCAAACAAATGGTTTTCTCTGCGAATTACAAACATTTTAAGGCTGCATTATTTTAGTCAGTTACATAATATGTATTTATTGACAAAAATGTCCACCAATATATATTAAATATATTATATATGTCCACGGCTGTAACAAGTAAAAAGAAAAACGTTCTACTTGAAGTAGAAACAAAAGTAGACCACGACTCACGAGCCCACAAGTATAACAACGAAAATAATACTTTTTAAGTTTAACACGTCCAGATAAACACACACTTCCTCACACTGGTAAGACAGCAAAAGATTGTAAGGCACACCAGGTTACACGAACGCTTTATTCAGCTTGAGCAGCAACTGCTGCTCAAACTCTGCATCCCAATGAACACATGCAGTGTGGGACTTTATGCGAATTACCGATGACAAATAAGGCCACGGGTGCTGTAGTTGTGTTGACGCTGTCATGGCTATAGTATAGAACGCTCTCGCAAACGAAACAAAGTGTAGAAAAACAGGTCACGCAAACGGAAAGTAAAAAGGGAAATGGCAAATATCGGCTACCCTCGATTTTTATAGGTCAGCGATCCTGCTCCGCAGTCAATTTTTAATTAGCGAATCAGAGGACAGATTATGGATTTACGCGCGGTGATTCCGCGCATAGATCCATAAAAATCTACTTTGTTACAAGTAGAAAGTAAAAAACTACTCAAGTAAAGTAACAAAGTAGATCTACTTCATTACTTACCAGCTCTGTACATGTCCTTCAATATGTATTTAATGCTATTAATAACTGATATCCAGAGTCTTATTTATTATTATTATTATAAGTTTCCCTCTTTGCGAATAACATATGGAACAACATAACACAACATTATATAGCCAAAAATGTCACATGAATTATACATAAAAAGTCAATATATAAAAAGTAAATAATTCAGGCTACATATTCCATTCCTGGGTCCAAAAATAAATTTCTGAGCCAGAAACCTTTTTTATTATTAGGGCTCACAATGATTCCACAACCACTCACCCTGACACATAGATTCCTAGGGCGTATTCTCGGCCCCCTCGAATGTTGAAACCCAGATATTCGCCCTCACGGCGACACGTCAGGTTGATGCGTCTGTTGATGTGTCCCTCAGCGTGAGCGATGGCGGCCGTACTGTTGAACTTACCATGTTCCTCCAACATTCCTGTCACTGTACGATTCTGAATGACATCGAACCTGGAACAGACAGCAACCACCACAGAGTCATGAATTAATAACATTATGTGAAGAAAAACTTGTAAAAATTGTTTATTTAATGCTGCTGCCGTGATTACATTCAGAATCATTTACCAAAAAAAATTGTTTTGTCTCGTTTTTGAATCAATTCACAAAAATCAAACCAATTTAGTATCCATGACGATACGCTAACTCGCTTGAGCCAATGTGTTGTTTTGTTTTGATGAATTCATTGGACAAAATATAAAATTATCTTTAAAATTTAGATATATATGGGTGATTCCATTTATTAGGGGGCCAGTTTGCAATTTCATGTGTATCCAACTTCCATGCTTTCCCTTTCTTTCTTTTGACTTGAACACACAACTTTGATTTATATAATATCACAGAGCATGGGTCAGACTCTCAGCTGTATATTTTACATAAACAAATACTTGACCATTTTGCTGGTTGCACCGAAATTGTTTGTTGTATCCCCCTTTTTTTTTTTTACATGACATTTATCTCAACTTTCAAATGGTTTACTGTTCATCATAACGCCTTAACTTTATTTATTTTATCATGAAATAAAACAACAATAACAAACAATTGTTTCATACAGTACTTAGTGTCTAGGTGTGTACAGTACTTAGTGTCTAGGTGTGCACAATACTTAGTGTCTAGGTGTGTACAGGTGTGTACAGTACTTAATGCCTAGATGTTTACATGTGTGTACAGTACTTAGTGTATAGATGTGTACAGTACTTAGTGTCTATGTGTGTACATGTGTGTACAGTACTTAGTGTATAGGTGTGTACATGTATGTACAGTACTTAGTGTCTATGTGTGTACAGGTGTATACAGTACTTAGTACCTAAGTGTGTACAGGTGTGTACAGTACTTAGGTGTGTACAGTACTTAGTGTCTAGGTGTGTACAGTACTTAGTGCCTAGATGTGTACAGGTGTGTACAACACTTAGTGTCTAAGTGTGTACAGGTGTATAGTACTTATTGCCTAGGTGTGTACAGGTGTGTACAGTACTTAGGGTCTATGTGTGTACAGGTGTGTACAGTACTTAGTGTCTAGATGTGTACAGTACTTAGTGTCTAGGTGTGTGCAGGTATGTACAGTACTTAGTGCCTGGGTGTGTACAGTACTTTGTGTCTAGGGGTGGACAGTACTTAGTGTCTAGGTGCATACAGGTGTGTACAGTACTTAGTGTCTAGGTGTACAGGTGTGTACAGTATTTGTACCGCGGCTGACGCAAATCTGTTACAACGTAAATTTTCGTGCCCCCAAATTTACGCATGAAACTGCAATTTCAAGGCTACAGAATAAAAAACTGTCAAATTTGATGTCTGTTAAACTTGGAACTAAAAACATTAAACTGACAATGATTCCATTAAAGCTCAGTAGAAACAGATTTGGAAAAAATCACAACTATCGTATGAAGCAGCGAAAATCGTGTCCCGCAAAGAATTTACGTTGGAATTATTTTCCACTAGTATCCAACCACTTCCGGTGAAATTTATGAATGAAAAGGTCACGTTACCAAACCTCCCGGATGTACTACACGTGCCGAGGAAGGCTGATCCGTCGCCATTTTTCCACTTTCCGAGAAGTTAAAGACTAAGATTTTGTGTCCCAGTTTTACGTCATGTTACTTTTTACATCGTGCCTTGTCATTGGGAAAGGAATTGGGGGTATGTAGAAACATTTTAGCTACTTATTTATTGTAAAAATTAAGTTTGTAATGCTCGTGAACCATTGCAAAAACAGCGGAAGTTTTTTAGTTGCTAAATAAATTATTAGTGCTAGTGGAAAGTTCGTACACGTCTATTGGAGGAGGCGAAGTTTGTCGTGTCCCGTTTTACGTCTCGGATAATACATGGCCAAATTGGGCTAGTGCCCCAGATTTATTGTGTATTGGCCACATTTGACGGTTTGGTTGTACCTTTTGTGTGCTTTTAAGAGGTTATTTTTTATTATTTGGCAAATTGTAAGCAAATTTCCATGCAATAGTTTCCAAACCAAATTTATCGAGTCCCAGTTTATTTTGTGTATCATGGCTCAATATCGGGAAATTTAGCCACTATTTATGTGTTCAGATGCATATTTCTTGCTTCAATTTACGTGATAATATTGTTAAGAGGTTCGTATTTATTATTCGTTTAAAATTCGCAAAATGTCATGCACTAGTTCCAACGTAAACCAATTTCAATGGGAAACCAAATTAATCATCTCCCATTTATGTTGTGTATCATGGCTCATTGTTGGGAAATTTAGCCACTATTGTGGTGTTCAGATGCACATTCTTGCATCAATTTTCGTGTCAACATTGCTTGTATGTAGAAATAATTAGAAAACTTTCGTTTAGTTCAGTGAAAAGCTTTACCGAGAGTTGCATTGCATCACAACGTAAACAGGGACACCATAAAAACACGCCGACTTGAAGACCAATAAATCTGCATCCTCCATTTTCACACAGGGGTGGTTCATGAGCTGCGGCATATGTTATCATTTTTCAAATGTTATTATTCCATTTTGTAGATAACCCAACCACTTCTTTATTCCTTTAACAAAGAAGTTTTTAATACTATATCTGACGTACATCATACCTCTTACCTAAATAGAGAAGTCTTCAAGAGGTGTACATGCATGGGGTTGTTGCCATGCATGGGGTTGTTGCCATACATGGGGTTGTTGCCATGCATGGGGTTGTTGCCATGCATGGGGTTGTTTCCATGTATGGGGTTGTTGCCATGCATGGGGTTGTTTCCATGCATGGGGTTGTTTCCATGCATGGGGTTATTTCCATGCATGGGATTGTTTCCATGCATGGGGTTGTTGCCATGCATGGGGTTGTTTCCATGCATGGGGTTGTTTCCATGCATGGGGTTGTTGCCATGCATGGGGTTGTTGCCATGCATGGGGTTTTTGCCATGCATGGAGTTGTTGCCATGCATGGGGTTGTTGCCATGCATGGGGTTGTTTCTATGCATGGGGTTGTTGCCATGCATGGGGTTGTTTCCATGCATGGGGTTGTTGCCATGCATGGGGTTTTTGACATGCATGGGGTTGTTGCCATGCATGGGGTTTTTGCCATGCATGGGGTTGTTTCCATGCATGGGGTTGTTGCCATGCATGGGGTTGTTGCCATGGCCCTTGATCGTGTGTTTTGTACACATCTTTTTTATGTTACTATTTTATTTTTATTTTTTTATTTATTTTAATATTTTATTTTATTTTTTTAGGCCACATAAAATAAAAAATTCATTTCACATCACCAGGTTTTTCGAAAAGTGAGGAGGGAGGGAGGCGTATAATGCAAAATTGACACGGGCAGCAGTTTCCGTGGCTTTTTCTGCATGTTTGAGGTAAACAATGAGGCCCTTTTTTATTTTAAGATTCTCAGGGATAGGCCCCCTTGAGTATTATAAAACACTTGAAAAGTGATTCTTGTTCTCTAATAAACTTAATTTATCAGTAAAAAAAGTTTTAGTACACCATTAAAAACTCATAATTATCTGAAAAGTAAAAAAAATACGGAGCGATCCCAGAAAGTGAGGAGGGAGGGGACGTGAAACAAATATATTATTTTATGGGGCCTTATTTCTAATATTTGTATCTTCTTTTTTTCCAATAATAAATTTTTTCTTACATAGCCATGATCTAAATTTATTTTTAAATTTTGTTCCCTTCCTTTACTCTCCTCTGAATTAGGCTAGGGTAGTGTCACTAAGGACCAAGCAGGATGTCGTTGCCAATCAAAATAAGACTGCGTCTTTCAGAAGATGCTGCAGGTGCATCTACCAGCAAGAAAAGTTGTAGGCGGCCGCAGTCTAGAAGGACTGAACATGAGAAGTTTATGGAGAATCCAAAGCGGAGAAGTACACGGCACAAAAAAGTTCTGTCCCATCAAAGAAAATTTCCAAGACCCAAACATGGAGAAATCGAAAGAAAGAAGATCCAGCAAGATATGCAGAAATCAAATATGAGGAACTCATTTACAGCAGACTGTAGACTAAATATGTCACTGGCTAAAAAAAAACCTGAAAAAGAGAGAGAAGAAACAGAAATGTGGGCTGATCGGAAGAAAAGATACAATGTTGGTTGCAATAAGAGGATGAAAAAAGTTAATGACAGGAAAAGAAGCTAAAGAAAAGCCTAAGAAACATCTGACAAGGAATCAATATGAACAAAGAAGCAGAAGGAAAGACTGGACAAACAGAGGAAAATAAACAGGCCATTCTAGCAAGAAGATGTGAATTGTCTGCTGAAAATAAAGCCAAGGAAAGAAGTTGTATCGATGTGAATCCTGAACCATTTATGTTACTTAGCAGCAAATATTCTTTTGATTAATTTTTTATGGTAGCTTTGCGTAACCAAGCCATGTCAGATGGTTCCATCACAGCCAGCCACAACAACACAGAGAGTGTATACAATGACAATGCAGATGAGGACAGTGGAGGTGAGAAGAGTGCAGATGAGGACAGTGGAGATGAGAAGAGTGCAGATGAGGACAGCAGAGGTGAGAAGAGTGCAGATGAGGACAGTGGAGGTGAGAAGAGTGCAGATGAGGACAGTGGAGATGAGAAGAGTGCAGATGAGGACAGTGGAGATGAGAAGAGTGCAGATGAGGACAGCGGAGGTGAGAAGAGTGCAGATGAGGACAGTGGAGATGAGAAGAGTGCAGATGAGGACAGTGGAGATGAGAAGAGTGCAGATGAGGACAGTGGAGATGAGAAGAGTGCAGATGAGGACAGCGGAGATGAGAAGAGTGCAGATGAGGACAGCGGAGGTGAGAAGAGTGCAGATGAGGACAGTGGAGGTGAGAAGAGTGCAGATGAGGACAGTGGAGATGAGAAGAGTGCAGATGAGGACAGTGGAGATGGGAAGAGTGCAGATGAGGACAGTGGAGGTGAGAAGAGTGCAGATGAGGACAGTGGAGATGATAAGAGTGCAGATGAGGACAGTGGAGGTGAGAAGAGTGCAGATGAAGACAGTGGAGGTGAGAAGAGTGCAGATGAGGACAGTGGAGATGAGAAGAGTGCAGATGAGGACAGTGGAGATGAGAAGAGTGCAGAAGAGGACAGTCAAGAGGAGAAAAGTGCAGATGAGAACAGCAGTGGTGAGTACATGTATGGTGAAGATACTAGCCCCCTTTCTGCAAGTGTTGGCTGAGCACCAGGTGTATTTTATGTTTGCTCCTTCCTCCCTCTCTCTCACTCTTGAGAGCTTTAGGTGTGAAGTAGATGTAGTTGGTGTATTCAGCCTGTGTGAGCCAAGCCACTTGATCGATAGCGGAACAATAGAACAGGCAATGGTAACATCCACATTGTACCTGCCCCTTACTTAAAGCTCTAGACTAACTCTGTGTGTATTATTAATATTAGTTCAGTAACATAAAGCACTGCATATGGTGTGTTATTACCTGTTTTAAAGAAAAGCAGGAATAACTTTGGAATACCCTTCACATCCATTTAAGTGTGTACCAAATGCAGAAATATGAAAAGTATTTTGCAGACACCATAATAATGACTGTGGATTAACATTTGATACCATTTAATTGCTTTTAACTTAGGTGCAGTTAATGCTATTGATGTGATAGCAGTGCATGATTTTGTTGCTGTTAGAGTAAAGAACACAGGCATGAAGAACAAAGCAGATCAGATGTAGCCAAGGTAAGTTTTATTTTACCACTACGATTACAATGAAAGATTAACACCCTTCATTACCCCACACCTTCAATGTTAACAGCTGCTATATTGTGTTCAACCAACAAGAGACAATTTTATTTTTTATTTGAAAATGACAAACTTATGTTTGACCCTTATTTCTACCCTCTTTTTATCACAGTTAGCTTTAATACTTGAAGATGGCTACAGCTTGACATACATGGTAGAAAACAACAGAACCCTTTATACCTGGCCACAGGGTGAAGAAGTTTTCCTCCATTCAGCATGTGATACCATCCGCAAACGTCCAGCACCAGAATATGTGATAGTTGGCTCGCTGCTTCTAATCAAATTTGACTTGACAAAGGCCAAGAAGCTTTTCAAACAGTAAAAAGAAGTTGAACTGTGAACTTCCCCAGGACAGCTCTGACATTTTTGTGCTTATATTATGATATGGAGGTGCCATTTTCAGGTTTTGCCTGAAATACATTGTTAAGTTAAATTTGGAAAATAAATTGTATCTCTGTTTAATTTACTGTTCTGTCACAGTCTACATGTATACCTAAATAGTTTCATGTGTGCACTTTCAATTTTAATGTACAAAATGTACAAATTAATTATTCACAAGACAAGTCTTCACTGTATTTACGCTCTTATCATGTTATCTAGGACATGTACAAAGGTCAAATGAGCTAACTTTATTTACAACAAAGCATAGTTTCACGTGTACACCCTGTGTAGTTGTTGTTCCCCATGTAAAGGGACAGACATATATTGGTGTCCCCTTTGCACGAGGAACCTCTGCTTTGTAATTGAAATTTCATTGATACAGTTAGTTTAATGCTTTGAACAATGTTTCAGTAGATCCTATGCTTCAAGTTACAATAACTTTTACTCACCTAAAATTCAAGTGTTTACTTTTAATCGGTTTTTGGTTCCATAATTGGCAAAAGTTGACCATATTCGGTCAAACCGGCAGACAAAGCAGACCCCAAATTATAGTTTAGTCAAACGAGACCGTATCCAAGCAATGTTAGTTGTAAAGTAGTCATGGTGTTGTACCAAATGTGTAGCAACATTGATAGAAATCAGTTGTTTGGACCACTCCTGAAAAAAAACACTTTTCAAGTTTGGTGTCCCCTTTACACGGGGAACTGTGCTGGATGCGCCTGCTGAGGCTCTTTCTGCTCAGATGTATAGCATTTGTTCAGAAAAAAATTTTCAATTTCATAAATTTTTAATATTTGAGCAATAGTTGATGACTTAGTTTTAAGGATTAGAGCATTTAAAAATTTGAGTTCCAATGTCACACATTGGCCCCCTAATAAATGGAACCACCCATATACTATAAACATGAGGCTATATACTATAAACATGAGGTTACAAACTATAAACATGAGGCTACAAACTATAAACATGAGGCTATATTCTATAAAGATGAGGCTATATTCTATAAACATGAGGCTATATATTATAAACACGAGGCTATTCACACTTTTGCAAACTACCAAAGATAATGATCAAAATAAATTATTTCAATGATTTTTACAAAAGTATCCACTTTTGTATTAAATCGACAGTGCATGTTGAACTATTCACACACTACAGATCTGAACCAACAAACCTGATTCGCAATTGGCTCAATGAACTGCAGAAGCAGCTGTAGATCTCTCCACTGACAATTTCTGACAGTGATAAATTCTACCTAACCCATATGAAGTTGAAACAAGGTCACAGGATGAAATTACTTATTTTGGATTTGAAACATTTCCTCAAATTAAAATATAGAAACATTTAAATGCTTTATGCATTTTATAGGAAACTAAACTGGGGACAAGGGGTCAAACAATTATGCACTAAAAAGTGACCAGTGGTACCATGTTTACTTGCCTGTGGTACTACAACGACAATCAGGCCCATAGATCTAAGAACATTCTTACCAGGATGTTTTCTCTTTTGCCGACTTGAAGCCAGGAACTTTTCCAACCCGCCTAACAAGAATGCGCAGTCGACTACAGCCAATGAGAACCTTGACAGCACTGCTTGACGCAATGTTCTCAAAGCTGACACTGTTCACCTCAATGACGTTGTCACCCATACGTAGTCCTGCGTGCTCTGAACAACAAACATGTCACACCATACACGGTACTGCATCAGTAACAGCTTTTCATTGAAGATTTGTTGAACTAACATTTCTCCAATAATAAAGGTTTGTGGCACACAAAGCTACAATGCTCTAAAATAAACAATTTTAAAGTAATAATAATAATAATAATAATAATAATAAAACTTCTATAGCAACAACATCTTTGGGAACCCAGGTCCAGAAGTGCAACCTAAGAAAATTTTTAAGAAGCGTACAAAAGTTATCATCAGAGCGGGAGCAGGGGGGGGGAGTCACCAAGGATTTAGGGTGGAAATGCAATTTTGAAAACTGTTGGGTAAAAGTTTTTTTAAAGCTACATATGATAACTATGCAGACTATATAATGCATTGAAACTTTTTTGATACTTTGACACTTTCTTGCTACGAACAGAACTCCAAACAATTATGGCATCTCATCTTGATTTAATGTTATGTCAGTTTCTCCCAGATATGAGTGCCCTATGTGCATCTGAAGTGATGGGATCAGTTGCTTGCAGGAGAGACAGACCCCCCAGGAAGTTAGGAGACAGACCCACCATGAAGTTAGGAGACAGACCCCCAGGAAGTTAGGATACAGACCCCCCAGGAAGTTAGGAGACAGACCCCCCAGGAAGTTAGGAGACAGACCCACCAGGAAGTTGGGAGACAGACCCCCCCAGGAAGTTAGGAGACAGATGCACCAGGAAGTTAGGAGGCAGAACCCCAGGAAGTTAGGAGACATAACCCCCAGGAAATTAGGAGACAGACCCCTCAGGAAGTTAGGAGACAGACCCCCCAGAAAGTTAGGAGACAGACTCCCCAGGAAGTTAGGATACAGAACCCCCAGAAAGTTAGGAGACAGACCCCTCAGGAAGTTAGGATACATAACCCCCAGAAAGTTAGGAGACAGACTCCCCAGAAAGTTAGGAGACAGACCCCTCGGGAAGTTAGGATACAGAACCCCCAGAAAGTTAGGAGACAGACCCCCCAGAAAGTTAGGAGACAGACCCCTCAGGAAGTTAGGATACAGAACCCCCAGAAAGTTAGGAGACAGACTCCCCAGGAATTTACAAGACATACCCTCCAAGGAAGGTAGGAGACAGACCACATAGGAAACCACATAGGAAATTAGGAGACAGACCCCCTCATTTACCTGCTGCTGAATATTCCTCAATGTCGCTGATGAAGATGCCCAATCCATATTCTGAGCCGCCCCGGATACTGAATCCAAGCTGTTCATCCGTGTCCTTCACCAGGGTGATGACCTTGAGAGGGACAAGGTCACCAGCTGGAGCATCTGTCATGCCTGGATAGATACAGTAATGTATGCATCAACATTATGTCTTTGGATACAGCATATTTGGTGGTAACTGTGTACAACTGTTGGCAGTACCATTACCTATATATGGAAATCTAAGTAAGCAGTACTTGGAAGGATGGACGGATAAAAAATACACGCACTGAAAAATTTATGGAGTTATTTACCAATTCAATATTCCTTGGATTAATAAAAATGAAAAAAAAAAAATCATCAGCAAACTCTGTATATGATTTGTATAGAGGATGCAGGACATAGAATCCTGATACCAGGGCATATGCCTCAAATTAAATATACAGAATGAAACTATAAAACGCCCACACGCGCACAAACATACAATTTTCCTCCATTACCACCAACCTAGTGGATGTCTCACAGATGCTGGTGAACTTTGCATTGACACTGAGGGCAAATTCTTCCCTCCATACCGACCAAGACTTTTCGTTGACATCTTCAACGGATGCGCCATTCGATCATATGGTGCAAGCTGATCGTACTGAATTGCCAGTGAGGCTGGGATAAAATGGCGGATGTCCTTGAGAAGATCAAGTTTGGTGGGCGTGTCAAGGACATATGTGAGGTCACGGAGAAACTTGTCAAGATGTCGTGCCGACTGGAACTCCTTGACAACGGCAAAGAGATGGTGACGTTCCATCTCTGTCAGCAACATCTTGGTCCTGTGATGGAAATCTCGCAGCTGGAGATGTCTCCGTGGCTGTAGATAGTGACTTGCCATGACTCTCCTGTATGACCTTGACCTTCGTGTATGACCTCACTGTGAGGATACTGCGCTGTCTCAGTTGTAGTTATAACACAACATCACTTATAACACAACATCACTGGGTGCATCGAAAGTAGCAGTGGCTCATAGCCTACATTTAATCAATCTTCAACTGCAGTGCAGAGGTGGGCGCAGGTCTCTGTAACACTGCCATAGCCTTCTCTTGCAACATCACTGTTGTCTGTGCCTATTCCAGAACTTTTGACTGAAATATAAGACAACTGAATTAAAACTACTGTAATGCAGCATTCCCTAAAAAGATGATAGAACATATTTTCATAACAACAGTTGAGTCAGTGCTGCTGTATTGCTTTCATTCCTTCAATCATATCCTCTTGCAAAGTAGTTAACAGAATTCACTCAGCCATGTCACGGACACTTCAACAATGTGGTTGAGAGATGGAGTCCACAGCAGTGTACACACTTGTTCAATGTGTGGGATCTTTTTACTTCCTCTGACAGTCCAACACTCTACCACACAGCCACCCCACTCTATGTCTGTGAAGCCTAGACAATGTCACCTACTTTAGAAAAACAATTAGTTGTATGCTACACCAGAATGCTCAGGATGGCTTCACACTCACAATGGAGCCAGCACATCACAAACAGTGGGGGAGTTGTCAACTCTCAGATAAGATCAGAGAACAAATGAAACGTTTCGCAGGTAACTGCTAGAGAAGTGGGAATGAAGCAGTGTTTCATGGAGTGAGGAAACCAGGGAAACCTATACTCACCTACCCTTTGTATGTGTTGTAAAGTGCCATGAACACTTTTTGGATCTGGTGCTATATCAAATAAAATATATTATTACACTGACATCCTGACATGTGACATAGGCTTGGAAAAGGAAGTAATCAAAACCACAATGTAAACCAGAAAAAGATGGACGGCCTTTGTGATTCAAGGAACTCACTCAACATAAGCAAATACTCTAATGCAACATCTGATGTTTGTGTGAAGGGAACTAATTAGATTATTATCCATATTCCACAAACGTGTATTATAATTGTTATACCAAAATATACCCAATACTGAAGAATTAATAGAATGCCAATAAAAGAGAGTACACACTTCCTATCAATGCATTTATTAAATAGTAAAGTGTAGCATGGTCCAAGGAATACATGTATGCATCTTTCGGAAGAGGCACTAAAAGCCGTTGGTCCCTTCTACCTGGTGTTTATGCCAGGGGAAGTAAAAGATCCCACACAGGGGGTAAATGGGTAACCTGTCGTGGACTCAGAGTGGTGGTCACTATTTCTAACCCACCGTTTCCCGGTGTGTGACAGGTGCCGAGCAGGACTTTAAAATCTCTTAGGGAGCCCTGTCCTTAACAGGAAGAATAGTTTAAGCATCTAGCCTAGCATGCACCATAGTCCATACTGTTTTATTTTACTAACAAAACATCCAAAAAAAGTAAACAAGAAGAAAGTTCGAGAAAGAAGTGCCTATAACCATATTACAAGCTTTAGTGACAGTGACGCGTGTCAAACTTACCTAGTGCAGACGTATATACTACGAGTGAGCACGAAGAAACAAGCACATTACAAGCTTTAGTGACAGTGACCGGTGTCACTGATGCGTGTCAAACGAACCGTGACGAAGTTTTACTCACTGAGACGGAGAACCAACTGAAATAAATACTACGATGCCTGATATATAAGCGATTTTTAAACCTGCATATTCTATATGATTTCTACAAACTTCTTCGTTTACAATATAATTTCAATACGAATCAAGCGTCATACTGCGAAACGTTTACATTAAGTACAGCACAGAACAGCTATCTAAAGCCAAACATGGCGACATGGAAGCGTATAAACAGTCTCGTTGATTGGCTGAAAGCGAAAATATGGTATTTAGTTGTTCGCCAGATGTCATCACTCTTTTATGAAAAGACCACAGTTGGAATTGTGCACGACATGGATTTATTAGTTTACACCTACAAGTTAATAGACCACTGGCCTTAAACAGGCCTTTGTTGGTACCCTTATCCCTGGCTACTCCAGTATTTATAGTATGGCTTTGAACTGAGGTACTGTCTTGTCATCAATCACTGCTTGAGGAATTAAGTCCATTCCATTGGTCAATCACCCAAAGTGAGAAGACACTGCCTAATCTGGAGCCTAGCCCCTCCGCTTGAAGATCTTCTTAGAGTGCCTTCTGGTACGTCCAAGATGACTGTTCTCTTGGAAGAAAGTCCCAGCCACATCGTACGTGGTCCCAACCATTTAATATCTTGAAGGTTTCGATCAATTAATTTAAGCCACCTTTCTGACTATATATATATATATATACATATATATATACATATATATATATATATACATATATATATATAGATACATACATACATACATACATATATATACATGTGTGTATGTGTGCGTGCGTGCGTGCGTGCGTGCGTGCGTGCGTGCGTGCGTGCGTGCGTGCGTGCGTGCGTGCGTGCGTGCGTGCGTGCGTGCGTGCGTGCGTGCGTGCGTGCGTGCGTGCGTGCGTGCGTGTGTGTTTCTGGGTTGAGAAAACTCATTGATTGTTGTGCCAAGTATGGCAACAAGTTTGACATAACTTACAAATCTTACAGTCTGGTTAGTAACTTCAGGACAAGAAAAATATTCACTTTGTTGCTATCAATAACTATACACTACCTCACACTGTCACTGAGAAATGTAAATACATTGGTCATATTATCAACAATAACCATACTGTCGATGATGATATTACCAGGCAGAAAAGATGTATTTATGCTCAGGCAAATGTTTTAGCCAGAGAATTTCACTTATGCAGCAGCACCATTAGAACAACTTTATTTGATTAGTCCTGTGGTGAAATGTACACCTGAAGTCTTTGGCGTAAGTTAAAAAATTGCATGTAACAATAATGCATACAACAACAGTTTAAAATTCTACACAACTTGTCACCCCGTTGTAGTGCAAGTTATATGTACACTACAAATTATGTAAATCTTTTAATGAACGCATTCGCTCGTCAATATTTAGCATTTTATGCTGTTTAGAAAGGGCTGATAATCTATTAATCATAATTACCTCTCAAGAAACTTGCAGTTTGTTCTGGATATTTCGACTGCATCTCGCAGTCTTCTGACACATCCGTAACTTCAGTCTGCTGAAGAAGACTGCGAGATGCAGTCGAAATATCCAGAACAAACTGCAAGTTTCTTGAGAGGTAATTATGATTAATATTAATAACCAAGAAACCGGATCATCTATCCATTCAAGGCTGATAATCTACTTTTTGTGAATTATTTTCACACTTTTATTTATTGCAGAAGTCCAATGATTAAATATTGGATTAGTCAACACTTTTAATACATGATGTGTGTATATATATATATATTTTACATGTACTTTTACTGCACGTGTATATTTATATATATTTTTTTCTTTCTACATGTACTTTTAATGCACAGCATGTGTATATTTATATATATTTTATGTGGACTTTTTTGTCAGAAAATAAACAGTTATTATTATTTTGTCTGAAGTAAACATTTATTATTATTACATTATAATAATTGGTTTTCAAATTGATAACTGAAGGATTGTAAAACAATATTATCATTAAAAGTATGAAAACAATAATTTACAGTCAACATGTCTCTCAAGTTTTTAATATAATTTCATTAATATTGTTTACCTATTGTTTATTTTTCACAAAGGCAGATTAACCACATTTGATAAAAAAGAGTATTTAATCAGTGCTACAACATATCATTAATTTGTAATTTATATTCATTGTAACATATTGTATTTGTATCATACATAACTATACTAGTTGGGGGTTAACCATAGATTATGTGTATATATGTATACATAATTATTCTAATAAATCAATACAACAATATAAAATTACTGATTGATTGATTAGACATTGGCAATTACCAGAAGAAACCTAAGTATCAAAATCAGAAGTAATAGAGGGGCATAAAGGGAATTTTTTATGAAAGAACAGGCGAGGAGACCTCTATTCACACTATGCTACAATGCTTTCAACAACAGGCTAATGGTTCAATCTCACTACTTTCCAAGCCATGACACTTCCACTCAGTCCATGTTAAGTTACCAAGTTCTCTCAACCATAATGCAACTACCTGGCTGCCTAAAATAGTCTGTGCAGGTTGACTGTATGGTTGAATAATTTGACCTAGCTTACACCCAATATTTTCTGGAAAAGAAGCCATAGTGTTGCCCTCTGGGAGTGGCTCACCACTCAATTTTTCCACTGCTTCCATCTTTCTCCAACAGGTAGAAAAGCATTTCGGGTGAGCAGCAAACACGTAAATAAATAACTCTAACTACCTTTGTTGTTTTTTTAAATACATCGCCAATCGGTTGATCAGAGGCCAATGATCCAAGGAACATATAAAGAGGCGAGTGGGCCTCAGAACCTGGGAGGAGATACTGCGAGGTTAGCGTATTAATACACTTGGTGTGGAGTAAATTGAGTCACAACGTAGCATAAGTTGAGTCATAATGGGTAAATGCTAAATATTTGTATAATTAATGTAGGCTTTCTACTAAAACTTCATAACAACGTCAACACGCTTAACAGAGGCTAGGCTAATCGCAACTAGTATACCTAACTGCTAATATGTTGCCTTGTAGCTATATGATGTACCAATTTGCACAGAAAGATTAATTCTATTTGTTTTTGATTAAAACAATACTTGTCTTCGTTCTTTAACCACTGCTCAACTACCCTCCCTTGGGCCCCATTTTGACAATTAAGCTTTTTAATTAACTTCTCATTAATGTGTGAACTGATGTAAAATAATATTCTTTCCTGTGCATATTTAAATCATTTGTAATTGCACAGACAATACTCTTGTCACATGCAATGATAGTTTACACACCAGCAGAAATTAATCGCAAACAACAGTTTTGAAAAAAACATCTAAACATACTTTTAACTCACATTTTCTGATCTTTGTGATAAATGGCACCTATTGTGCATCAATCATGTTCTAATAACATGTTCAATCACTGGATGATACCAGACAACTGTTGCTGCTGTAGTTTCCTGGGAAACATGGGTGGCTCAACATACTCAGGGGCTCAACGAACACCGACTTCCCCTATATTCATTGTACAGTCATGTCAGACTAGTTTTCATAGAACTGAATAGTATCTGCCAATACAATACAGTAACATGTGCGAAGTCATGATGTTATAGGATACTGATGTATCACCTAAACTGCCTTCATATTTTAAAAAGAAATTACAGTGAAGGATATCCAAGGTAGGCCACCTACACCACTGTAACCCCAGTTATGTGAAACTACTGGAAATAATGTTACAAAACAAAACAGGAAAGTCATAGAAATAGTCACAACAAAAAAAGGTATGGAGAAAAGCCTTTTTAATTTGACTACATGTTGTAATGGGTTTTATTTTAACTTTGGCTTTTTCCCAAAAAATTTGCAATGTATGACTTTCCTGTATGTAGTAACTTAGGAAAAGTTCATCCAAACATGTGACAACATATTCATTCAGCAGATTTCAAGTGTGATATTAATTTGGACAAACTGTAGTTTTCCGGTGGAGAACCTCACATTCTTTTCACTATATTCTGTTCATTTATTCCCTATGCTTCTCAGGGGTGAAAACTAACATTTTGCCCACCAGTCGTGGACTAGAAAGTTTCAAAATCTACCACTAGAGTACCAGTCCAATCAACATTCTACCAGCCCTGATAAAAATCTTAACACAAAATGATCGCAGATGCAGTTCTCAATGGAGTGATTCAGTTGTTATACCAGAATATTCAGGATGAGATT
The DNA here is from genome assembly GCA_963662155.1 of Lamellibrachia columna. Lineage (NCBI taxonomy): Eukaryota > Metazoa > Annelida > Polychaeta > Sabellida > Siboglinidae > Lamellibrachia > Lamellibrachia columna. The sequence continues at coordinate 56,979,015 of OY759264.1, forward strand.
GATTGAAAAAAAATTAATAGATGAAAATACAAAGTGGCCTAAAGTGGTCAAAATTATGATAGGGCTGTAAAAGCCACCAGCTACATAGGCTGGCAACCTGACTTGACTGACAAAGGTTCCGGCCAGACCAGCGTTAGCTTGCAGCCCTGATGACTACTTAATAACCACAAACTGTGAATTTATTTCATACAAAGAACTAACTTTTTCCTGGACTATATTTTCAAGCAGCCAACCTCATAACTATTTATAAATAACAATTGAACGCAAAAGATGAGATTAATGATTGACTTGCCATGATTCAATAGTGATATTCAAGGTGTCTCTCAGAGGAAACAGGGAACAAGCAGTGTTCCCAAGACATGTTCAATCCCGGATGAGTTCAATAGTTACTTTCAGGTGAACACAACAGAGTACTACATTACTGTACTTCAAACTAAAATCATCTGCATTGAACTGGTTCCAGTAATGCTCATAAAAATCATTCAACACACTGAAATAACATTTTAGAACACATATGCAAAACTTAACAAAGACCACATTTATGCAGCCACTCACAGCCACATAAACAGAGTAATTCAGACAATTGGTGTCTTAAGAACCAGCATAAAGAGAACATAATATATAAATATCACCAAATAAGTACAACAAAATAGTCAGATATATACATAATGAAATGTACAGACTTTCAACCATACCACTAGTGATGGCGTTGTATCAAAGAAACACCAGGATAAACATTACTTCAAGTCTTGATGCTTTTTTAGATTCTAAAGCTTGTTCTGACAATGTTTATATCATTGATGCAGTTATCAAACAGCAAGTCATATTAAAATAAATACAGTCACTCTAGACAAAACATACTACACTTCCAGCTAAGAACATCAACATTTTTACACCCAACATGCATACCGTATTTGATTAAATTTACACCTTTTTTTAACAAGACATTCCTTAGTAAGTACTACAAAGATATCCAACCAGCTGTCAAATTGCATGCAAATGCTCTACATATCAGATGTCACAACTGACACCAATGTCATCATTGGAGACAATGCTATATTGTCTTATCATTTCAATTTATTGGATGTAAATTTCTTTCAATAAAATAAAGTATATTCAAAATTTTAGAGTTCTTATTTTTGCACATTCCAGTCCACGTCTACTATTCATAATTTGAACAATTTCTTTTGCAGTTTGAAGTCAAATCATAGAAACAGACCAGCCAATGTTCACACCAAACAATGTCACGCTGATTTAATGTCAGTTATGTGTTTTTCTATGTTGCTGGGAACTATCCGTGGAATCGTTTTCGAACCAGACAGGCTGTATTTCTGGCCCTTCATATGTGTGCTGGTCACAGTAGAAATCAAGTGGCTGCGCTGTTTCTATGAGGCAAACTATTCCCTCGAGATTGCCTGCACCTTGAGTCGTCCTATTGTCAGTATTGACAGGTGACAATGTCTTGTAATAGTGGCATTTTCGTACATTGTCGTACGGCGGCGACAGTATATCAAGAAAAGCCATCGGTCCATCGACGGCACACACTTCGTGGACGTTCCCCTCATCAGGGGTTAGCAGACATGGTACATCATCAGCGTTTACTTCTTCTTCTTTACATTTTGAGACAACTCGCGTCATTTGAATTTGCCACGGATGCAACTGGGGCAGAACTTCTACTGGAATTTCGTTGACACTTAAATCGCTGTAATAGTTCAACTTGGCTTTCCCTTCCAATACCTTTATCAAACCATGCATGCCCGGATGGTCGTGCAGCGGAATCTTAGCACCATTTCGCAAGACGAATATACCCATGGAGAAAACGTCATCTTCCCACAGATGAACGTAAGTCACTGGCGGCTTCCCTCCGGATTCCGCCTGGTACACCTCCTTGTTTTTAACAAGTTGAGAGTTAAAGTTCACTTCTACTTTTGTGATATGGTTCATCAAGTCTCTCAGATTGGTTAACTGTTCGCTAAAAGCGTCTGTTCGTCTGTATTTCGAAAATGTTTGGAACGCTTGGGCCGCAAGCCTCTGAATTTTCGTCCCGTTCATGCTGCATTTGACGTCACTTTTTTGCACCAAGGTGAAGGTCATGCGCTGCCAATACCGGAAGAAAGCCCAAAGACTAACCAAATGTTGTAATAAAATATCATGAAATATGTTTATTTCAAACATAGATAGTGTGCTAATATCTGATCATTTAGCTAATAAGAAAAGAAATGTCCTTGTGACATTTGACTTAATTAGGTCAAGTTAACATGGCGGGTGTATGACGCTGGGAAAAGTCGGAAACCAGCAACAATAACAATAAATTATGCTTTTCCATATCGGTTACATTTGTTAATACAGAAATATGAGTACTTTTCGGTATGTGTGAACAAATGTAAACAAATTCTATTTCTACCGTTAGCACTACTGTCTGAGACTGGCTGAGTGTCGGAGACAAGTGGAGTGTTGCAGGAAGTAGACAAATGAAATGAAGTGCCAGTGATTTTGAGATGGTATCCCCTTTCGAGGATTTCTTGCACCCTGAAGATATAGTTGATGACCATAGAAAATGGGTTATTTGACAGTTTTAACAAAACACTAGTCTACTGCTCATTAACATACAAGTAACAAAATGTAACACAGATATCTTGCTATACCAAACACTTGACTTATGACATTTAACTCCAAACAGCCTTGTTTTGAGCTAACATGGTCATACATAGGAGTGGTTTATTTTCAGAGTTTTCCTTCTCTAGAATTAGTGAGTCCACATCAGGAATTTTCCATTTCCCTGTGTGGAGTCTTACTCCCCCAGGCATAGGCACCAGATAGAAGGGACCAACAGCTTTTACTGTATCTTCCAAAAGACACAGGCAGAGTGGGGTAAACGAAGTTGCCCAAGTTTCAGAACAGTGGAGGTGGTTTTGAACCCTGGTCCCTTCTACTGAAAAGTCTGACGCTCTACCACAGGTGGTTTTGAACCCCGGTCCCCTCTACCGAAAGTCTGGCGCTCGACTACTGCGCCCCGCTAGATGCTTGCATAAACATAATAATCAGTTTGGAACTTCAAATTAGACATCAAACACATTTGAATATAGTTTCTTCCCAGTTACAATAAAAGAATCAACATGTATACCTCATCGGCTCCAATCATTATTTCATGCATTTTGTTAGATACAATCCAAACCAGTCTCATTCATCACCTTTAGAAGACTAAGAGACTAAGCTGACTTAGCTACCATGCACACTGGCATGATGTGTCCAAAGATATTTAGCAAGACTGCTGTTCGAAGCAAGAACTCCAGATGGCAAGTGGACAAGGAAGCCATTGGCTTATTGAGAGTTAAACAATTGTTCATCTGTGTATCCCCCACTTCTGAGGTATTTGTCAATTGCGTTAATCAGTATGACATTACAATTATAATTAAACATCACATAAAAACAAAAGTTTACCTGTACACTTTAAAGCTATCTGTATTATAAAGATCATTGTGACGAATGGTTTAGTCATGTTGCACAACATTATGTTGTTATATTTTTCTTGCAGAAATCCCTTCAATCGACATCATGTGCCAAAGAAAAGTGCCATATCAAGAACGGTAAGGATTGTAATTATATTGACCTGACTGTTGTTATTATCTTCACTACCAGGTAGACAGTGTACCTTTGAAAGTATAAAGTGTAATTGCTTTTTATTGTAAAATCATGTTATTTAGCATAACCTAAATTTATTGTAACATCCTGACCACCCAAATGTAACATCTTGACAACCCAAACGTAACATCCTGACCACCCAAATGTAACATCCTGACCACCCAAATGTAATATCCTGACCACCTAAACGTAACATCCTGGCCACCCAAATGTAACATCCTGACCACCCAAACGTAACATCCTGAACACCCAAATGTAACATCCTGACCACTCAAATGTAACATCCTGACCACCCAAATGTAACATCCTGACCACCCAAATGTAACATCCTGACCACCCAAATGTGTTTTAATGAACCACAATTTTTTTTTTACCATTTTCTTTTGCTTCAAAACAGACAATGGTCAAAGTATATTTTTTAAATATGGTTTATTCAAACACACTACATTTTGGATGGTGAAGAACTGAAGATGGTAAAATAAGTTTAGTTTATACCACATAACATGATTTTACAATTAAAATGACTTTGTATCTTTAATAATTTATATGCATATGTGCCAATAGCTAATTTGGCCATGGTTTATATCAGTTGATCAGTAACTACTGCTCAAATGTCCAGATTGGTTAGTAATACACAACTTGATTGCATTGTTTCTTGTGATATTTGGAACATGATCTGCAGAACTAATCATTTGTAAAATAACTGCTGGGTTTCAGGAAGAGCGAGAATTTGAAAGAGATGTGAAGAAACTGGAGCTGTAAGTTATAAAACTGTTCTTCTGACAATGTATTTTGCTGATATTGATGAAGATATTACGGAAACGGTCTCTCTGATGATGTATTTCTCATTGTTAAATGACTACTCCTATTTTTATAAGACAAAAGTTTCAGTCTCCCAACTTAAATAAATGGCAACTTCCTCCCAGAAGAAAGCCCCCCAAAAGAGCCCTCCCGAAAAACGTCCATGTCCATAAATAGAAATTTGCAACACTCTAGTCCAACATCTTCCTTTAGGTAGTCGGTGAATATATAGGCTGGTCTGATATTGAAATGGTTATTTTGACATATCCAAACTGATTTTATTTTGTCCATGTACAAAATAACCATTTCAACATGAAAACAAACTATCCTGAGAAACATTCACTATATATGCTGGTCTGCCTTGCTCTTCCAATCCCTGGCTGCCACAGATGGTCATAGGTGCTATTTCATAGTTCCATATGTAGCAGTGTCCAACAAATCTCGGCCTTCTTTCCTATTTTCTGTCTGACTTTGCTCATTCCATTGTTTGTCACATGTTATTTCTCAACTCTTCATAATATTATAATGTATTTATTTGGTTCCACTTTCTACTGTTTCAGGTTGGATGAAAACACTAAGAAGGTCTACAAAGATACGAAGCGATGCATAGAATCACAGACAGGTACAACAGACTCAGTTGGTGACTGTCCTTAGAAAGTCCCAGTACTGGTCCACATGTGTCAGTAACACTTAGGCACAGCCGACTGCACACAGCTAAAATATTCACAAGCGTCTCTCTTCAGACTTGTTTTTGAACTGGTGATCTATTTTTTTCGCCATTTGACAAAAGATCTGTTATTCGCCATTTGACAAATGATCTGTTATTTGCCATTTGACAAATGATATGTAGTTCGCCATTTGACAAATGAGTCCATCTCGCATAATATGAACAAGCCTTGTTCAAGATGCACAAAAATGTGAGCAATGTCTCCCACTCCCGTAAGACCCTCAACTTTCAGAACATCCATTAGAGTTATGGGTAAATCACAAGAGTTGGATCATACGAGAGTCCCACCTTTTATTAAGACATGTCATTTCCACAGGTTTTGTTTAACCAAAACTAAAAGTGGTCTCCATTCTGAATTCTGTGCCTCGGGTTTCAATGTTAATATAAATATTTGAGGAACTGGGAAAAATGTGGTTGCATTTCTGTGGTGAACATCCTAACAAGATATACATTTCTGTGGTGAACATCCTAACAAGATATACATTTTTGTGCATGGTGAATAGTATAACAAAATATAGGGGAAGGCAGTGTTGGTTGAGCCACTGGGTTAGTTGAGCCACCCATGTTTCCCAGGAAATTACAGCAGCGACACTTACATGGTACCACCCAGTGATTGAACATGTTATTAGAACACGATTCACATATAATAGGTTACATTAATCACAACGGCCAGAACATGTGAGCTAAAAGTATGTTTTTTGATGTTTTCTAAACTTTTGGTAATTGTGATTAATGTCTGCTGGTGTGTAAACTATCACGCACGTGACCAGACTTTGTTGTTTGTGCACATACAAATAGTTTAACTATGTACAGAGAAGAAGATAATTTACATCACTTCGCTCATTAATGAGAAGTTAATTAAATAAGCTTAATTGTCAAAACGAGGCTAGTTGAGCCACCCAAGACCTGAGGGAGGGTTAGTTGAGCAGCGGTTAAAGAACGAACATGAGTGTTCTTTACCCCAAAATAGTTGAGCCACCTTAACAACCCTATTTGAATCAGCTATATATAATTATTTATGCATTCTAAATATATTATTTTGGTATACAATGGTCTACTAATAATCATAGTTTATGTGATTAAAAGCAATTTTGACTTATGAATATAATTGCTACCTAGACATCAAAAAGAATGAAAACTGGCTCAACTAACACTGCCTTCCCCTACATTTCTGTGGTGAACATTCTAACAAAATGTACATTTCTGTGGTGGATATTCTAACAAGATGTACATTTCCATTTGGCTAAAACATGTTTCTTTATCAGTTATTTTAGTGTCTTCCCAAAGCAGTAGTATAATTAAGAAGTCAGAATTAACCTGTGGATAGCATCTGAAAATTAGAATTGAACTAGAATAATTTTCTGTACGACTAAGTTTACTAGTGTTATATATTGTCTTTAAATGAACTTTGAAACTCTGTTTCAGCACAGAACAAGAGCGAAGTGAAGATGGTGCAGGATTTGGCAAACAGTCCCCTGGCGAGAGAAGAAGAGACATTACAGCCCCTGGTGGAACAATGGAGTGGCACTGCCACTAAATTGGAGCAACTTACTAATGAATTGGTCAGTAGGTTACTTGTTTTTGTAATTTTTATGTAATATTCCATGTATAATATTACAGCCCCTGGTGGAACAATAGAGTGGCACCGCCACTAAATTGGAGCAACTTACTAATGAGTTGGTCAGTAGGTTACTTGTTTTTGTAATTTTGATGTAATTTTCTATGTATAATATAGGATATTGTCAAATGACACAGAAATTTGTCATGTATTTTTTATTGGTCAACACTTGCATTTAATATACTGGAGCTTTTTTCTTGTCAATTTTGTTTTTAAATATACTCTCACTGCAAGCATTTATACAATCATTAAAATTGTTTCCGTTAATTTATGTTCCGCTGTGAGAATTAATACTTTCTGATATCTGTTCTACACTGTTCTTTCACTACTACTTATGTCTAGTTCTACCTTCCTTCAGGGTGAAAAAGAATGGAATTAGTTTGTATTATGCATCATACAGGGTATGCTCTACATAAGCTCCCACCAACTGTATTTTGTGAATATCTTGTAACTGTATATTATTTTGTACTAACACATTCTATTGTATTCTTTTCTCCTATATTGGCACCTTGTTTTTGCAGAACATTCTTGTGTGAATGTATTATTGAATCACATTTTTATTGTTTCTTCAGAATACAAACTACTACAAGACTGTTGTGGAACCCATGAAAAAGTGAGAATTGTAGGCCAATAAATTATAAATATTAAAAAAAATTTATGCTGTGATAAAGTGTTGACAGAGTAGTGACAGTTGTGATGATGATGATGATGATCATAATGATCATGATCATGATGATGTTGTTGGCTATCCTTCGACAACAATGGTTTTCCATGATTAACTGAATGACTGTTTCACAGGACAATGCAACACTGAATTTATTAACATTTATAACATATTGGATGATTAAAAATAATATCCATACAAAACGTGTTGCCATGGTCTTCTTTTATCTTTTAATATTCTCGGAAATTCATGACTAGCTGAGGAAATAAAATATGCTAATTTTCTACAACATAGAAATATTTCACCAGATGATTTAGTGGTCAGTTACTTCCCGGCTCCCTAGCAGTTAATTATATGAAAATCGTCGAATGCCTTTAATAAATTATTTTCTAAATACCAATTCCAAATATAACATTTTATAAATATTATGTCTTACCTAATGATACCTTTTATGCAAATTTGTCTTTCAACAGATTTAGTACAATTGTGCCAAGTACACAGGCAGCCGTGAAGAAAAGGGACCAAAGTTTACAGGTGAGTGATCGGTGAATTACACAGTTGTAATATCCTACCTGTTAGGCAGTATCTAGACATGTCGCTCTTCTAAATGCACATATAATCTCGAGAAATTGGAAACAAAATCACGAGGGTAAACCAGCCTTCTCTCTAACCCGAGTTTAAACGAAGAAGATTTTCATGAGCAGTTGGCTTTGTGGACCCAACAGTTATGTCACTATGACTCAGAGGGCATGTTGACATGTTGAAATTGCATTTCATAGTATTTATTTCTATATATTAACAGGTAATGTTTTGTTTGGTAGAAATACATTTATGGATTGACGGTGCTGATTAAGGCATCCCTTTTATTGTTCTGTTTTTTGGTGCGTGGTTAACTGATTATCTTTTTTGGCATATCAAATATGTGCAGAGATTCGCAGACAGTTAAATCTCACCAGCCATGTAAGGTTAAATTAAGATAGCAGGGGTGGCTATTCTATGCTTGTTTTGAATTGAGTTGTTTCAGTAAGTTTTTTTTAAGATAAACCAAGCATTTCTTCACAAATTATAGATGAATTACTAAATGATACTCCAGATTAATAAAACTTAAGAGTTCAATTTGTTTGGTCATGTTTCATAATAAAAAAAAAATTTTAATATGAAAAAAATACCCACCAAATGCCATCTTATATAATTTTGAGAAAATCCCCAAACAAATAAATGACATACATATAAGTATGACAGTGTCACTGATCGCACAAGTTATTTTGGTTAACATGAAAGAATTACTGCAGCCACAGGACCAGGAAGATTGTAGCAGAATTTTTAATGACAGCCAAAAGTTACAAAAAAAATTTTGAGACAACCCCATTCGTTCCAGAAACCAATATGATTTTTCTCATGGATACGTTCATTTCAGCATTGTAAGTGTTGTAGGTTTTCTAAAATATTGAATTAGATAATGTTCCCTGGTTGTTAGTGATAACAGAAATGTCAATATATAATACGTATCGTGTTTGAAATGTGACATTTTTCACTGTTGTTTTACATATTGATGACTAATATTGACATTACCCCTTAATTTGCTGCCACAATGGCCCTTGAATCTGTATTTGTAATGTGTTGTTGTGTACAATATCACGTTACATCAGCCATCTGACAAACAAGTGGCATGGTGTGTTTACGTTCTCTTTAGAAATATGTCCAAATATGACTTTCTATTTAAATAAGTGATAGTTGAGAAATAGTTGTTTTGTTTGCAGGAGTACAGCAGGTATCTTGCCAAAGTTGAGAAGTATCGCGAGAAAGAAAGGACCGGTCCGAACGTGGTCAAACTGGATGCAGTGAGTATTCACCCCACAACAAACCACTCCAGTTAGCCATGAGAGATGGCTAGAACAAACAATAACTGGTTGGCAGACTGGCCATTTGGGTAGAGAAAATGGTGGGTTTTTGGCTAATTGACATAACGAAAACTGGCCTATTCTTGTAGTTGTACTCGGTGTGGGTGTGTTCTTGTGCATGGTCACTGTCATCACATTCACATTCAGTCTTGAATACATTCAAATGTAGTAATAAACATAATATATATTGCTTCAGATGCACATTGATGGGTTGGTCGTGGTAGTGATAATTTTACAGTAACATTGTAGTGTTTGTTTTAAAATTGCGCCTACCAGGAGAGTACTCCTTTTTTATATACAACTGCAGATCCCATGAGGTCCAGGCCTATTTTATTTATTTATTTATTTTCTATCTAATGCTGTATTATTTTATTGTATTTAATGTTTTATGCATTTGATTACTATGTACAGTGTACTTACATTTGATTACTATGTACAGTGTACTTACATTTTATTACTATGTACAGTGTACTTACATTTTATTTCTATGTACAGTGTACTTACATTTTATTACTATGTACAGTGTACTTACATTTTATTACTATGTACAGTGTACTTACATTTTATTACTATGTACAGTGCACTTACATTTTATTACTATGTACAGTGTACTTACATTTTATTACTATGTACAGTGTACTTACATTTTATTACTATGTACAGTGTACTTACATTTTATTACTATGTACAGTGTACTTACATTTTATTTCTATGTACAGTGTACTTACATTTTATTACTATGTACAGTGTACTTACATTTGATTACTATGTACAGTGTACTTACATTTGATTACTATGTACAGTGTACTTACATTTTATTACTATGTACAGTGTACTTACATTTTATTACTATGTACAGTGTACTTACATTTTATTACTATGTACAGTGTACTTACATTTTATTACTATGTACAGTGTACTTACATTTTATTTCTATGTACAGTGTACTTACATTTTATTACTATGTACAGTGTACTTACATTTTATTACTATGTACAGTGTACTTACATTTTATTACTATGTACAGTGTACTTACATTTTATTACTATGTACAGTGTACTTACATTTTATTACTATGTACAGTGTACTTACATTTTATTACTATGTACAGTGTACTTACATTTTATTTCTATGTACAGTGTACTTACATTTTATTACTATGTACAGTGTACTTACATTTTATTACTATGTACAGTGTACTTACATTTTATTACTATGTACAGTGTACTTACATTTTATTACTATGTACAGTGTACTTACATTTTATTACTATGTACAGTGTACTTACATTTTATTACTATGTACAGTGTACTTACATTTTATTACTATGTACAGTGTACTTACATTTTATTTCTATGTACAGTGTACTTACATTTTATTACTATGTACAGTGTACTTACATTTTATTACTATGTACAGTGTACTTACATTTTATTTCTATGTACAGTGTACTTACATTTTATTACTATGTACAGTGTACTTACATTTTATTACTATGTACAGTGTACTTACATTTTATTTCTATGTACAGTGTACTTACATTTTATTACTATGTACAATGTACTTACATTTTATTTCTATGTACAGTGTACTTACATTTTATTACTATGTACAGTGTACTTACATTTTATTTCTATGTACAGTGTACTTACATTTTATTTCTATGTACAGTGTACTTACATTTTATTACTATGTACAATGTACTTATCATTTTATTACTATGTACAGTGTACTTACATTTTATTTCTATGTACAGTGTACTTACATTTTATTACTATGTACAGTGCACTTACATTTTATTACTATGTACAGTGTACTTACATTTTATTACTATGTACAGTGTACTTACATTTTATTACTATGTACAGTGTACTTACATTTTATTTCTATGTACAGTGTACTTACATTTTATTACTATGTACAGTGTACTTACATTTTATTACTATGTACAGTGTACTTACATTTTATTTCTATGTACAGTGTACTTACATTTTATTACTATGTACAGTGTACTTACATTTTATTACTATGTACAGTGTACTTACATTTTATTTCTATGTACAGTGTACTTACATTTTATTACTATGTACAATGTACTTACATTTTATTTCTATGTACAGTGTACTTACATTTTATTACTATGTACAGTGTACTTACATTTTATTTCTATGTACAGTGTACTTACATTTTATTACTATGTACAGTGTACTTACATTTTATTACTATGTACAGTGTACTTACATTTTATTTCTATGTACAGTGTACTTACATTTTATTACTATGTACAGTGTACTTACATTTTATTACTATGTACAGTGTACTTACATTTTATTTCTATGTACAGTGTACTTACATTTTATTACTATGTACAGTGTACTTACATTTTATTTCTATGTACAGTGTACTTACATTTTATTTCTATGTACAGTGTACTTACATTTTATTTCTATGTACAGTGTACTTACATTTTATTTCTATGTACAGCTGTATTTACATTTTATTTCTATGTACAGTGTACTTACATTTTATTACTATGTACAGTGTACTTACATTTTATTTCTATGTACAGTGTACTTACATTTTATTACTATGTACAGTGTACTTACATTTTATTACTATGTACAGTGTACTTACATTTTATTACTATGTACAGTGTACTTACATTTTATTTCTATGTACAGTGTACTTACATTTTATTTCTATGTACAGTGTACTTACATTTTATTACTATGTACAGTGTACTTACATTTTATTACTATGTACAGTGTACTTACATTTTATTACTATGTACAGTGTACTTACATTTTATTACTATGTACAGTGTACTTACATTTTATTACTATGTACAGTGTACTTACATTTTATTACTATGTACAGTGTACTTACATTTTATTACTATGTACAGTGTACTTACATTTTATTTCTATGTACAGTGTACTTACATTTTATTTCTATGTACAGTGTACTTACATTTTATTACTATGTACAGTGTACTTACATTTTATTTCTATGTACAGTGTACTTACATTTTATTACTATGTACAGTGTACTTACATTTTATTACTATGTACAGTGTACTTACATTTTATTACTATGTACAGTGTACTTACATTTTATTACTATGTACAGTGTACTTACATTTTATTTCTATGTACAGTGTACTTACATTTTATTACTATGTACAGTGTACTTACATTTTATTACTATGTACAGTGTACTTACATTTTATTATTATGTACAGTGTACTTACATTTTATTACTATGTACAGTGTACTTACATTTTATTACTATGTACAGTGTACTTACATTTTATTACTATGTACAGTGTACTTACATTTTATTTCTATGTACAGTGTACTTACATTTTATTACTATGTACAGTGTACTTACATTTTATTACTATGTACAGTGTACTTACATTTTATTTCTATGTACAGTGTACTTACATTTTATTACTATGTACAGTGTACTTACATTTTATTACTATGTACAGTGTACTTACATTTTATTACTATGTACAGTGTACTTACATTTTATTTCTATGTACAGTGTACTTACATTTTATTACTATGTACAGTGTACTTACATTTTATTACTATGTACAGTGTACTTACATTTTATTACTATGTACAGTGTACTTACATTTTATTACTATGTACAGTGTACTTACATTTTATTACTATGTACAGTGTACTTACATTTTATTACTATGTACAGTGTACTTACATTTTATTTCTATGTACAGTGTACTTACATTTTATTACTATGTACAGTGTACTTACATTTTATTTCTATGTACAGTGTACTTACATTTTATTACTATGTACAGTGTACTTACATTTTATTACTATGTACAGTGTACTTACATTTTATTACTATGTACAGTGTACTTACATTTTATTTCTATGTACAGTGTACTTACATTTTATTACTATGTACAGTGTACTTACATTTTATTTCTATGTACAGTGTACTTACATTTTATTACTATGTACAGTGTACTTACATTTTATTACTATGTACAGTGTACTTACATTTTATTACTATGTACAGTGTACTTACATTTTATTTCTATGTACAGTGTACTTACATTTTATTACTATGTACAGTGTACTTACATTTTATTACTATGTACAGTGTACTTACATTTTATTACTATGTACAGTGTACTTACATTTTATTACTATGTACAGTGTACTTACATTTTATTACTATGTACAGTGTACTTACATTTTATTTCTATGTACAGTGTACTTACATTTTATTTCTATGTACAGTGTACTTACAGTTTTATTACTATGTACAGTGTACTTACATTTTATTTCTATGTACAGTGTACTTACATTTTATTACTATGTACAGTGTACTTACATTTTATTACTATGTACAGTGTACTTACATTTTATTACTATGTACAGTGTACTTACATTTTATTACTATGTACAGTGTACTTACATTTTATTACTATGTACAGTGTACTTACATTTTATTACTATGTACAGTGTACTTACATTTTATTACTATGTACAGTGTACTTACATTTTATTACTATGTACAGTGTACTTACATTTTATTACTATGTACAGTGTACTTACATTTTATTTCTATGTACAGTGTACTTACATTTTATTACTATGTACAGTGTACTTACATTTTATTACTATGTACAGTGTACTTACATTTTATTACTATGTACAGTGTACTTACATTTTATTACTATGTACAGTGTACTTACATTTTATTTCTATGTACAGTGTACTTACATTTTATTACTATGTACAGTGTACTTACATTTTATTACTATGTACAGTGTACTTACATTTTATTTCTATGTACAGTGTACTTACATTTTATTACTATGTACAGTGTACTTACATTTTATTACTATGTACAGTGTACTTACATTTTATTACTATGTACAGTGTACTTACATTTTATTTCTATGTACAGTGTACTTACATTTTATTACTATGTACAGTGTACTTACATTTTATTTATATGTACAGTGTACTTACATTTTATTACTATGTACAGTGTACTTACATTTTATTACTATGTACAGTGTACTTACATTTTATTACTATGTACAGTGTACTTACATTTTATTTCTATGTACAGTGTACTTACATTTTATTTCTATGTACAGTGTACTTACATTTTATTTCTATGTACAGCTGTATTTACATTTTATTTCTATGTACAGTGTACTTACATTTTATTATTATGTACAGCTGAACTTACATTCAATATTCAACCTCCGTGGTTGTAAATCAGATAAACTTATTACATCAAGCCATCAGTGATTATAAATCCATTATAAATATCACATGGTTTAAAAGTACCTTGTTAGTATTATTAGTACTATTAGCTCTGTTAGTATTGTTAGTACTATTAGCACTGTTGGTATTGTTAGTATTATTTGCACTGTTAGTATTGTTAGTACTATTAGCACTGTTAGTATTGCTAGTACTGTTAGCGCTTTTAGTATTGCTAGTCTTATTAGCACTGTTAGTATTGCTAGTACTATTAACACTGTTAGTATAGCTAGTACTATTAGAACTGTTAGTATTTCTAGTACTATTAGCACTGCTAGTATTGCTAGTACTATTAGCACTGTTAGTATTGTTAGTACTATTAGCACTGTTAGTATTGCTAGTACTATTAGCACTGTTAGTATTGTTAGTACTATTAGCACTGTTAGTATCGTTAGTTTTATTGGCAAAGATTGCAACTGCACAACCATTATTAATATACTCACACTAACAGCAATAATATACTAAATGTAATGATTACTGCACTGTACACAGGGAGGCCAGTATACAGATGATATGTGTCGTGTTTCAGGCCCGGAAGGCTCTGTTAATGGCCAAGGACGACTTTCAGACCCAGAACAGCATACTGACAGGTGAACTGCCAAGATTCTACGACCACCGCATTGACTATGTACAGCCTTGTTTCCAGGCTCTCATCAAGTCCCAGGTCAGTCAGGGTGGTCTCAAGTTCAGGGATAGTCTCATAAGTTCAAGGGTGGTCTCATAAGTTTAGAGGTGGTCTCATAAGTTCAGGGGTGGTATCATAAGTTCAAGGGTGGTCTCATAAGTTTAGAGGTGGTCTCATAAGTTCAGGGGTGGTATCATAAGTTCAAGGGGGTCTCATAAGTTCGGGGGATGGTCTCATAAGTTCAGGGATGGTCTCATGAGTTCAAGCATGGTCTCAAATTCAGATCTTTCGTAATTTTTATGCTGGACATTCACTTAAAATGCTATTTTATAAGTTTGAACTTTAACATTTCACATGTTCCTTATATTTAGCTATAGTCCTATAGTTTTTTCAGAATTCCTTCTTTAACATTAATATGAAGGGATCATTTGTTGAAATACATATTAATAACATTTATAAATGATTATGGTGGACCCTTATAAACTGGTGACAATGGACGTATAAAAAGTGGTCACTTAAGAAACAGTACTGTCAAACTTTTTGCTATAACTTTTTAGACAAGATTTGTATATTGTACACCCACGATACATACGTTAACAGTACACCCTCGATACACCCCTGATACATACACCCCCGATACACACCTTAACTGTACACAGGGAAGCCAGTACAATAACGACCTTTCAGGTCTTAGTACAGGCCGCCCTGGATCATCAAAACTGTGTAACATTTGTACAAACTGTTATTTGATTCTGCACAATCTAAGACAAATACACTTTACTTCACTGCATGAATCTTTGTCTGGTGCTCTCAGAGATACACTGTACACCCCCGATACACACCTCAACTGTACGCCCCCGATACACACCTCAACTGAACATCCCTGATACACAACTCAACTGTACACCCCCGATACACACCTCAACTGTACACCTCTGATACACACCTCAACTGTACACCCCCGATACATAACTCAACTGTACACCCCTGATATACACCTCACTTGTACACCCCCAATACACCTCAACTGTATACCCCTGATACACACCTCAACTGTACACCCCCGATGCACTCCTTAACTGTACGCCCCCGATACACACCTCAACTGAACATCCCGATACACAACTCAACTGTACACCCCCGATACACACCTCAACTGTACACCTCTGATACACACCTCAACTGTACACCCCCGATACATAACTCAACTGTACACCCCTGATATACACCTCACTTGTACACCCCCAATACACCTCAACTGTATACCCCTGATACACACCTCAACTGTACACCCCCGATGCACTCCTTAACTGTACACCACTGATACACACCTTAACTGTACACCCCCGATACATAACTCAACTCTACACCGCTGATATACACCTCACTTGTACACCCCCGATACACACCTCAACTGTACACTCCTGATACACACCTGAACTGTACACCCCTGATACACACCTCAACTGTACACCCCGATACACACCTCAACTGTACACCCCTGATATACACCTCACTTGTACACCCCCGATACACACCTCAACTGAACATCCCTGATACAACTCAACTGTACACCCCCGATACACACCTCAACTGTACACCCCTGATACACACCTCAACTGTACACCCCCGATACATAACTCAACTGTACACCCCTGATATACACCTCACTTGTACACCCCCGATACACACCTCAACTGTATACCCCTGATACACACCTCAACTGTACACCCCCGATGCACTCCTTAACTGTACACCACTGATACATATCTTAACTGTACACCCCCGATACATAACTCAACTGTACACCCCTGATATACAGCTCACTTGTACACCCCCGATACACACCTCAACTGTACACTCCTGATACACACCTCAACTGTACACCCCTGATACACACCTCAACTGTACACCCCCGATACACACCTCAACTGTACACCCCTGATACACACCTCACTTGTACACCCCCGATACACACCTCAACTGAACATCCCTGATACAACTCAACTGTACACCCCCGATACACACCTCAACTGTACACCCCTGATACACACCTCAACTGTACACCCCCGATACATAACGCAACTGTACACCCCTGATATACACCTCATTTGTACACCCCCGATACACACCTCAACTGTACACTCCTGATACACACCTCAACTGTACACCCCTGATACATACCTCAACTGTACACCCCTGATACACACCTCAACTGTACACCCCTGATATACACCTCACTTGTACACCCCCGATACACACCTCAACTGAACATCCCTGATACAACTCAACTGTACACCCCTGATACACACCTCAACTGTACACCCCTGATACACACCTCAACTGTACACCCCCGATACATAACTCAACTGTACACCCCTGATATACACCTCACTTGTACACCCCCGATACACACCTCAACTGTTCACCCCCGATACACACCTCAACTGTACACCCCTGATACACACGTCAACTGTACACCCCTGATACACACCTCAACTGTACACCCCTGATCCACACCTCAACTGTACACCCCTGATACACACCTCAACTGTACACCCCCGATACATAACTCAACTGTACACCCCTGATATACACCTCACTTGTACACCCCTGATACACACCTCAACTGTACACCCCTGATACACACCTCAACTGTTCAGCCCTGATACATACCTCAACTGTATACCCCTGATACACACCTCAACTGTACACCCCCGATACATAACTCAACTGTACACCCCCGATACACACCTCACTTGTACACCCCCAATACACACCTCAACTGTTCACCCCCGATACACACCTCAACTGTACACCCCTGATACACACCTCAACTGTACACCCCTGATCCACACCTCAACTGTACACCCCTTATGCACTCCTCAACTGTACACCCCTGATATACACCTCAACTGTATACCCCTGAAACACACCTCAACTGTACACCTCCGATGCACTCCTCAACTGTACACCCCTGATACACACCTCAACTGTACACCCCTGATACACACCTCAGCTGTACACCCCCGATACACACCTCAACTGTACACCCCTGATACACTCCTCAACTGTACACCCCCGATATATATATAGATATATTCATGGTCTATATATATAATCATGGTCTATATATATATATATATATATATATTCATGATCTATATATATATATATGTATATATATATATGTATATATATATATATATTCATGATCTATATATATATATATATATATATGTATATATATATATATATATATGTATATATATATATATATATATATATATATATATATATATATATATATATATATATATACATATACATATACATATATATATATAGATAGATAGATAGACCATGAATATATCTATATATATATATATATAAATATATCTATATATATATATAGATATACTCAAACAAAAAGCACCAGACATAAAAGGCAATGAAAGGCAGAAATGCCAATAACCATATTCAACTGACGTGACATGGCTACGTAAATAGGTTTTTAATATCCATTTTACTCATTAAGTGGCACCACTGTTGCTGGGATTGATTTGTTCCACAAAACGTGGCGATGACCAAGCCGCCACCCACCTATACATAATGTAGCACGTTTGTTTGGACGTTGAGAACCGCTGCCACCACCCCTTATAACCTATGAATACATTTTATTTCAGAGTCCTGCATATATTAAGATAAAAAAGACGTTTTACGTTCCTGTTTTTAGGTGCCTGTTTTTGTCATGAAATCTAGTTATGTAGAATAAATGTTATCTGTTCCAACACACTGACTGCCCAGATATGTTTTATTGACCGTTATCTGTTTACAGTGTAAATTTAATGTTTCAGTTCAAATATGATATATATACATACTTTTATGGGTGTTAATGATACACCCATCATGTGATCCAGCGAATGTCTGACCCCGATAAATTTGTCCACAGATGTTGGAAATTGCTGTTCACGAATGTACTGATCAATAAAGTTGATATTCCTAAACACATAAAATGTTTTTTTTCTCTACAGCTAGAGCCAGTTTAGCCTGGCATGTCTGTTTAGTAGGACATCAATTGTTGGTAAATGGCCGGGTTCTAACAACTGAGAAAGATGTAATGGGAAGACGGCACCAGCCCTAGCATGTGGCTTCCACAAGTCTCTGTATTGTGCACGTCTAAGGTCTAACACTTCTCAGTACTGTAGTTTAGTTACAATTGAGAAAGAAATGTTAAAATAATTACAATTAAATAATATGATATAAGAATATGCGTGGTTTGTGTATGCCTGCATGCATGTGTGCCATTGAAAGCATTCTGTGATACCCCAATTCACTTGTTACATTGTCGCATTGTGGTGTGCACAGGTGAAATATTACACAGATGCACGCAACATCTACACTGACCTGTCCAGGAGGCTGGGCGGGGAGAAGGACGACTTGCCGTCTGATGTCTACAACCAGAGAATACAGCAGAAGTTGACAGAGATCAGAGCTCTGTCCATCACACTGGACGACTGACAGAGATCAGAGCTCTGTCCATTGTATTGGATGACTGACAGAGATCAGAGCTCTATCCATCACATTGGACAGCTGACAGAGATCAGAGCTCTGTCCATCACATTGGATGACTGACAGAGATCAGAGCTCTGTCCATTGTATTGGATGACTGACAGAGATCAGAGCTCTATCCATCACATTGGACAGCTGACAAAGATCAGAGCTCTGTCCATCACATTGGATGACTGCCAGAGGTCAGAGCTCTGTCCATTGTATTGGATAACTGACAGAGATCAGAGCTCTATCCATCACATTGGACAGCTGACAGACATCAGAGCTCTGTCCATCACATTGGACAGCTGACAGAGATCAGAGCTCTGTCCATCACATTGGATGACTGACAGAGATCAGAGCTCTGTCCATTGTATTGGATGACTGACAGAGATCAGAGCTCTATCCATTACATTGGACAGCTGACAGAGATCAGAGCTCTGTCCATCACATTGGATGACTGACAGAGATCAGAGCTCTGTCCATTGTATTGGATGACTGATAGAGATCAGAGCTCTATCCATCACATTGGACAGCTGACAGAGATCAGAGCTCTGTCCATCACATTGGATGACTGACAGAGATCAGAGCTCTGTCCATTGTATTGGATGACTGACAGAGATCAGAGCTCTATCCATCACATTGGACGGCTGACAGAGATCAGAGCTGTGTCCATCACACTGGACGACCGACTCGTGGATACATTGATCATCAACATAATTCGTTCAATAAAGTGTTGGTTGTAACCATCCTTTGTGACTGCCTACAGTAGGCAGTGTCTCAAGTTGTAACAATCAGAACTGTGATGTCAACTAGTGACTGACACCATTTAACAACGATACAGTGCAGATTTGGTGTTTTGAAAGTATTAATTGGTGACACCAGTTGACAATGGCAATAGGTCCAGTGACTCATATGGTGGCACCATCTGACAACTAATGTTGTAGCCTTAGTGATAATGTTTTAGTTGTACCCCTGGTACAACATGATATTCATCTGTGCGTATTCTGTGTTTTAAACAGACCATACACATGAACAAATGTCATTGTTCTAAAGTACTTAATAATATATTTATCATGTGTTGCATTCCAATGGAGTTACTGGGTACACTGTGTTAATAATACTTACCATGTGCTACGTAATGCTGAATTAAGGCAGAAATAAATTTGTTATCTACTCAAAAGTTTCAGTTGCACTGCAGTTCTGTCTGACAAACATTTTATTTATAAAATGATATATTCTAATATAGCACGATATCCAGTCCATGTGACCATTCAAAGTGCTTTATGCTTCACCTTCTGGCAGACCTGTTCATTCCAACAATAACTCAACTTCTCTGGGAAGCATTCAGCCATGCTGCAGTAAATGCAATTATTGCACTAAGACTATTTGTTCACACGTTCACCACTGTCTATAGCCAGCCCAAGCTTCGAAATGGCAGCAGGAAGATTCAAACCTGGATTCTCTTGATTGAGTCCGATGTTCTGACCACACGCCACTGCACCCCCTCTTCTGAAGGGTTTACAGCACTGTAGACGTGAGAACTTTTGCAGCGAAAGAATGGCTATAGACTATAGTTGGGATCAAAAACATGACACCATCTATATAAAAGAAAATTACAAAACGTTAACCACACAGCTTATGAAAGGCCTATCATTTTTAAGGGGATAATTAATGATTGCATCATCAATATTTTCTTAGAAACCACAGGTGGCAGCACCCATCACATCAAAATAGTCCTACCACCTTGTGGGGTCTTATGAATGAAGACGACCTTTTCTAACCCCGCTGGATATAGTCACAGCCTATGTTTACAACAATAACGATAGTGTCTCGTCTGAGCAAAATATATTTTGATATATAATATAACACGGAACACTTTTATGATATTCATACCCCGAAAAAAAACCGACTGCATGCTTACCAGACATTATTATTCAGTGTCTGCTGACGCGTGTCTCGTTCTCGGCCACGTGACAGTAATTGTCCTTTTACGGAAGATGTATGGTAAGCCAGTATTGTAATTAAAATAGGAATAATTAAAATGACTGTGTTAAATATACGAGAAAAAAATAACTACATTAACATAACGTTATATATTCAATGCAAGCATTTGTGTTACGGTTACCTGTTTATGTGTTTCATAAAGCGTATGGAAGAACTATGACAAGCCTGGCTTTTTATAAAAGTTGAAATAATTGGAACAACGTGGTAAAACGAAAAATATATATAGGTTGCATTTAACCGGTTTCCTCGTCTTGCGCGGCATAGTTTGGACGTTCAATATTCGTAAGTTTTTCACTAAAAACTACTTTTCTGAAAAAAAATTGCATTGAATTGATGAAATAACTGTTAGTGAATTGCTATATCGATCTCTTGCACAAAATATTTCTTCATATTATATTAAGTAGGGTGAATTTGACGCCGACCAGAATACACTTCGTATAATGGTCTCTGCAAAACGCGTTTATCATAATTGTGCGTTTTTAGATAAACAATGTTTTACATTGCACGTAGTTAAACAACAGATGGGAAAACCGTTATTACATCAGTCGGTGGCGTGGCGTCTAAAGTGTACTGCTGTAAAACACTTACCTCCACTACTATCAACTAGATGGCAGCACAAAGCAAGTCTAACTGTTACAGTAATAGGGGTCGCAAGTGATTCTCGTTTCGAGGCGATAGTTGACGAAATAATGCACTTCCGGTCCCCAAGTTGTGCACACCATAGCACTTTAAATGTACCCGTGTCATTATACAATAAACCGTTGGTATTAGTATTATCACATTTTAATGCTAGTTGTTTTAATAACATAAGTAAATGTGTTGTTGTTTGTTCTCTCTGTTTTACTTTCAAATGTTTTTATTTGTGAAATGCGATAGTGGACAATGTGTCGTTGGAGGCCGGAAGTGAGCATTTATGGGTAATTTGGGGCAAATTTGCATAAAACCAATATGGCAACAAACGAGACTAGCGTGCTCTATTTACGTGATTTTGTTGAGAATGTAACCTAGTATGTGTAAACACATCATCAGTATAGCGTTCCCCCAATCGATAGTGGCAAAACATAATAATATACCTAATTTGTCGATCTAAACGGTTCAGGATTTGGTGACTGAACCAATGTAATCATCCCTTGAATGTCGAACAATCTAAATTAATAACTAGTAATTATGACAGATGCCTGGAAGACAAAACAAGACGGAATCGCCAGAAGACTACACTGGCTGGAATCAGGATGACAGGCAGGAATAGCCCAAGCAAAGAGTACCGACTCTACTGCATACATCAGAAGACAGACCAAGCTAGCAAAGACTGTAGAGATGGCACTCCTACGCCCGTCTTGTTGAAGGGGCGAATAATGACTGTTTCGGGATTTGTAAAATAGATTCTATCGTGGAGACTATGCGACTTCAGCCGACCGGATATAGTCGTCTCCAGCGAATTGTTTGTCAATAAAGTGTGTTCTTATTCAGCACAACTGATCTTTATAGGACATTTCTACCAATGAGCGTATAAACTCTCATACGCTCTTTGTTTCTACCTTGGACGCTTCTCGATACAATGTTGCTAGTCGGCTCAGTATCGAGATACTTTAAAAGTACAGTCATACATACCGGAACTTTGGCATGAGTTGTTTTTATCAACATGTTATCAAAATTGGTGTCAAATAAAAAAACCGTCATCGTTACATTTACTTTGTATGATAGCAATTTCTTTAAACCATAAAACTGGGGGTCATATAATCTGTTCCCCCAACTATAAGTCCTATGCAATCCGGTTCATTTGAAGCAATGTGTTGGCATGTGAATTGACTGTAGATATTTATGGTGCATTAGAATATTAACATATCTCAGTAACATTACTACATAAAAGAACAATGGGATGGGATTATTTGATAAATAATAGTAATGGAACTGTACTGATTTATGTTCAAGTGAAATACATGGTCCAGTAGCAAACACGCACACACGCACGCACGCACGCACGCACGCACGCACGCACGCACGCACGCAATCACCACTTCTTGAATGTTCTGAACGCAATTGAAATATTAAATTAATTTAATTGTATCAATTCCAAATTCACAATTTAGTAACAAGCTTCACAGTAAAAAAATTAACAATAGCATTATATAGCAGCAGAAATATAAAAATTAATGCATTGTTGGATGTGCAGAGGTACGCGTAAAGGGACGTATATAGGTACGGGTATAGGTACGTTTAGAAATACGTGTAGAGGCATGTGTAGAAGCACGTGTACATGTACGTGTGGAAGTACGTGTAGAGGGACGTGTAGAGGGATGTGTAGACATGTAGAGCTACGTGTAGAGAGAGGTATGTGAGGGACGTGTGTGGTGCATACAGAGGTTTCGTACAGACGTAGATACAGAGGGACATACAGAGGTTTCATACATACGTAGATACATAGGTACATACAGAGGTTACGTACAGAAGTACATACAGAGCTACGTACGGAGGTTTCGTACAAAGGTACATATAGATATATATACATGTGTTTCGTACACAGGTACATGCAGAGGTACACACAGAGGTTTCGTACAGAGTTACATACATAGTTTTCGTACAGATGTACATAGAGGTTTCGTACATAATTACATACATAGGTACATACAGAGATTTCGTACAGAGGTACACGCAGAGGTACACGCAGAAGTACACAGAGACGTTGCGTACAGAGTTACATACATAGGTACATACAGAGGTTTCATACAGAGGTACATAGAGATTTCGTAAATATGTGCATATAGATGTTTCGTACATAGGTACATGCAGAGGTTTCGTACATAGGTACATAGAGGTTTCGTACACAGGTCCGTACAGAGGTACATACAGAGGTTTCGTACAGAGGTACATGCAGAGGTTTCGTACATAGGTACATAGAGGTTTCGTACAGATGTACATACCGAAGTACATACATATGTTTCGTGCAAAGGTTTCATACAGAGGTACATACAGAGGTTTCGTACAGAGGTACGTACAGAGGTTTCATACAGAGGTACGTACAGAGGTTTCGTACAGAGCTACATACAGAGGTTTCGTACAGAGGTACATACAGAGGTTTCGTACAGAGTTACCCACATGTACATACAGAGATTTCGTACATACGTACATACAGAAATTTCGTACAGAGGAAATCCAGAGGTACATACAGAGGTTTCGTACAGAGGTTTTGTACAGATGTACGTACAGAGGTACGTACATATGTTTTTTACAGAGGTACGTACAGAGGTTTTGTTCAGAGGTGCATGCAGATATTTCGTAGAGAGGTACATGCAGAGGTAAATGCAGAGGTTTCGTACAAAGTTACATACATAGGTACATACAAAGGTTTCGTGCAGAGGTACATACGAAGGTTTCATACAGAGTTACATACATAGGTTTCGTACAGAGGTACAAACAGAGATTTCGTACAGATATACATGCATAGGTACGTACAGAAGTACATACAGAATTACGTGAGTGAGTAAAACAGAGAGTGAGAGTGTGACCGAGTGAGAGGCATAAAGTAGCAAGCGTGACAGAGAGACAGACAGAGAGTGACAGGGTGTCAGAGAGACAAACAGAATGACAGCGTGACAGAGAGACAGACAGAGAGTGACAGGGTGTCAGAGAGACAAACAGAATGACAGCGTGACAGAGAGACCTACAGAGAGTGACAGGGTGTCAGAGAGACAAACAGAATGACAGCGTGACAGAGAGACAGACAGAGAGTGACAGGGTGTCAGATAGACAAACAGAATGACGGCGTGACAGAGAGACCTACAGAGAGTGACAGGGTGTCAGAGAGACAAACAGAATGACGGCGTGACAGAGAGACAGACAGAGAGTGACAGGGTGTCAGAGAGACAAACAGAATGACGGCGTGACAGAGAGACAGACAGAGAGTGACAGCTATAGCGGGTAGTCCTAACGAACTCCATCAGAAACCAGCCACAGCGGATAGTCCTAAAGAACTCCATCAGAAACCAGCCACAGCGGGTAGTCCTAAAGAACTCCATCAGAAACCAGCCACAGCGGGTAGTCCTAAAGAACTCCATCAGAAACCAGCCACAGCGGGTAGTCCTAAAGAACTCCACCAGAAACCAGCCACAGCGGGTAGTCCTAAAGAACTCCATCAGAAACCAGCCACAGCGGGTAGTCCTAAAGAACTCCATCAGAAACCAGCCACAGCGGATAGTCCTAAAGAACTCCATCAGAAACCAGCCACAGCGGGTAGTCCTAAAGAACTCCATCAGAAACCAGCCACAGCGGGTAGTTCTAACGAACTCCATCAGAAACCAGCCACAGCGGGTAGTCCTAAAGAACTCCATCAGAAACCAGCCACAGCGGGTAGTCCTAAGCGAATGCACGCCAGACTCACAGTTTGACAATGCGGTTTGGCTCCCAGGGGAAACAGCCTAATCTCGCACTGCACTCCTCCATTCAGCACGGAATTGATGGGGTTCGGCGGCTAAGTTCGCTAGACATTCGGCAGTCGAACCAAAGAGCGTTCTTTGGTCGGATGGTTGAGACCCGCTAGCAGCGAACCGGGATCGTAATGCGGGCGTTGCTAGTAGCGCACGGCGCACGGCGCACGGCGCACGAGACGATCCTCGCTCCTTCTCAGAATGTGGCCAAACCAACTTACATCTGCGTGTCTTTGCGGCTTCCACGACGTCGAATGATGGTGATGACGCTTCTTCGCTGGCAGAACGGCCGGTGACGACGGCAGACATCCAGGCGTGGGCTCCGGTCAACGTTCTTGGAGTGGTATCCTTAAACTACCAGCCTTCACAGCCATGGACATCGTTGACTGAACCGCAACCTTATAGGAATCAGCCTACAGTTACATTTCTCATTGGTGACCTTGTAAACGTTTTGCATGATTATAAGAACACGGGACCATCAAAAAACTTCTCTTACCTACCGTTGTCATCATCTCATTGACATGCTGGTCGAGTTTAGTTAAAATCACATATTTCTTACTCTTTTAGAATGGCTGAACGTGCCATACCCGTTAATGTTGACCAATTTCTACGCGAAAGATTTCCAACAATTCTTCCGCCTATTAAAATCATTTAAAAAATCCATAGTTACACTGTCAACGGGTTCTACCAGCAAACACGGCAATGTCCCTGTTCAAAGGCACTTGTGTCAGATGATATGATTTTTTTTTAAACTTCCTATATCCAAACTTACTATGCCTTACATTCCTGTGTAACACACCGGGAAGTCTAACTGAGGCATGATCCAATGATCCCTATACTGGCGTGTCTTCGTGCTGCGCCAAAGTCCAGCGTCTTTATGTCTGCAGCGCACGCACCGTCGCCTTGCGTCCGTCACCCGTTGAGTACGGTCTCGGGTGACTCGCCTCGAAGAGAAACTCTACCGAGTGTGGCTTGGGCGGTGGTACGTTTAGCGTGTTTCACCAGGTGGCCAGACTTGGGCGGTGGTACGTTTAGCGTGTTTCACCAGGCGGTCAGACTTGGGCGGTGGTACGTTTAGCGTGTTTCACCAGGCGGTCAGACCTGGGCGGCGGTACGTTTAGCGTGTTTCACCAGGCGGTCAGACTTGGGCGGTGGTACGTTTAGCGTGTTTCACCAGGCGGTCAGACTTGGGCGGTGGTACGTTTAGCGTGTTTCACCAGGCGGTCAGACTTGGGCGGTGGTACGTTTAGCGTGTTTCACCAGGAGGTCAGACTTGGGCGGCGGTACGTTTAGAGTGTTTCACCAGGAGGTCAGACTTGAGCGGCGGTACGTTTAGAGTGTTTCACCAGGAGGTCAGACTTGGGCGGCGGTACGTTTAGAGTGTTTCACCAGGAGGTCAGACTTGGGCGGCGGTACGTTTATAGTGTTTCACCAGGAGGTCAGACTTGTGCGGTGGTACGTTTAGAGTGTTTCACCAGGCGGTCAGACTTGGGCAGCGGTACGTTTAGCGTGTTTCACCAGGCGGTCAGACTTGGGCGGTGGTACGTTTAGCGTGTTTCACCAGGTCAGACTTGGGCGGCGGTACGTTTAGAGTGTTTCACCAGACGGTCAGACTTGTGCGGCGGTACTTTTAGCGTGTTTCACCAGGCGGTCAGGCTTGGGCGGCGGTACGTTTAGCGTGTTTCACCAGGCGGTCATACTTGGGCGGCGGTACGTTTAGCGTGTTTCACCAGGCGGTCAGACTTGGGCGGCGATACGTTTAGCGTGTTTCAACAGGCGGTCAGACTTGGGCGGCGATACGTTTAGCGTGTTTCACCAGGCGGTCAGACTTGGGCGGCGGTACGTTTAGCGTGTTTCACGAGGCGGTCAGATTTGGGCGGTGGTACGTTTAGCGTGTTTCACCAGGCGGTCAGGCTTGGGCGGCGGTACGTTTAGCGTGTTTCACCAGGCGGTCATACTTGGGCGGCGGTACGTTTAGCGTGTTTCACCAGGCGGTCAGACTTGGGCGGTGGTACGTTTAGCGTGTTTCACCAGGTCAGACTTGGGCGGCGGTACGTTTAGAGTGTTTCACCAGACGGTCAGACTTGTGCGGCGGTACTTTTAGCGTGTTTCACCAGGCGGTCAGGCTTGGGCGGCGGTACGTTTAGCGTGTTTCACCAGGCGGTCATACTTGGGCGGCGGTACGTTTAGCGTGTTTCACCAGGCGGTCAGACTTGGGCGGCGATACGTTTAGCGTGTTTCAACAGGCGGTCAGACTTGGGCGGCGATACGTTTAGCGTGTTTCACCAGGCGGTCAGACTTGGGCGGCGGTACGTTTAGCGTGTTTCACGAGGCGGTCAGATTTGGGCGGTGGTACGTTTAGCGTGTTTCACCAGGCGGTCAGGCTTGGGCGGCGGTACGTTTAGCGTGTTTCACCAGGCGGTCATACTTGGGCGGCGGTACGTTTAGCGTGTTTCACCAGGCGGTCAGACTTGGGCGGCGATACGTTTAGCGTGTTTCAACAGGCGGTCAGACTTGGGCGGCGATACGTTTAGCGTGTTTCACCAGGCGGTCAGACTTGGGCGGCGGTACGTTTAGCGTGTTTCACGAGGCGGTCAGATTTGGGCGGTGGTACGTTTAGCGTGTTTCACCAGGCGGTCAGGCTTGGGCGGCGGTACGTTTAGCGTGTTTCACCAGGCGGTCAGACTTGGGCGGTGGTACGTTTAGCGTGTTTCACCAGGCGGTCAGACTTGGGCGGTGGTACGTTTAGCGTGTTTCACCAGGCGGTCAGACTTGGGCGGTGGTACGTTTAGCGTGTTTCACCAGGCGGTCAGACTTGGGCGGTGGTACGTTTAGCGTGTTTCACCAGGTCAGACTTGGGCGGCGGTACGTTTAGAGTGTTTCACCAGACGGTCAGACTTGTGCGGCGGTACGTTTAGCGTGTTTCACCAGGCGGTCAGGCTTGGGCGGCGGTACGTTTAGCGTGTTTCACCAGGCGGTCAGACTTGGACGGCGGTACGTTTAGCGTGTTTCACGAGGCGGTCAGACCTGGGCGGCGGTACGTTCAGCGTGTTTCACCAGGCGGTCAGACTTGGACGGCGGTACGTTCAGCGTGTTTCACCAGGCGGTCAAACTTATTACCTTTCGTACACCATATTGACATATGGTGGGGAACGTTCGCTTGCAATCCGGGCATTTGTGGGTGAATCCCATCGCGTCGATGTCTCACATCGTCTTTACCGATACCTTCAACTTCGAATGGAAATGCATCAGTTTCGTTTTTGTCTGCTCGTATCTTCATGCTCGCAGCCTCTTGGAAGCTTCGGGAAAGGCTTTCGAGTCGAATATTCGCTTCGGCAGTGGTTGCCTTATGTAGGGCATCAGCATACTCGAGTTTCGATATACAACACTCGATGTTCGGGTCGGTGCTTACATAGATTCCTTCACAGTGAACGTCATGGTCGCGGAAAATACAGTCTAGGCCAACGCAAAACAGTAGCGTTGAGAATATATCTCCATGAAGGACTCAACGGCGAATCGCAAGGACATTCGACTTGCGCTTGATGCCGTCAAGACACGCTCCACAGCATGCACAATGTAATGTGCATGATGCAGGCATATATAATGTTTACACAAGATACACCATGAATATAATTGTATGTAATCTAACAAACACAACAAGTCTGTGCATCCAGTGGATGCAATAATTACACACACTCCACCAGGTGTTCGGGGTTTTGAAAAGGGGGGTTCGAGCGTACACAATCACCCGGGGATTTGTGGGAAAATTTCTTTAAACGTTTCAGTTAAACACAGTTCTCTCAAAAAGGGGTTCGAACACAACCCCCCCCCGAACCACTCCCCTCCGAGGACGGGCATGAGTAATTACTCATCCAAAGATTAATGCCCGAGGTGTATGAAAACTAATATCGGCAGAACGAGTATGATAGTGTCGAAGTGGAACGATGTAGGCCATACTACTATATATATGATATATTCAATGTATACGTCACTGCTGTATATACTACTATATACATGATATATTCAATGTATACGTCACTGCTGTAGTGTATGACTGAATCATGTAGGTATACAGTTCAAAAGCAAGGTGTACAGAATTAAAAAAAACATTACAAATAAGTAACACATTTATTTACATATTTATATTGAACGACACAGTTGTCATAACAACATAAAGAAACAGTGATAGTTTAAAGAAACCTTGTTTGCAATGTCCTTGGAAGCTCAGATCACTGTATTTGGGATATCCCAATTTAGTCATTATGGTATTAAACTTCAACACGATAATCATAGCCAAACTAATGCACTGCTATATAATGTTTAGCTCGTGCTTTAACCATCTATATAATACAAATGCTCTCAAGATATTTATTTCGATGTTTAAGAATTTTAATCAACTGTCCCACCATCATTGTCGTCATCCCGCATTGGTAACATAATACGAGGCGCCTGTCGACGTTACACATCTGAGCAATCTACTGTTTTAATAAAATCAGATACACACACATACAGTTATAGGTATGTATGTATGTATGTATGTATGTATGTATGTATGTATGTATGTATGTATGTTTGTATGTATATATGTATGTATGTATGTATGTATGTATGTGTGTGTGTATGTGTGTGTATGTATATATATATATATGTGTGTATATATATATATATATATATATATATATATATATATGTATATATATATATATATATATATATATATATATATATATACGAACGTACGTACGTACATGCGCACAAACATACATGCATATATAAACAGTAGTATTTGACACCGACATAAGATGTAGATCTGCACCAAGGAAATGGAACTAACCCGATCAATCAAAAGAGACTAACAACTAAAAGTATACCCGTCTTACATAATACCGTTTGTAACCCTAATAAATGGCTACTTGCATATCACAGTCACATTCGGAGATACTATTAAATACCCGTTATATAACGCACGAGGCACACGACACGTCCGGTTGGCAAGTTGTTGTCCATGCGATGTGCCCAATTAGATTGTTCCAACCGTTCACTGCCACGTCTACATGTGATGAAACGACGCGGCCGTGTGCTACATACTGTCAGTGGTCCACGCCTCCTCTTCTTGGCATTCTTCCTAGAACGTTGCCTTTGCAATATTCAAGAACTCTGAAAAAAATACATTATTCAGTATTGTTTTGAAGTGATATTGATTTTGGTCTGCACGGAAATGGAAACTCACACGAATGTCACATCGGAGACTGCTGATCTGTATTCATCTGGAAAAGTACATTTAATTATTGCACAAAATTGTATTTTCGGTACTGCTCCAGCCGCTGTGCCAATATATTAATGGAAGATCTGTCGATGTTTGTGGCAATACTTCCTTCATTGTGATGTTCAATTGATTCTTGATTTGTTATTTTTCATTCTCATAGTATTTCATTGCCAATTGTTTCTGGCCGCCAATCCTTAGAATTCTCATTAGACACTTGTTTGCGAAATGCTATATCTTCTGATGTAGCCTAGCTAAAACAATTTCATAAAGAAGTCGGCCATTCAGTTCGTACCAACAATTCGAATCCGCATGTATACAGGGTCGACACTGCCAGGCTACGAACACGGGATAATCTCGCCACAAAATTGCTGTCCGTAAGTTATAAAAACGGTTTGACATGTTTTTTCGGCTACGGACGAACTTGATAAAGTTTGTTTTGGTAATAGACAAATATATAATTATAAAAAGAAAAACGAGAGCTGGGGTGGAAATCGTACTGAAGCAGGTGGCCAAAGTGAGAGTGAGCTAGAGGAAGTCCATTGCAGCCTTATGGGCCACAAGGATCGAAGAGGACGGCCAGGTAAAGTAAAGTCAAATCTACACCTTCATAGTCGATTTGTCCGTCGCCATCTTTGTCCACTTCGGCGATCATTTCTTCCATGTCTTCGTGCGTTAAATCGAGCTGCAGTCTGAAAACAAAACAACAATCTTGCTTGAACAATCATTTAGTTCAACCAAAGGCACAGGTCAAGCCATCACCGGGCTATCAAACACCACAATTACACCTGTGGCATATATAATACCGATCACCACCAGTGCATTATTCGGGCGATCGTTAGCTACACGCAGTTTATTGGACAATTTTTCCCCCGGACCTATTATTGTCAAATATTACCGGGTGGCTGGGCGTCGTCGATGGTCCGAGCATCACCTTCATTGTCGACTCCGGCGACATCTTGCGTGACTTTGGGGTTTGGCCTATCGGCAACATGCCAAATCCACATAATTACGCATGCGTCAACCCGCTCCGACAAAATGCGCCAACCCGCCCCGACCTGGTCAGCCGGTTTTAGCATGACACAACAAATTCAATATGCGGGGCAATAGGGTTTGGTTCCTTTCGACGTATGCCCAATGTCATAACTTCAGCATGTTGTCCTACGTAGTAACTGATCACTAAGTATCCATGGTGTAAAATACATCATGTTGTCCTACGTAGTAACTGATCAGTAAGTACCCATGGTGTAGAAGACATTCATCATATTTCAATTTTATTACTCAACTTGGTAAACAAGTGAAAAGCCGTAACTTCTGCGTGATTCGTCTTTGTGGCTGCAAAGTTCTAGTGTACGCAATGCTACAGGTGTTCGCCTGGTTGAACCGCAATAGGATTAGTGTATCATTTTCCCAACGAATCGCAAAATTCAACCCGCCCCGTGCGCTAACACGCCCCGGTCTCCCCTACACATTCAGTGAAACCGTTGGACATGACTGGCGCCAAGATCCAGCGTCCCTCAAACGACGGGAAAGTGCTGCGATTACAGCCAGTCTGACCTGATGATAATGTCCCGCAGGTCGGCCTGACTGATGTAGCCGTCGCCGTCCTGGTCGAGCACCCGGAACACATCGACCAGGTCGTCCTCCGTCTGTCTCACGTCCGCCTTCAACTGTTGCACTACGCCTAGGAACTCGTCGAAGTTGAGCGTGCCGTCGCCTGCCAGCCAACATTAATAAAACATAATAATGATATTGTATTTGTTGAGCGCTAATTCCCACTTTGTATATGTAAATTATATATATATATATATATATATATATATATATATATATATATATATATATATATATATATTATTTCCTTTTCGTGTCACAAACCTCACAAGTCCCTTCTTCCCATGTGTCACCAGTGTGACATTATATGCAGAGCTGGGATATGTAGCTGAACATTGGCCTTTGAGGTGCACAAAAGAAAGCCTAAGATTTAAGTCAAACTTTGAACAACTGTTTTGGTATAAGTCACCGAGACAGCTTAGATTGCCCATGGCAGAACCCACCGTCCGTATCGAAGGGCTCAATGAGAGATTGGACCTGTGACTTCGTTGGGTCCTGGCCAAGTGAAACGAGCACTGTTTTCACTTCGTTCATTGTGATGATGCCGTCGTTGTCTTGGTTGAACATGTGGAACGTTTCTCGCATATCTGACGCGGAAAGGAAGCCACGTTAATATCAAGAACAGTCCTCACATCTCTGACGCTAAGAGGAAGCCACGTTAGCATTGTCAACAGTTCTCGAAACTCTGACACCAGAAAAAACCCACGTTAGTATTGTGAACAGTTCTTGCAGCTGTGATGCCAAGAGGAAGCCGCGTTGGTATAGTGAACAGTTCTTGCAGCTCTGATGTCAGCAGGAAGCCAAGTCAGTATAGTGAACAGTACTCGCAACAATTACGCCAGGAGGAAGCCACGTTAGAATAGTGAACAATTCCCCCCAGTTCTGAGCTTTTTTCCTTGTATGTTATGTTTCTTCTAACCAACCCAAAAAAATGGATTACCCTTTGAAGCTGCAATACCACACTGCTCTGAAACTTTCATATCAGCGCTTATTGTTACTCCTAAGTCCTTTTCTTTTACAGTAGTACCCAGAACAGTATCTCCCATTTTATAGTTTACATCCAAGTTCCCATGTCCTGTATGTAGGCATTTACATTTCCCAAAATTTAACAACCTCTGCCATTTCTCAGACCATTTCACTAATCTGTCTAGATCGTTTTGTAGATGTTGTTTATCACCATCAGTGTTAACCTTTCTAAACACTTTTGTGTCATCCGCAAATTTCAGTACATTACTTGTTATATTATCGTCCAAGTCATTGATATATATTAAGAATAATAAAGGTCCTAATACTGATCCTTCTGGTACCCCACTCAAAAATTATTTCCAGTTTGAAACTTCTCCATCTACTACAAGTCTTCTGTCAGTCAGCCATTGTTCTGTCCAGTGAATTATGCTATCCCCGATAACATGGGCTTTTAATTTAAGTAGTAATCTTTGATGTGGCACTTTGTCAAAAGCCTTCTGAAAATCTAAGTAGATAATATCTACTGGCGATCCCTCGTCTATCCACTTAGTGATTTCTTCCAAAAAACATAACATATTTGTTAAGCATGACCTCCCTTTTAGGAATCCATGTTGAGATTAATTTAATAATCGGTGCTTAACAAGGAAGTCCACCATATGGTCTTTAATTAACCTTTCTAATAATTTACTAATCACTAACGTTAAACTCACTGGTCTGTAATTCTCTGATTTATTTCACGAACCCTTTTTAAATAATGGCATGATGTTTGCTTCGTTCCATTCAACAGGAACAACTCCCTCTTTTAATGGCAAGTTGAACACTCTTGCAAGTAATATTCTGATTTGTTCTACTGTTTCAATTAGTAGTTTTGGAGGAATTCCATCCACTCCCGGTGATTTGTTTTCCTTCATTGCCTTTATTTTCTTAGCTACCATTTCTGGAGTTACAATTAACGGTCCTAAATAGTCAGATTTAGCCTCCTGAAATTTAGCATCCGGAACTGGTAATGAACTAATATCATCTCTATTGCAACTATGACGCCAAGAGGAAGCCACGTTGGTATTGTAAACAGTTCTCGCAGCTCTAACATCAGAAGAAAGCCACTTTAGTATTGTGAACAGTTCGCACAACTATGACGCCAGGAGGAAGCCACGTTAGTATAATGAACAGTTCCT
This sequence comes from Lamellibrachia columna, assembly GCA_963662155.1. NCBI lineage: Eukaryota > Metazoa > Annelida > Polychaeta > Sabellida > Siboglinidae > Lamellibrachia > Lamellibrachia columna. The sequence goes on from OY759264.1 coordinate 57,014,308, forward strand.
GCATGTCTGACGCCAGGACGAAGCCACGTTAGTATAGTAACCAGTTCTCGCAACTCTGACGCCAGGAGGGAGCCACGTTAGTTTAGTGAACGTTTCTCGCAACTAAAAACGCACGCACACACCCAACAAAAATATATTAAACAACATATTGCCGTTGCAGCCACCTACCTTTTATTTCTTCTTCCGTGAAACTCGGGGTCTGTGTGAAACATAATCAAATATGTCAACATTGCACAATCATACACTGTATACAAATATCGCTTCCCGGTGTTAGGCGTAAACAACTTTGATTCGTCCGAAGGACTTCGAATGATCGACTATTTAGTTCAGGGACTAGACAGACAGACGTATTTATTAAGATCATACATGTAATAAGTTTGTCAAATTGAAACAACATAAATATGAATAGAAAGGTCAAGGAGACTCCCATTAAGACATAAAATGTCGCCAACACGGAGCCTCCTTTTCGCAATAAAACTAAATATAGCACAGCGTCACATAATGTGATTAATACTCATTTCAAATGATAAATGTCATAATATGGTGTTTTGTACTAGACAACATTTCGAATGACACTACCGGGTTTTGCACCCCGTGGGCTACGGGGCTTGTTGACATGAGAACCACGCTAGAAACGATCCTACCTTGTATGTCGGTATTACGATTAAACCCATTGTTTAAAAGTACAAGAGCGTTACATGGTGTCAGAAGCGGTTGCTGTAGATACCTGACAAGAATGGCTAGGTTCGACCCTCCAGCGCGCTTTACATTTAAGCCAAACGAGTGGCTGGAATGGATTGACGAATTCGCTAGGTTTCGCATGGCGACGAAACTTCACAAGGAGGACGGGGAAGTGCAGCGAGACGCACTGTTATACGCGATGGGTGGCCGTGAAGCCAATCGGATCTTCCGCACATTAACGTTTGTATCACCGGAGGTAGACACATACTACGCTACTCTTGTGTCGAAGCTAACAGACTATTTTATTCCGAAAAGGAACATTATACACGAACGTTGCATATTTCATGATCGAACACAGAATTCATCTGAAACTGTGGAGGAATTTGTGAGAGACTTACAATCTCTGGCGATACACTTGTGAGTACACTGATGCAAATGAAATGATTCGAGACCGTTTTGCTATGGGCATTAAAGATCCGTCAGTTAAACAGAAACTGCAGTTGATCACATACCTTCGTCTGAAAGCAGTAATGATCGCCCGCCAAGACGAACAAGTTAAATCGCAAATGCGAGAACAGCTGCATGAAAACGTCGCCGAAGCGAGAGTGGTTCCGAGAGTAGCTGGCCGGTACGCAAAAAACAAACCCAGTACGTACTCGCCGCTAAGACACACAACTCAAAAGTGTGAACGCTGTGGATATGTTCAACAAGGACGCGAAGGGAAGTGTCCTGCTTTGGGACAAAAGTGCAACAAATGCAACGTCAGGGGACACTTCGCATCTGTGTGTAGATCGAAGCGTAAAATGAACTTTGAACCTCGCACAGCGTACGAAGTCGAAAGTGACGAAACAAAACCGTATCTCGGAAAAGTCAAAAGTTACGAAACAACGGTTTATTGGCGAAGTCGAAAGTGACAAAACAAAACCGTTTGTCGAAAGTGATGAATCGAAAGCGTTGCTCAGTGTCATCGACTGCACAGAGAAAAAAGATGCCTGGTTTGTAACTCTGAAGGTGACGCGAACACGACATCGCTTCAAAATCGACACTGGCGCTGACGTCACGATAATAACGAAGAAAACATGGCTGGCGATGAAAGACCAACTGAGACTAGAACCGACAGCCGTCCGCCTCGACAGTGTCGGCGGACAGTTAAAGGCGTGCGGTCAATTTTTGGCAATAACGAAACACAAGAACACAGTTTATCGCTTCAACATAATCGTCAGTGAAGGCCAGAACGCGATAACCCTACTGTCAAGAGATGTCGCTACTGACATGGAGCTCGTCTGTCGCCTGGAACAAATTAACGCATCGGACACTGATACCGGAATTGGCCTCATGAAGACCGATTCCGTTGCGATAAAGCTGAAGGGTGGGGCCCAACCTCTTTGCCTAACAACTGCAAGACGCGTCCCCTTTCCTCTGATGGGCGCCGTTAAAGCAGAACTCGACCGCATGGTTACGTCAGGAGTGATAAGAGCTGTGACGGAACCTACCGACTGGTGTTCAGCGATGGTTCCGGTGATCAAGAAAACTGGAGCAGTGCGTATATTTGTCGACTTGAAACAACTCAATATTGCAGTTCGACGCGAACACTATGTTTCCATCGCTGGAAGATATATCGCCTAAACTCGCAGACTCGAAAGTGTTCTCAACTTTAGACGCCGCTAGTGGTTTTTGGCAGATTCCGATTGATGAAGAGAGCCAACTATTGGCGACATTTATCACACCATTCGGAGTATATGCATTTTGCAGACTTCCATTTGGAATTTCTTCAACCCCTGAGATATGTCAGCGGAAAATGTCGGCACTGCTCGACGGCATGAATGGAGTGGAAGTCATAATGGACGACATCCTGGTCCATGGACGTAGCATCGAAGAACACGACGGTCGCCTCGATGCTGTGATCAGGATCATCAACGACTCGGGCCTGAAACTCAACCCAAGAAAATGCGTCTTCCGACAAACCGAATTGACATATTTTGGTCACCTTATCGGCGGTGACGGTATCAAGCCTAACCCGGACAGAGTCGAAGCTGTACTGAAACTGTCACGTCCGAACAATGTCAGCGAACTGAGAACGGTGTTGGGTATGTTCCAATATCTGGGCTAGTTTGTGTATGATATGTCGTCGGTGATGAAACCAACGACATACCTACTAAAGTCTGATGTCATATAGTCGTGGGACCACACACAGCAAGCTTCGTTTGACAAGACGAAAGAACTGCTAGCGACTACACCGACGTTGTCGTGCTATGACTCGACCAAGCCGACGGTAGTGAGCGCAGATGCAAGCAGCTTCGGAATCGGCGCGGTGCTGATGCAGTTGGCCCAGGGTGTTCTAAAGCCAATCGCCTTTACATCACGAACGCTAACGAATGCTGAACAGCGATACGCTCAAATCGAAATAGAATGTCTGGCAGGGGTCTTGGCGTGTGAGAGATTCTCTAGATATCTGGTCGGACTGAGCGAATTCAAGCTACTCACCGACCATCGACCACTGGTTCCACTCTTGAATACAAAACGCATAGACGACGCACCGCTCCGCTGTCAGCGATTGCTCATGAGGGCCATGCGTTTCAACCCGATTGTCGAATACGTTCCCGGAAAGGAGCTCGTGATTGCCGATGCCCTTTCCAGAAAGCCGCTAGAGACATGTGAGCCTCGAATTGACGATGTCGAGCTCTCAGACGATATAGCAGCTCACGTCGAGGCCGTATAACAGAACTGGTCTGAGATTGAAGACCGTCTTACAGAGATCAGGATTGAAACCTCGACAGACCCAGTAATGAAATTGATCGCTCACTTCATAGCGAACGGATGGCTTAGTCACAACAGTTACGTTCCACAATCTGTAGGAGAATACTATAGAGAGAGAGCATCACTCTCAGTGACTGACGGAGTCAGTGTGTATAAACTTCAAATTTTAGTGCCTCCAACGATGCGCGATGACACTTTGCGACGACTTCACGAGCCACATCAAGCATTTCAAAATGTCGTGAACATGCAGCAAATGCTGTCTGGTGGCCCGGAATTAGTCGCGACATCAAAATGTTCATCGATAGGTGTGACACATGTAGACGTAACCGACCGACACAGAGAGAGCAGCCACTTCGTTCCGTCGAACTACCCGGAAGACCATGGGAGAAGATCGCCTTGGACATCTTCCAATATAAGCGAAAAGACTATCTCGTGATCATCGATTACTACTCGCGTTGGATCGAGATCAAACAGTTAACCAGTCTAACGTCTGACTGTGTAATTACCCGCCTCAAGGCCGTGTTTACTACTCACGGTATACCAGATGTTGTTATATCGGACAATGGAAGACAATTCGTCTCAGACGAATTCAGGAAATTCGCGAAATCGTGGTGCTTCATCCAACAAACCACAAACCCGTATTCTCCACAAGAGAATGGTATGGCAGAACGAGCTGTGCTGACCGCGAAACGATTGTTAGATCTCGATGACCCTGAGATAGGTCTACTGAACTATCATGCGTCGCCTCACAGTGCATTCAATGTATCACTTGCAGTGGCACTAATGGGTCGTCAACTAGCCACTCGATTGCCTGTCGTCAGACAACAATTGTCACCACGCCGCCACCGAGATGTGGACATCCGCAATTCTGATCGACATGCCAAAACGGCATATAAGCGATACTACGACCGAAGACACGGCGTAAGCAAACTACCGCTGTTACAAAACGGCGATCCAGTGCTGATGAAACTCGATGGGGAGAAACAGTGGTCGACACCGAGCACTGTGGTCAAAAGTGACCCGCAGAACCAGTCCTATGTTGTGGAAACTGATGCAGGCATCAGATATCGCCGAAATCGAAGACATCTCCAGGGCGTGCCGCACGTAGTTCCGCCAGTGCCCGACGACGAGCCTGATGATACCGACGTCCCTGCTGATCCTGACGATGCGGTCGTGCCGCCCGTGGACGTCTCCGCTGGGCCGAATACGCCGCTGGTGTCTACCAGAAGTGGGCGAGCAGTCCGCCGGCCCGTAAAATTTGAATGATGTTAATTTGTTTTGTTGGAACGGGGGAGATGTCATAATATGGTGTTTTGTACTGGAAAACATTTCGAATGACACTACCGGGGTTTTGCACCCCGTGGGCTACGGGGCTTGTTGACATGAGAACCACGCTAGAAACGATCCTACCTTGTATGTCGGTTTTATGATTAAACCCATTGTTTAAAAGTACAAGAGCGTTACAATAAAGAATGCTTTTGTCAGCACAATCAAGAAAAAAACATTCATTTAAATGTTTACACAGGCTGTCAAGTCCGCATGCCGCATAAGTCTTTCAAATAAATTACAAATGTCACAATAAATACATGTGAAAAGTTGAAGATATATTCAACATTCACTTGATTTTTCCCTTTTTTGTGTTTTGGCATATGCAAACTGTGATCAAATTTGAAGTGTTATTTAATACATGAGCAATATTATAGCTTATGGTTTTCTTAGCAAATTCCGTCTTTACTCTTTCAATGTGAACAGCTTCTCTGTTTCTGGTGTTGTGACTGCATATCTGTATTCTAAATAATTGGTATGTTCTCCAGATACGTAGGAATATTTCCATTATAATGTTTATAAACAAGCCGTAGGTGTTGAATTTTTAATATATCTTCGACTTTTAATAGACGATGGTTAATTGTTCGTTTTTGTAGTTTTGTAATTTTTTTGTATGATAATCACCCCAAGTAAACTAATTGATACGGAGGAGAACGAAAGCGTTAACAAAACGTGTTGTGGTAAAACATTCAGTTTATTTATTATTCCTATTGTTCTTGACAATTGATTAGATGTTTTTTATCAATACGGCTGTTCCAGTTTAAGTGTTTAACATTAATCATAGACTATAAAAATGATCTACACATTCTAGCGGTGTGTCATCTATTTTTAACTGCAATCTTTGAATTATGTTTTTGCAGACGAAAGAACATCATGCATTTTGATTTACTTTTAACCGTATACTTATTTGTTTACTTTTAACCGTACACTTATTTGTTTACTTTTAACCGTATACTTATTTGTTTACTTTTAACCGTACTTATTTGTTTACTTTTAACCGTACACTTATTTGTTTACTTTTAACCGTATACTTATTTGTTTACTTTTAACCGTACACTTATTTGTTTACTTTTAACCGTATACTTATTTGTTTACTTTTAACCGTACACTTATTTGTTTACTTTTAACCGTACACTTATTTGTTTACTTTTAACCGTACACTTATTTGTTTACTTTTAACCGTATACTTATTTGTTTACTTTTAACCGTACACTTATTTGTTTACTTTTAACCGTACACTTATTTGATCAAATTCAGCATTAATATCATTAAAGTTGTTGGATTGTGTATTGTAAGATCCCAGTGAGCTTGGTAAAGTTGAATCGTCAGCATATAGAAATAGTTCGTTTACGTTTAGTTGCATATACAATATCACTTATGTATATCAAAAATAAAAGAGGACCTAATATAGAGCCCCGATGCACTCCTGTAGTGATGAGTGACGTGTCAAATGATGTGCCTTCCATTTCAGCATATTGTGTCCTGTTGGTTAAATAGCTCTTTGTGAGACAATTGGTACATCCTCTAACTTCTAACATAATATGATAGTTTGTTTATTAAAATCTCATGGTCTAGTGTATCAAAGGCTTTTGATAAGTCTAAGAATATGGCTATGGGTATTTCACCTTTGTCCATTTCACGAATCATTTTATCAATTAGTTCTAATATAACTAGTTATGTTGAATATCCCTTTCTGAACCCGTATTGACTGTTGTAAAACAGACTTTGATTTTGAAAGAAAGTATATAGCTGGTTAAACATATTTGTTTTCAATTACCTTAGATATAACAGGTAGCAATGATATGGGTCGATAATTTGTGAATACACTGTCATTTTCATTTTTGAATAATGGGATTAATTTTGCTATTTTAGGTTGCCTGGAAATAATCCTTTTTCTATAGTTTGAATTATTATTATTGCAAGTGGCTCTGTTATAACTTCTTTTACAAATTTCAATAATTTGGTAGACATACCATCTATTCCGTAACTGGGCTTTGCATAGAGGTTATCAGTAATATTACCTACGTCATTTACGTTGGCTTTGTCAAAGATAAATTCTGAATTTTTTTACAGTCAAATACTTTGTAAAAGAAACATTAATTGGATTGTGTATTTTGTTGGCAGGTTCAGGTCCAGTGTTTGTAAAGAAGTTATTAAAATGATTTGCAATAGTTGCTTTATCTGTGACTTGTTTTCCATTCACAGTAAAAACGTCTGGAAATTACGTTTTGTTTTTATTCCCATTTAAGATATAATTTATTTTTAACCAGGTCTTCTTCATATTTGTTTTATACTCGTTGAAACACTTTTCGTAATACATTTTCTTTGCACCTCGAATACTTCTTTTTTAATACAGTATCGTATTCGTGTAATTCGGTTATTAATACATATTCTTGTGATGCATATCTTAACATCCGAAGTTTCTTGTGTAAATTATCCCTATATTTTATAGATCGGACAATGCCTATTGTTATCCATTTATAGTTTTTATGTTTATTTAACTTTACACGTTTACTTGGAAAATGTTTTTTTTATTCTTTAAGAATGTCCCCCACAATGTTTAGATTTATATTTGGGTTGCTATTAGAGGTTATGTTAATTTTTTAGCATGTTTACTATTTTTAAATCGTTAAAGAGATTGGCATACGCGTTAAAATAATATCTTGTAACCTTGTCGTATTTTGGGGTTGGGTCATCGTGATCATAATATTGTATTTAGGCCTGTAAAATAAGGCTGGTTGTCTGAAAACTAGTTTATAAGAATACCAGATGTAGTGTTTATTGTGGCCTTGGATAGTTTACAGAAAAACAGTATCAAGTGATGTTGCATTACAATTAGAAAATCTTGTCGGTAAGGTTATTTTGGGGTAAAAACTATGAGTAATAAATGCATCGAGAAAGTCCCAAAACATACTCGTCGTGTTAACTCAGTAAATGCATCGAGAAAGTCCCAAAACATACTCGTCGTGTTAACTCAGTAAATGCATCGAGAAAGTCCCAAAACATACTCGTCGTGTTAACTCTTAGTAAATTGATATTGAAATTTCCAACAATTATGACTTCTTTTTTATTTGTTCTAAGGAATCTAATATAGGAGTTAGCTCGTCAATAAAAACTTTATAATTTTCAATATTGTCTCTGGGCGGTCTGTTAATGTTTCCAAGTATAATATTTTTTGGTAAAAATTAACAATTATTTCAATAAATTGACCTTCCCATATAGGTGAGTAGTTAAATAGAGATTTAATTTTATGTTTATATTTCTGACTAAGGTAGATAATCAGTCCACCTTTTTACTGCAGCGTTTCCCTTTTGCAATGCAACGCTCAATTGTATAAGGGAGGCATCGTCGTTATCACTAAGCCATGTCTCTTGCAAGCAAATAGCACTAAATTGGAAACCATAATCATTTAATTCATCTATAACTATTTGCAATTCGTCACAAATTTTGCATGTATACTCCCGATATTACTACTTAAGATTGTGAAACAATTACGTTTTTTACCATGGGAGGTCTGGCGCAGGGACTAAGGGTGGTCTGGCGCAGGGACTAAGGGTGGTCTGGAGCAGGGACTAAGGGTGGTCTGGAGCAGGGACTAAGGGTGGTCTGGCGCAGGGACTAAGGGTGGTCTGGAGTAGGGACTAAGGGTGGTCTGGAGCAGGGACTAAGGGTGGTCTGGAGCAGGGACTAAGGGTGGTCTGGCGCAGGGACTAAGGGTGGTCTGGAGCAGGGACTAAGGGTGGTCTGGTGCAGGGACTAAGGGTGGTCTGGAGCAGGGACTAAGGGTGGTCTGGCGCAGGGACTAAGGGTGGTCTGGAGCAGGGACTAAGGGTGGTCTGGTGCAGGGACTAAGGGTGGTCTGGAGCAGGGACTAGAGCTAGAGTAGGAAGAATCAACCACCCACCCCCAGTACTTAGAGCAGGGGCAAAGGTTGGGTTAGAGCATAGATGCGCAATTCAGTGACTTGTCTAGAAGATTAAAGAGGGGGTGTGGCAGGAAGTGGGAGGTGGGACGTTACCCTAAAAAAAATAGATGGGACGTTGAGACCCCTGACGCACTCCTCATTCAACAAGATTTCAGTGGAAAAGGCATTTGGCACTAAGTGGAAGATATAACACACAACTGGTGAGCGATGTGTGTTATGTTTGTAGGGATTAAATATACAACAGATTATTACTGGATAACAATGTATTATAAATAATGCATTGCCTCATAAAATGACACGCAGCCTAGTCTACCATTACGCGTGGTTATTTATTCGTTGTGCATCGAACGTTGTAATAAATGTTATGTTACCTCCACTTTCGTCAGCTCTTTCGCCGACATCCTTCGTGTAATGTCAACAGTTACCCCCCAGGAATGTCCACATGGGGATTGACGCTCTCGTCACGCCTGGCTGCTTTCTAGTTCTGCTGCAATGTTCAGCCACACACTTGAAGCTCACGCAGCGATCCCCGCTTGCCACGCAGCTTTCGTTCGTCTAAGTTCTTTAGTTTTACAGATCATACAGCTGGCATATAATAATTCTCCTTTAGCAGTTTCACAGTTACACACAGCTGTAAACACGGAGATCAGTTGAAAATCCACGCAATCAATATCCGGTTAACTTCCAGTATTTGGCCCGAGTAATTTAGACCGGCCGCGGCCCACTAATCAATAAACACTCGACCGCACAGTCACCTGGTAGTCCAGACAAGTTGCAACGTGCATTCACGGGTCACTTGCTGGCAAGCTGTCGGGCTCGTTCCATTGTTTATTGTAGTTACCTGTGTTGTTAGGCAGTCAGCACACAGGTGAAATGAGCCGAATTGTAGAACTGTCTCAAACTCGCAATTAATCCAATTCACTAATGAGGAGTCGGCGGGAAAGCATGAAGGAGATATCGTCTTAGTTGTTTCCAGCACTCGGCTACGTACTGTTGACTGACTAGTTTGTATATGTCAGATACTTTATTACTAAACAACGCGAACAGCGGTTGGTCTCTGTGAGCTTCCACACATGCCACTAGATGGCGATGCTGTCGTTCGACCAGCCTGTGCGACCTCCTCGTAGGCCTGATTTCTTTATCGCGTTTATTTCACGCAGGATACTTACTCTGTTACGCAGTCTTGGTTGATACTCTGTTGCGCAGTCTTGGTTGATACTCTGTTGCGCAGTCTTGGTTGATACTCTGTTGCGCAGTCTTGGTTGATACTCTGTTGCGCAGCCTTGGTTGATACTCTGTTGCGCAGTCTTGGTTGATACTCTGTTGCGCAGTCTTGGTTGATACTCTGTTGCGCAGTCTTGGTTGATCTTCAGCGTTGTCCCTGGTCAAAGGCTCATTGATCTTCTGAGTCATTTGCTTAAATTTCTTGTTCTTGCACCTTTCGAGATTCCGTTGATTTTCATTTCAGGTACACTATTTCGCACTGAAGATGGTTTCAATTCTACTCAAGACTTTGACTCCGATTCCTTTGCTACATTTACACGAGTTGTTCTTCCCTGAGTTCATAATTTCACAATACATTTGGTCATCTTATTTTAAGTAAATCTACGTCGCCACAATATTGTATCTGGCGCAACATAAGTTTTCACTGTTGGTAATCGTATTTATACATGTTGGTTCGTAGGTGACTAATGTGTGTTGCAATTTGTCAACAGTTTGAG